>JAQJVL010000012.1:4831614-5431614 GCA_035578905.1 Stictocephala bisonia | reverse complement strand
ATTCGACAGGATCATTGTGATTGAAAGTTAGCCAAACCCGTACATTCGACAGGATCATTGTGATTGAAAGTTAGCCAAACCCGTACATTCGACAGGATCATTGTGATTGAAAGTTAGCCAAACCCGTACATTCGACAGGATCATTGTGATTGAAAGTCAGCCAAACCCGTACATTCGACAGGATCATTGTGATTGAAAGTTAGCCAAACCCGTACATTCAACAAGATTAATGTAATCAAACGTAAACTAAGCCCGTATAGTCTACTGTATCATTGTGATGGAACGTAAGCCAAATCCTCATATCTGACAGGATCATTGTGATTGAAAGTTAGCCAAACCCGTACATTCGACAAGATTAATGTAATCAAACGTAAACTAAGCCCGTATTGTCTACTGTATCATTGTGATGGAACGTAAGCCAAATCCGCATATCTGACAGGATCATTGTGATTGAAAGTTAGCCAAACCCGTACATTCGACAGGATCATTGTGATTGAAAGTTAGCCAAACCCGTACATTCGACAGGATCATTGTGATTGAAAGTTAGCCAAACCCGTACATTCGACAGGATCATTGTGATTGAAAGTTAGCCAAACCCGTGCATTCGACAAGATTAATGTAATCAAACGTAAACTAAGCCCGTATAGTCTACTGTATCATTGTGATGGAACGTAAGCCAAATCCGCATATCTGACAGGATCATTGTGATTGGCGGCAAATGCAGACTCCGTATCCTTCTAGCCGGGAGGCCTTCGAGTGCCTTTGTGTCTAGGCCATTCCTTGCATGGCTTATGAATGACTAACTCAGTAATACTGGGAAACTAATGAATAGTTATTGTCGCTTGACATCAAATGCGTTGTAATTTGCGTCAGTGTGAACTGAATTACAGAATGACAATTGTTACGCTCTCTTCAAATTTTCTGAAGGAAATTTCTTCAGATATGTATTGCCGTTGGAGAGGATCAATTATTAGACCAAAATAGAGAATGCAGCTAATAAACACCAAACAAAAACAATTATTTTGTATCGGTATACTGTAGGTTAAGTGTTATGTATCGGTAGACTGTAGGTTAAGTGTTTTGTATCGGTAGACTGTAGGTTAAGTGTTTTGTATCGGTAGACTGTAGGTTAAGTGTTTTGTATCGGTAGACTGCAGGTTAAATGTTTTGTATCGGTAGACTGCAGGTTAAGTGTTTTGTATCGGTAGACTGTAGGTTAAGTGTTTTGTATCAGTAGACTGTAGGTTAAGTGTTTTGTATCGGTAGACTGTAGGTTAAGTGTTTTGTATCGGTAGACTGTAGGTTAAGTGTTTTGTATCGGTAGACTGCAGGTTAAATGTTTTGTATCGGTAGACTGCAGGTCAAGTGTTTTGTATCGGTAGACTGTAGGTTAAGTGTTTTGTATCGGTAGACTGCAGGTTAAATGTTTTGTGTCGGTAGACTGCAGGTTAAGTGTTTTGTATCGGTAGAATGCAGGTTAAGTGTTTTGTATCGGTAGACTGTAGGTTAATTGTTTTGTATCAGTAGACTGTAGGTTAAGTGTTTTGTATAGGTAGACTGTATGTTAAGTGTTTTGTATAGGTAGACTGTAGGTTAAGTGTTTTGTATCGGTAGACTGTAGGTTAAGTGTTTTGTATCGGTAGACTGTAGGTTAAGTGTTTTGTATCGGTAGACTGTAGGTTAAGTGTTTTGTATCGGTAGACTGTAGATTAGGTTTTTTGTATCATACGGTGATACAATAGCGTAGATTGAGTAGCACTTATATTGAATGTTGTCTTTAACCAATTATTTACAGCATCAATAAAATTTGTAAAAGTCATTCTAATTGGGTACCATTTAAAAGATTTATGGTACTTGTTAACCATCAAGTAACAGTTATTTATTTATGTTCCAGCAACTAATCAATTAATTTTTATGTCTAAAATCTAAATTCATTTTCACTGTTGATTTTATAAAAATTGGTGTTTTATTTAAATTAATTTTTTTCATTCTGAGAATAATTTAAAATGTGAAATACCTGCTTACCAAACCAAAAAGCCCTGTACCTCACTCATAGAACCAAGTGTAAATATAAACGTCGAAGTTGAAGCACGGAAATTAACCTTCGGTATTAATATTGTTGTAATATTATTTCAACTTACTGAATATTTTTTGTTTAAGTCTACCAATACAGGTATGACATGGAAATTGTTTTCAATACGTTTAAATTGTACCATTACCAATACAAGTAAAACAGGAAAACTTACATTGTATTGTTAATGTTCTCTAGTTGATAATTTTCCCTGGTTAAAAAAATAATAACAATAAATTAATTAATAATAATAAAAATAAATAAATAAAAACAGAAACGTGCCACGACTGAGATGTTGGTTATCGCCTCTCTACTGCCACAGTCCAGTTGTGGGCCTGGTTGTTGAGCGAAGTGGTGCCACGACTGAGATGTTGGTTATCGCCTTTCTACTGCCACAGTCCAGTGGTGGGCCTGGTTGTTGAGCGAAGTGGTGCCACGACTGAGATGTTGGTTATCGCCTCTCTACTGCCACAGTCCAGTGGTGGGCCTGGTTGTTGAGCGAAGTGGTGCCACGACTGAGATGTTGGTTATCGCCTTTCTACTGCCACAGTCCAGTGGTGGGCCTGGTTGTTGAGTGAAGTGGTGCCACGACTGAGATGTTGGTTATCGCTTCTCTACTGCCACAGTCCAGTGGTGGGCCTGGTTGTTGAGTGAAGTGGTGCCATGACTGATATGTTAGTTATCGCCTCTCTACTGCCACAGTCCAGTGGTGGGCCTGGTTGTTGAGCGAAGTGGTGCCATGACTGATATGTTAGTTATCGCCTCTCTACTGCCACAGTCCAGTGGTGGGCCTGGTTGTTGAGCGAAGTGGTGCCACGACTGAGATGTTGGTTATCGCCTCTCTACTGCCACAGTCCAGTGGTGAGCTTGGTTGTTAAGCGAAGTGGTGCCACGACTGATATGTTGGTTATCGCCTCTACTGCTACAGTCCAGTGGTGGGCCTGGCTGTTGAGCGAAGTGGTGCCATGACTGATATGTTAGTTATCGCCTCTCTACTGCCACAGTCCAGTGGTGGGCCTGGTTGTTGAGCGAAGGGGTGCCACGACTGAGATCTTGGTTATCGCCTTTCTACTGCCACAGTCCAGTGGTGGGCCTGGTTGTTGAGCGAAGTGGTGCCACGACTGAGATGTTGGTTATCGCCTTTCTACTGCCACAGTCCAGTGGTGGGCCTGGTTGTTGAGTGATGTGGTGCCACGACTGAGATGTTGGTTATCGCCTCTCTACTGCCACAGTCCAGTGGTGGGCCTGGTTGTTGAGTGAAGTGGTGCCATGACTGATATGTTAGTTATCGCCTCTCTACTGCCACAGTCCAGTGGTGGGCCTGGTTGTTGAGCGAAGTGGTGCCATGACTGATATGTTAGTTATCGCCTCTCTACTGCCACAGTCCAGTGGTGGGCCTGGTTGTTGAGCGAAGTGGTGCCACGACTGAGATGTTGGTTATCGCCTCTCTACTGCCACAGTCCAGTGGTGAGCTTGGTTGTTAAGCGAAGTGGTGCCACGACTGATATGTTGGTTATCGCCTCTACTGCTACAGTCCAGTGGTGGGCCTGGCTGTTGTGCGAAGTGGTGCCATGACTGATATGTTAGTTATCGCCTCTCAACTGCCACAGTCCAGTGGTGGGCCTGGTTGTTGAGCGAAGGGGTGCCACGACTGAGATCTTGGTTATCGCCTTTCTACTGCCACAGTCCAGTGGTGGGCCTGGTTGTTGAGGGAAGTGGTGCCACGACTGAGATGTTGGTTATCGCCTTTCTACTGCCACAGTCCAGTGGTGGGCCTGGTTGTTGAGTGAAGTGGTGCCACGACTGAGATGTTGGTTATCGCCTCTCTACTGCCACAGTCCAGTGGTGGGCCTGGTTGTTGAGTGAAGTGGTGCCATGACTGATATGTTAGTTATCGCCTCTCTACTGCCACAGTCCAGTGGTGGGCCTGGTTGTTGAGCGAAGGGGTGCCACGACTGAGATCTTGGTTATCGCCTTTCTACTGCCACAGTCCAGTTGTGGGCCTGGTTTTTGAGCGAAGTGGTGCCACGACTGAGATGTTGGTTATCGCCTTTCTACTGCCACAGTCCAGTGGTGGGCCTGGTTGTTGAGCGAAGTGGTGCCACGACTGAGATGTTGGTTATTGCCTCTCTACTGCCACAGTCCAGTGGTGGGCCTGGTTGTTGAGCGAAGTGGTGCCACGACTGAGATGTTGGTTATCGCCTTTCTACTGCCACAGTCCAGTGGTGGGCCTGGTTGTTGAGCGAAGTGGTGCCGCGACTGAGATGTTGGTTATCGCCTTTCTACTGCCACAGTCCAGTGGTGGGCCTGGTTGTTGAGTGAAGTGGTGCCACGACTGAGATGTTGGTTATCGCCTCTCTACTGCCACAGTCCAGTGGTGGGCCTGGTTGTTGAGTGAAGTGGTACCATGACTGATATGTTAGTTATCGCCTCTCTACTGCCACAGTCCAGTGGTGGGCCTGGTTGTTGAGCGAAGTGGTGCCATGACTGATATGTTAGTTATCGCCTCTCTACTGCCACAGTCCAGTGGTGGGCCTGGTTGTTGAGCGAAGTGGTGCCACGACTGAGATGTTGGTTATCGCCTCTCTACTGCCACAGTCTAGTGGTGAGCTTGGTTGTTAAGCGAAGTAGTGCCACGACTGATATGTTGGTTATCGCCTCTACTGCTACAGTCCAGTGGTGGGCCTGGCTGTTGAGCGAAGTGGTGCCATGACTGATATGTTAGTTATCGCCTCTCTACTGCCACAGTCCAGTGGTGGGCCTGGTTGTTGAGCAAAGGGGTGCCACGACTGAGATCTTGGTTATCGCCTTTCTACTGCCACAGTCCAGTGGTGGGCCTGGTTGTTGAGCGAAGTGGTGCCACGACTGAGATGTTGGTTATCGCCTTTCTACTGCCACAGTCCAGTGGTGGGCCTGGTTGTTGAGTGAAGTGGTGCCACGGCTGAGATGTTGGTTATCGCCTCTCTACTGCCACAGTCCAGTGGTGGGCCTGGTTGTTGAGTGAAGTGGTGCCATGACTGATATGTTACTTATCGCCTCTCTACTGCCACAGTCCAGTGGTGGGCCTGGTTGTTGAGCGAAGTGGTGCCATGACTGATATGTTAGTTATCGCCTCTCTACTGCCACAGTCCAGTGGTGGGCCTGGTTGTTGAGCGAAGTGGTGCCACGACTGAGATGTTGGTTATCGCCTCTCTACTGCCACAGTCCAGTGGTGAGCTTGGTTGTTAAGCGAAGTGGTGCCACGACTGATATGTTGGTTATCGCCTCTACTGCTACAGTCCAGTGGTGGGCCTGGCTGTTGAGCGAAGTGGTGCCATGACTGATATGTTAGTTATCGCCTCTCTACTGCCACAGTCCAGTGGTGGGCCTGGTTGTTGAGCGAAGGGGTGCCACGACTGAGATCTTGGTTATCGCCTTTCTACTGCCACAGTCCAGTGGTGGGCCTGGTTTTTGAGCGAAGTGGTGCCATGACTGAGATATTGGTTATCGCCTTTCTACTGCCACAGTCCAGTGGTGGGCCTGGTTGTTGAGTGAAGTGGTGCCACGACTGAGATGTTGGTTATCGCCTCTCTACTGCCACAGTCCAGTGGTGGGCCTGGTTGTTGAGTGATGTGGTGCCATGACTGATATGTTAGTTATCGCCTCTCTACTGCCACAGTCCAGTGGTGGGCCTGGTTGTTGAGCGAAGTGGTGCCATGACTGATATGTTAGTTATCGCCTCTCTACTGCCACAGTCCAGTGGTGGACCTGGTTGTTGAGCGAAGTGGTGCCACGACTGAGATGTTGGTTATCGCCTCTCTACTGCCACAGTCCAGTGGTGAGCTTGGTTGTTAAGCGAAGTGGTGCCACGACTGATATGTTGGTTATCGCCTCTACTGCTACAGTCCAGTGGTGGGCCTGGCTGTTGAGCGAAGTGGTGCCATGACTGATATGTTAGTTATCGCCTCTCTACTGCCACAGTCCAGTGGTGGGCCTGGTTGTTGAGCGAAGGGGTGCCACGACTGATATCTTGGTTATCGCCTTTCTACTGCCACAGTCCAGTGGTGGGCCTGGTTGTTGAGCGAAGTGGTGCCACGACTGAGATGTTGGTTATCGCCTTTCTACTGCCACAGTCCAGTGGTTGGCCTGGTTGTTGAGTGAAGTGGTGCCACGACTGAGATGTTGGTTATCGCCTCTCTACTGCCACAGTCCAGTGGTGGGCCTGGTTGTTGAGTGAAGTGGTGCCATGACTGATATGTTAGTTATCGCCTCTCTACTGCCACAGTCCAATGGTGGGCCTGGTTGTTGAGCGAAGTGGTGCCATGACTGATATGTTAGTTATCGCCTCTCTACTGCCACAGTCCAGTGGTGGGCCTGGTTGTTGAGCGAAGTGGTGCAACGACTGAGATGTTGGTTATCGCCTCTCTACTGCCACAGTCCAGTGGTGAGCTTGGTTGTTAAGCGAAGTGGTGCCACGACTGATATGTTGGTTATCGCCTCTACTGCTACAGTCCAGTGGTGGGCCTGGCTGTTGAGCCAAGTGGTGCCATGACTGATATGTTCGTTATTGCCTCTCTACTGCCACAGTCCAGTGGTGGGCCTGGTTGTTGAGCGAAGGGGTGCCACGACTGAGATCTTGGTTATCGCCTTTCTACTGCCACAGTCCAGTGGTGGGCCTGGTTTTTGAGTGAAGTGGTGCCACGACTGAGATGTTGGTTATCGCCTTTCTACTGCCACAGTCCAGTGGTGGGCCTGGTTGTTGAGTGAAGTGGTGCCACGACTGAGATGTTGGTTATCGCCTCTCTACTGCCACAGTCCAGTGGTGGGCCTGGTTGTTGAGTGAAGTGGTGCCATGACTGATATGTTAGTTATCGCCTCTCTACTGCCACAGTCCAGTGGTGGGCCTGGTTGTTGAGCGAAGGGGTGCCACGACTGAGATGTTGGTTATCGCCTCTCTACTGCCACAGTCCAGTGGTGAGCTTGGTTGTTAAGCGAAGTGGTGCCACGACTGATATGTTGGTTATCGCCTCTACTGCTACAGTCTAGATGTTGGGCCTGGCTGTTGAGCGAAGTGGTGCCATGACTGATATGTTAGTTATCGCCTCTCTACTGCCACAGTCCAGTGGTGGGCCTGGTTGTTGAGCGAAGGGGTGCCACGACTGAGATGTTGGTTATCGCCTTTCTACTGCCACAGTCCAGTGGTGGGCCTGGTTGTTGAGTGAAGTGGTGCCACGACTGAGATGTTGGTTATCGCCTCTCTACTGCCACAGTCCAGTGGTGGGCCTGGTTGTTGAGTGATGTGGTGCCATGACTGATATGTTAGTTATCACCTCTCTACTGCCACAGTCCAGTGGTGGGCCTGGTTGTTGAGCGAAGTGGTGCCATGACTGATATGTTAGTTATCGCCTCTCTACTGCCAAAGTCCAGTGGTGGGCCTGGTTGTTGAGCGAAGTGGTGCCACGACTGAGATGTTGGTTATCGCCTCTCTACTGCCACAGTCCAGTGGTGAGCTTGGTTGTTAAGCGAAGTGGTGCCACGACTGATATGTTGGTTATCGCCTCTACTGCTACAGTCCAGATGTTGGGCCTGGCTGTTGAGCGAAGTGGTGCCATGACTGATATGTTAGTTATCGCCTCTCTACTGCCACAGTCCAGTGGTGGGCCTGGTTGTTGAGCGAAGGGGTGCCACGACTGAGATCTTGGTTATCGCCTTTCTACTGCTACAGTCCAGTGGTGGGCCTGGTTGTTGAGCGAAGTGGTGTCACAACTGAGATGTTCGTTATCGCCTCTCTACTGCCACAGTCCAGTTGTGGGCCTGGTTGTTGAGCGAAGTGGTGTCACAACTGAGATGTTCGTTATCGCCTCTCTACTGCCACAGTCCAGTTGTGGGCCTGGTTATTGAGTGATGTGGTCCCACTGACATTGGGTTTTACATTACATTAAAATATTCAGTGATTTTGTCAATGTAATGTAATAATAAAATAATAAAACCCATTAATATTACATGGATTAGTATTGTATGTACAAAACAGTTTATTCTCATTCATAAACCTCGCTAAACAACCAATATAGCACGGACTAATACAAGTTTGCATGAACACTTATGAGTATAGACTTCATTAAGGTTGTGAAATATTTAATTGCTCCACATAGAAATGTTATAAGTTATTCTTCTTGGTAAAAATGCAACTCACTTTTATAAATTTCAAAACTTTTTCTGAAAGAACCGTATTCTCTGGAGAGATGCTTTTTATTCCGTGGAATTTAAAAATTTTTATAGATAAAAAGGAAAAACCAGTTTCACAACTTTGACATATTTCGTTTATTTAACTATTGAACAAGTATGTTGTAGTAAAGTTTCAAACTGATGAATTCCTAAATAAGTAAATATTTATACTTTAAGCTGGATTACGTATTGTTGGGCGTCAGAGTAAGGCATAAACTGTGTCACTCAGGTATTCCCATCAAAACTTACATTTTAAATAGATAATTTTCCATGTTGTTAATATTCCAAAGCTTGAACTATACAGTATATAACTAAATAGTTCATTAAGGGTGTTCGTCCGAGCGCCCAGTTTAACGCTCTAAGGATTTTAGTTCTAGATTTTACCGCAACTGCTGCTAAGAGAAGTAAAGATCCTGACTCACTAACGAACAAGCAATGTATTACTCTCCCTTCTCTCCCCCTAGTAGTCCCCGCCTGCCACGTCCCGCAAAATCGACAGATGGATATAACTCCCTCATTTATAGTAAACTCTAGCAATGAATTTTATACATATTAATAATCTACTTTTTTAGACAAAGATGATTGTAAAAATTTCAACTTCAAAATTGAACAAATATTATTTATAGAAAAATAATTGGTAACACTTTAATTTTTTTTAGATTTACTATATACTAGGTTGGTTAGTACCTTTCATCCACTATATTCTAAAAATGTTAATAAAATATATCACACGGTTTGTTTATCCCAAATAATGCCAAATTAGTCACTTTTTTCTCCTTCCATTGATACTAACAATTTTATTCAAAAAAGTTCAAAAATTATTTTTGATTGAACACCCTTAATGGTGGGCTGGAGTGATCGGAAATTCTGGTGAAATCCGGTCAGCGACAGTTTATTCTCCATAAGACCAATGTTACATTTTCTCATATCAAGTAAAAATCAAAGCTTCTCTGTTAATCTTTTAAGCCGTTTGTTCGTTACCTAATTGTAACTGTATAACTTATGAAATTGTTTTGAAATAAATTAACGATTAATGTTGATTGTTTTTAGTTTTTTAATTCGCCGGTGTTTTCATTTCATCTAATTTTTTTAAATTATAACCTTAAAGTATAATTAAAATTATAAATATTAATCAAGTGTATGATGAGCATTGAAATAAAAAAAATAAAAAAAATACGGGAAGGAATTGACATTCTCAATCACAACTTACAAAATGACAGAACATAATTTTATCCGAAAAATACGGAGAATATATCCAAAGTGGCCCTTGACGGGAACATCGATTCTGAAAGCTAGCTGTCGAATGAGCGATGTCACTCGGTTTCACGTCAAAACCTTGCGCGGTAACCGCCGCTCAGAGTGCAAGCATACCGATTAAACACTAATCACTGCAATGTTGGCCTTGATTCGTTCCTGGAATACACGCCGCGAGCCTTCAGGTATCGTGGGAGAGGGAAACCCTGCCGGCGGAAAACATCCCGACTACTCCAGGACATTAAACGATCGCAATTGTTTCTTAATCGGCCGACGGATAGCTTCTATAGTACGTTACAAATAGCAGACCAATGTCCTTCATTAACCGAGCTCCGAAAAAAACGAAACATGATCATAGTTAGTTTTATTTTATGAATTTTAACTGAATATATCATATTATTTGTACAAATCTCTCATGGGAATTACAAATGTAATACTTGTGTTATTAGTGACATGTAGTCAAATAACTTTTATATCAGCTGTTTACTGACTGTTTTATAAGACAGCTGATTTGTGTTTGATTTGTTTAACAGTTCAGTTGACTGAAACAAACGTAATTTTGCAACGTGTTATGCTATTTATGATGAATAATAAATCACTCGTTATATTTGTATTACTAGAATATTTTGCTTTATTGTGTGGTTTTAAAGTGAATATAGAAATAAATAAAACTGATAAATGAAATAACGGATTTTTTATTAAAAAATTAATGGACTTAATCCAAATGATGGAAATATCTTCTTCAAGTTATGACATTGTGCAGCTGCAGGACTGAATTGAGTATGTACAACCAGGATCTTACTCTTCATGAAAGGAAGCAGGAGAGGTGAAGGTCGGTAAGTGAGTGGCCTCCAAAGAGCATTATCCTCATATCTTCCGGGTATGGTTCCTAAGGATGGTATGTCCAAGTCTTCTTTACTGTAAAGAATTATTGCAAATCCAGATAATCCTCCCCACCAAAGATCACAGATTCATCTGTTGTAGTAGGCTTCAAGATCTTTAACCTACATAGCACATGGTTTGTTGTCAGCCACTACTAATTAAAAATCTACTAATTTCAACAAAAAATAATAATAATAATAAGTAAATAAAAAAACAGTAAACATATTAAATTGGAACAGGATACAAAAGTCATGTTATTCATCAATATAAATAATAATAGCAGTCTTCTGTCACAAGCCATCGAGGTATTTAAGATCTACCTCTCTGATTCTGTTTATACGAGCTTATCCCTCCGTAAAATAGCGCAGATAATGCTCTGTAACTATGTGATCCATTGTTTGGATAGACCCCCTCAATAATATGACTGATCTATTGTCAATCCCCATTTATACGAGATCCTCGTATATCCCGTAGTTAACCTACATCTTCCCGCTCCAGTTTTGAAGCTATTTAACAGTGTCCATTTCCTACAAAGAATTATCATCCCACCTACGTTTGTGAAATTAAAGTAGTAAGCATTGATACAGCATCCGTCTGTAAGTACTCAGACTTCATTGAAAACTTAATAAACAAGTATGAAACATACGAAAGTTGAATTTCTTTAAAACTAACTGGTCTGAATAAGCGTGAAAAACTAACTGGACTGACCAAGCGTGAAAAACTAACTGGACTGACCAAGTGAAAAACTAACTGGACTGACCAAGCGTGAAAAACTAACTGGACTGACCAAGTGAAAAACTAACTGGACTGACCAAGTGAAAAACTAACTGGACTGACCAAGCGTGAAAAACTAACTGGACTGACCAAGCGTTAAAAACTAACTGGACTGACCAAGCGTGAAAAACTAACTGGACTGGCCAAGCGTGAAAAACTAACTGGACTGACCAAGTGAAAAACTAACTGGACTGACCAAGCGTGAAAAACTAACTGGACTGACCAAGTGAAAAACTCACTGGACTGACCAAGTGAAAAACTAACTGGACTGACCAAGCGTGAAAAACTAACTGGACTGACCAAGCATGAAAAACTAACTGGACTGACCAAGCGTGAAAAAATAACTGGACTGACCAAGCGTGAAAAACTAACTGGACTGACCAAGTGAAAAACTAACTGGACTGACCAAGCGTGAAAAACTAACTGGACTGACCAAGCGTGAAAAACAGTTTCAAGATTCATTTATCTTTACAAAGAAATATTCCATCCTATTATAATCTATAACCAACAAAAAATGTATTCATTACAAAATAATAATGTTGTCTACAAATATTAGTAAACCTTTCAGGTTAACTGGAAGAAGGGACTTTTTAACTCCAACTTCGCCCGATTAAATAAAGACGTTTTTAATTTCATTTCATTTGAACTGTGACCTTAATCCGCAATGTCTGCAATGCATGGACGATGAAGATAGGTCAATAAGAGATGAAACATTGGAAGATACGAGCATAGCGCTCATTTGTAGCGCTCTCTAATTACTACCTCAATATACGGCCTATAACTTCCTCATATGTTTAGAGAAAATCTGTTTTCATTCATTTGTGTTCCTCGTATTTATCCACCATAGAATAAACATGTATATTAATTATCCACATAGAACACTAATTTACTTCCCTGACTACTACCTTCACTTACGACTTCGGCATGTCTTCGTAATATAATTTATTAATTTTCCTACCTTAGCTTACGAACTCGGTAGCTCATAACAAATGTTTGAGGGGGTGCACTCAATTCATTTCCCACCTTTGCATGCAAATGAACTAGGCAGTTCATAACCTATGTTTGAGGGGGTGCACTCAATTCATTTCCCACCTTTGCATGCATATGAACTAGGCAGTTCATAACGTATGTTTAAGGAGGTGCACTCCATTCATTTCCCACCTATGCATGCATATGAACTAGGCAGTTCATAACCTATGTTTGAGGAGGTGCACTCAATTCATTTCCCACCTTTGCATGCATATGAACTAGGCAGTTCATAACCTATGTTTGAGGAGGTGCACTCAATTCATTTCCCACCTTTGCATGCATATGAACTAGGCAGTTCATAACGTATGTTTGAGGAGGTGCACTCCATTCATTTCCCACCTTTGCATGCATATGAACTAGGCAGTTCATAACCTACGTTTGAGGAGGTACACTCCATTCATTTCCCACCTTTGCATGCATATGAACTAGGCAGTTCATAGCGTATGTTTGAGGAGGTGCACTCCATTCATTTCCCACCTATGCATGCATATGAACTAGGCAGTTCATAACGTATGTTTAAGGAGGTGCACTCCATTCATTTCCCACCTATGCATGCATATGAACTAGGCAGTTCATAACCTATGTTTGAGGAGGTGCACTCAATTCATTTCCCACCTATGCATGCATATGAACTAGGCAGTTCATAACCTATGTTTGAGGGGGTGCACTCAATTCATTTCCCACCTTTGCATGCAAATGAACTAGGCAGTTCATAACGTATGTTTGAGGGGGTGCACTCAATTCATTTCCCACCTTTGCATGCAAATGAACTAGGCAGTTCATAACTTATGTTTGAGGGGGTGAGAACTGTACCGGGTCTTGGACCGGTACAGTTTCTTTTTTTTCGTTGTTGTCTGCCAGGCTGCCTGAGATTCGCTTTTGCCCGGCGATTTGCGTACTTTGGTAGCCGTTGGCCCAGTTCCGTTTCGTTCCGTGTTCCAGCAGCTTCAGTCCGGTTGGCCTGGCTGTTCAGTTGTCTTGTGCTGCCTGCAGAAATAGTCATGTTCAGATAGACACTCTAAAACGTAAGTGTTCATTCTGTAAGTTTTAATATCTAATCACCCTTTTGGTGAAAATACTTTTGTTTAAATAATATTAATCGTTCTTACTTGTGTTTTCAGAGTTTTGTTAAATTTATATTCTTTGTCTAGATGTTTTAACCTAGGTTCGAGCCATGTGCTCATTGTTACCTTTTTGACTTTAATTGCTTTATTATCTCTGGTTTCATATTTAATAGTAGTTCTGTATAATGTTTTGTTGAGCCTTTTTAAGTTGCAGTTACCGATTTACCATCTTTTTGTTCATGGACAATAACCTAGCCTATCTTTAGTTTGATTTTCATGTTATGACAGATTGCTCATGTTTCAATAGCCTAGTTCTCAGTTTGTCATTTTTAGGTCCATATACGTAATTAATTCTTTTATAATTTGTTAATTTGTAATTTGTCTTAATTCTGAGTTTCCTACATAATTATTCATAGCCTAAAGTTAATTTTTCACTGTATTGTTTGCTCCACTCCTGTTCTTGTTTGTCTCTTCATGTTAAGTTTTGTTAAAGCAGGCACCCTTATGTTTAGTGGTTATGTATAATATTTGTGTTGTGATGGCTGGACTGTTTTTAATGTGCTGTGGTGTTGTCCTACAGTCCAGGGTCCTCGAGTAGGACGCTTCTACCCTCGGCCTGCCGTCCGGGGATTTTCTACCATCTGCGCTGCCAGCCTGGCCTGAGGACCATGTATAGAGGCCATTGGTGACCCTGCTGCCCCAGCTACATCTTTGGGTATGAGTCTTCTGTCCTCAGGTCAGTGCTTTCTTTCTTATTTTCCCGGCGGCTGAGCTGGGGGTTGCTGATATAAAAAAGAAAAAAGAAGAAAAAAGTTTGTGGAACTGTTTAATTTGTGCCTAGGCCTAAAACGGATGGGACAAAGTGGGCAACACAGCTATGGGGACCTATATATTTTTTTTTTATTTAAAGGAAGAAAAAAAAAAAAAAAGACAAACAAAAGGAACTTTTTGGGATGTTAATATTTATTTAGATTTCTTGTTATTTAGTTTAATTAGTTTATTTTGTTGTTAGATATTTTAGAGTTTATATTTGTTAGGTCCCTATTGTTAAATTGTGTTGTTATTTATTTATATGTTTAGGCCTAGTGATTGTTATTTATATTTCTTGTTAAGTGTATTAGGGGTGTTCGGAAGTGAATTTTTACTCGAACGGTACCGTGTTATATTTTCTTTTAAATTATTTAATTTTTAAACTCTCACCAAAAGGGGATTATTGTTCTTTGCTTAACTTTTAATTCGGAGCTGCCCAGGGATTCCGGCTTACTCCCTGGCCCGGTGGAATCAAGGGATGTGGGCCAAATTGCCGGCTTAATTGGGGTTATCAAAATTTTTATAAATTTTCTTTTCACTTTTATTTGTTTCTTTCATAATTTGTCTTACGTTTTGGGTGTCTCAGGCCAAAACTGCAGATAGGCCGTACAGTTGATTAATTGTTAAATTTTGGGTATTTGTAGAGTTTGTGGTATTTATAGCGTTTGTTATTATTGTGTAGTATCTTGGTAATTTTAGTGTTTGTTATTATTTATTTAAGTGAAAATTTATATTGTGGCCTTCTGCCTATTTTATATCGTGGCCTTCTGCCGTTTTTGATTATGTTAATAGTGGTTTTTTGGTAATAAATTAGTTTCGCTCAGCTGCCGAGTTTTATTTTGGACCCTCCAACTGCCACCCGTGATCCCATCGCTTTACTCGTTTTGAGCCATCCCCCAGTTGGCACGCTTCCCAGCTTTGGTGGGGGGATGGGTCTCAATTGGTAGCAGAGCGTGGTTACGATCCACGGACCTCTGGGTTATGGGCCCAGCACGCTTCCAATTGAGACCCATCCCCCCACCAAAGCTGGGAAGCGTGCCAACATTAACATTAACAACATTAACAACATGGTTGGCCACAAGCAAAGCACACAACAGGAGGCCGAGAACCACGACCCTCCACTGGCTGACTCACACCTACAGACCCATCAGCAGAAAGATCCCGAGCTGTCAGTCATCTTAGGTGAGCTTCAAGAGGGAGGTGCCCACCCTCCCTATTTTCTGTCCAAAGGGGTACTCTGTTGCCGTCCTCGACAGAGGGGTGAACCCCGTGTAGTGCTGCCTAGTCATCTAGTACCGATGGTCTTTCAATATTATCACTCTTCTCTTGTGGGCGGTCATCTTGGCATTCATAAGACCATCGCTAAGATTCGTAGGTACTTCATCTGGAAGGGCATGGACCGGGATGTTGCTGGCAGAGTGCGGGCTTGTCACCTGTGCTCTCTCAGCAAGCCTAGTCAGAATGCAAGGTTAGGGTTGTTATCTTCTGAGGTGGCCGAGCGTCCTTTTGAGAAGGTGTTCATCGACTACGTGGGTCCTTTTCCCCGTAGCAAGTCAGGTAGCTCCTACCTACTTGTTTGTGTGGATGCTTTCTCGAAGTTCGTTTGGCTTTTCCCACTTCGGAGTGCCACGGCTAAGCTCACCATCCGTGCTCTCCAGTCCCAACTCTTCCAGCACTTTGGTGTGCCTTCCACTCTTGTGTCTGACAACGGTAGCCAGTTTACCTCCCATGAGTTTCGTAGGTTCTGTTTTGGCAATGGTATCAGGCATGTGACTACCTCTCCTTATTACCCACAGCCTTCTCATGCAGAGCGGTTCAACCGCAATCTTCGGTCTGCCCTTATTACTTTCCATGCTGAGAAGCAGAACACCTGGGATGAGAGTCTCTCTTGGCTCCAGCTTGCTTTTAATTCTTCCAAGCATGAGAGTCACAATGCCACTCCCTTCGAGATTCTACATGGCTACCCTCCTAACAACCCTTTGTCCAACTTGTGGAGGTTAGAGGATCTTCTACCTACGCCAGGTGCCACTGACGTAGTGTCCACGTGGCGGGCTGCTCGGCGCAACCTGCTACGTGCTAGAGAGAGAGTGAGGAGGAGGTATGATAAGGGTCGTACTCCTAACCCTTTTCAGGTTGGAGATCTGGTTCTTTGTCAGGCTCACCCGGTCAGTTCGGCCGCGGAACGAAGAGCTGCAAAGTTGTGCTATCAGGTGGTCTGGTCCCCACCGCATCGACAGGTTTTTGTCACCGGTGACTGCTCTGCTGGTTGATCCCCAGTCAGGCAGGGTGTTTAGGAAAGCCCATGTGTCCCAGCTTAAGGCTTTCCGGGGAACGGTTGGTCCAGGAGTTGGTGTTCCTGGGGGTTTCTTGGGGCAAAGAGATTGATCACCTCTGCGCCCTAGGTGGCTGTTCTGAGAGAGTCTTCTTTCTCTCTCTTTTCTGGTCGGGCCCGACCGTCAGGGTAGTTCGCTCCCTGTTTGAGGGGTTTCCCCTCTTAGTTTCTCTTTGGCGTCCTTGGAGCACCACTCTTTGGAGGTTCTTCTTCTTCTGTTTGGTTCCCTGAGGTACCGAGTTCTCCCCTGCCTGGGTGTGTTGAGGTTTTGCAGAGGGAGGTTGTACCGGGTCTTGGACCGGTACAGTTTCTTTTTTTTCGTTGTTGTCTGCCAGGCTGCCTGAGATTCGCTTTTGCCCGGCGATTTGCGTACTTTGGTAGCCGTTGGCCCAGTTCCGTTTCGTTCCGTGTTCCAGCAGCTTCAGTCCGGTTGGCCTGGCTGTTCAGTTGTCTTGTGCTGCCTGCAGAAATAGTCATGTTCAGATAGACACTCTAAAACGTAAGTGTTCATTCTGTAAGTTTTAATATCTAATCACCCTTTTGGTGAAAATACTTTTGTTTAAATAATATTAATCGTTCTTACTTGTGTTTTCAGAGTTTTGTTAAATTTATATTCTTTGTCTAGATGTTTTAACCTAGGTTCGAGCCATGTGCTCATTGTTACCTTTTTGACTTTAATTGCTTTATTATCTCTGGTTTCATATTTAATAGTAGTTCTGTATAATGTTTTGTTGAGCCTTTTTAAGTTGCAGTTACCGATTTACCATCTTTTTGTTCATGGACAATAACCTAGCCTATCTTTAGTTTGATTTTCATGTTATGACAGATTGCTCATGTTTCAATAGCCTAGTTCTCAGTTTGTCATTTTTAGTTCCATATACGTAATTAATTCTTTTATAATTTGTTAATTTGTAATTTGTCTTAATTCTGAGTTTCCTACATAATTATTCATAGCCTAAAGTTAATTTTTCACTGGATTGTTTGCTCCACTCCTGTTCTTGTTTGTCTCTTCATGTTAAGTTTTGTTAAAGCAGGCACCCTTATGTTTAGTGGTTATGTATAATATTTGTGTTGTGATGGCTGGACTGTTTTTAATGTGCTGTGGTGTTGTCCTACAGTCCAGGGTCCTCGAGTAGGACGCTTCTACCCTCGGCCTGCCGTCCGGGGATTTTCTACCATCTGCGCTGCCAGCCTGGCCTGAGGACCATGTATAGAGGCCATTGGTGACCCTTCTGCCCCAGCTACATCTTTGGGTATGAGTCTTCTGTCCTCAGGTCAGTGCTTTCTTTCTTATTTTCCCGGCGGCTGAGCTGGGGGTTGCTGATATAAAAAAGAAAAAAGAAGAAAAAAGTTTGTGGAACTGTTTAATTTGTGCCTAGGCCTAAAACGGATGGGACAAAGTGGGCAACACAGCTATGGGGACCTATATATTTTTTTTTTATTTAAAGGAAGAAAAAAAAAAAAAAAAGACAAACAAAAGGAACTTTTTGGGATGTTAATATTTATTTAGATTTCTTGTTATTTAGTTTAATTAGTTTATTTTGTTGTTAGATATTTTAGAGTTTATATTTGTTAGGTCCCTATTGTTAAATTGTGTTGTTATTTATTTATATGTTTAGGCCTAGTGATTGTTATTTATATTTCTTGTTAAGTGTATTAGGGGTGTTCGGAAGTGAATTTTTACTCGAACGGTACCGTGTTATATTTTCTTTTAAATTATTTAATTTTTAAACTCTCACCAAAAGGGGATTATTGTGCTTTTAGTTAACTTCTATTCGGAGCTGCCCAGGGAATCCGGCTTACTCCCTGGCCTCGGTGGAATCAAGGGATGTGGGCCAAATTGCCGGCTTAATTGGGGTTATCAAAATTTTTATAAATTTTCTTTTCACTTTTATTTGTTTCTTTAATAATTTGTCTTACGTTTTGGGTGTCTCAGGCCAGAACTGCAGATAGGCCATACAGTTGATTAATTGTTAAATTTTGGGTATTTGTAGAGTTTGTGGTATTTATAGCGTTTGTTATTATTGTGTAGTATCTTGGTAATTTTAGTGTTTGTTATTATTTATTTAAGTGAAAATTTATATTGTGGCCTTCTGCCTATTTTATATCGTGGCCTTCTGCCGTTTTTGATTATGTTAATAGTGGTTTTTTGGTAATAAATTAGTTTCGCTCAGCTGCCGAGTTTTATTTTGGACCCTCCAACTGCCACCCGTGATCCCATCGCTTTACTCGTTTTGAGCCATCCCCCAGTTGGCACGCTTCCCAGCTTTGGTGGGGGGATGGGTCTCAGAACTGATTTCATTTCCCACCTTTGCATGCATATGAACTAGGCAGTTCATAACCTATGTTTGAGGGGGTGCACTCAATTCATTTCCAACCTATGCATGCATATGAACTAGGCAGTTCATAGCGTATGTTTGAGGAGGTGCACTCCATTCATTTCCCACCTATGCATGCATATGAACTAGGCAGTTCATAACGTATGTTTAAGGAGGTGCACTCCATTCATTTCCCACCTATGCATGCATATGAACTAGGCAGTTCATCACCTATGTTTGAGGAGGTGCACTCAATTCATTTCCCACCTATGCATGCATATGAACTAGGCAGTTCATAACCTATGTTTGAGGAGGTGCACTCAATTCATTTCCCACCTTTGCATGCATATGAACTAGGCAGTTCATAACGTATGTTTGAGGAGGTGCACTCCATTCATTTCCCACCTTTGCATGCATATGAACTAGGCAGTTCATAACCTACGTTTGAGGAGGTACACTCCATTCTTTTCCCACCTTTGCTTGTATATGAACTAGGTAGTTAATAACGTATGTTTGAGGAGGAGCACTCCATTCATTTCCTACCTTTGCATTCACATGAACTAGGCAGTTCATAACGTATGTTTGAGGAGGTGCACTCCATCCATTTCCTATCTTTGCTTGCATATGAACTAGGCAGTTCATAACGTATGTTTGAGGAGGAGCACTCCATTCATTTCCTACCTTTGCTTGCATATGAACTAGGCAGTTCATAACGTATGTTTGAGGAGATGCACTCCATTCATTTCCCACCTTTGCTTGCATATGAACTAGGCAGTTCATAACGTATGTTTGAGGAGGAGCACTCCATTCGTTTCCTTCCTTTGCATTCATATGAACTAGGCAGTTCATAACGTATGTTTGAGGAGGTGCACTCCATTCATTTCCTACCTTTGCATTCATATGAACTAGGCAGTTCATAACGTACGTTTGAGGAGTTGCACTCCATCCATTTTGTTCCTTCTTAACCCATACTAATTTATGAAAACACTAAAATATTACATGCCTATAGAAGTCAAATGTTCTTAAAATTTATCACACATAGCACAATTACAAAAATATATAAAACACAATACGAAACACAAAATATGAATATTTTCATTAAAACAGAACACAGAAGAACATGATTTAGTAATGTGATATTGTAAGAAATACTTTTGAAGTGTCTTTTACGAAATGTTGAATTAAATTATGGCGTTATAATATTTGTAAAATTCATAAATATATTCTAAATGAATAATAAAATTTTCTTCCCAGAACTAAATCTCAGTTTACAATAAGCTTTGGTGTAAGTAAATTTCACTGACATAAATCAATCACATAATGCATTTTCTTGACATTGTGTTGGCAATCGTAATCTTCAAAGGAATACTTAATCTGTTACTTATTTACGATGTCGTTTGTACTCAAGTTCATATGAGGCTATCAACCATCCCAAATGTTAAATATTCTTCAGTAAAAATATTACTAATAGTGAAAATCTTGAAGTCTTATTATGTCATTGGTTTCAATCTAAATAGAATTGTAGGAATGAAAAGGCAAAGTTGGTGTGATGTGGCGAACTGCGAGGTTCGGTGCGTTAGGAACACTAGCGAATCCCATCAGGCACTGTAATATCAGTAATCAAACATGGGAATGGTTGAGATGAGAGCTAAAATTACGCGGCAACCTTGAGGTCACGTATGTACGTGTGTGAAGCTTCGTGAGGCCTTTTGCCTCTACGATGACTTCGTCCCATCAGGTCAGGACACAACTGTATTCCAATACATATTCACTTACAACACAAAGTGTTTTTCCTCTACGATGGCTCCCTCCCATCAGGTGAGCGTATTCCAATACATATTCACATACAACACAAAGTGTTTTGCCTCTACGATGGCTCCCTCCCATCAGGTGAGGACACAACTGTATTCCAATACATATTCACATACAACACAAAGTGGATTGCCTCTACGATAGCTCCCTATCATCAGGTCAGGACGCAACTGTATTCCAATACACATTCACATACAACACAAAGTGTTTTGACTCTACGATGGCTCCCTCCCATCAGGTCAGGACACAACTGTATTCCAATACATATTCACATACAACACAAAGTGTTTTTCCTCTACGATAGCTCCCTATCATCAGGTCAGGACGCAACTGTATTCCAATACACATTCACATACAACACAAAGTGTTTTGACTCTACGATAGCTCCCTCTCATCAGGTCTGGACGCAACTGTATTCCAATACATATTCACATACAACACAAAGTGTTTTTCCTCTACGATGGCTCCCTCCCATCAGGTCTGGACGCAACTGTATTCCAATACACATTCACATATAACACAAAGTGTTTTGACTCTACGATGGCTCCCTCCCATTAGGTCAGGACACAACTGTATTCCAATACATATTCACATACACACAAAGTGTTTTTCCTCTACGATAGCTCCCTATCATCAGGTCAGGACGCAACTGTATTCCAATACACATTCACATACAACACAAAGTGTTTTGACTCTACGATAGCTCCCTCTCATCAGGTCTGGACGCAACTGTATTCCAATACATATTCACATACAACACAAAGTGTTTTTCCTCTACGATGGCTCCCTCCCATCAGGTCTGGACGCAACTGTATTCCAATACGCATTCACATACAACACAAAGTGTTTTGACTCTACGATGGCTCCCTCCCATCAGGTCAGGACACAACTGTATTCCATTACATATCCACATAAAACACAAAGTGTATTGCCTCTACGATGACTCCCTCTCATCAGGTCAGGACACAACTGTATTTCAATACATATTCACTTATAACACAAAGTGTTTTGACTCTACGATGGCTCCCTCCCATCTGGTCATGACACAACTAGTTTTTTAATTAGCATAATACGTGTTGGTACATATACAGTACAAGTAAACGTAACACAACACAAATTTATTACAATATAAGCACAAATATATTACAATTCAAGAACAAAATGCAAAAATATTATGGTGATTCTTTTGTGAATCCCTCTGGTCTGAGGAAGGTGAGCGTGGTTCACCAAAATCGATCACCATACTATTTGTGCATTTTGTACTTGAATTGTAATACATTTTTGCATTTTGTGCTTATATTGTAATGAATTTGTGTTGTGTGACGTTTACTTGTACTGTATGATACAACTGTATTCCAATACATATTCACATACAACACAAAATGTTCTGACTCTACGATGGCTTCGTCAAATCAGGTCAGGACACAACTGATGTCCAATACATATATATTCACATACAATACAAAGTGTTTTGACTCTACGATGCCTCCCTCCCATCAGGTGAGGACAAAACTGTATCCCAATACATATTCACTTACAACACAAAGTGTTTTGACTATACGATGGCTCCCTCCCATCAGGTCATGACCCAACTGTATTCCAATACATATTCACATACAATACAAAGTGTTTTGACTCTACGATAGCTTCCTCCCATCAGGTCAGGACACAACTGTATTCCAATACATATTTTCATACATGTATAGCCTCAACGATGGCTCCCTCCCATCAGGTCAGGATTTAATTGTATTCCAATGCATATTCACACACTACATAAAGTTTATACCTATGTATAAGTGTAGTGTACAACAATATTGTACACAGGAACATGTCACACACAAGACACCACTTTCCAGTAGGAACTCATTCAAAGAACGGTTTTGAATTCCTCATTAATTACCAGGGTGGATCACTGTTTTTGGTAATATATTACATATCTCTGTAATTTTATAATGAATGTCCGTGTGATTTATTATTCCACATACACCGACAATCACTTGTTCGATATTTTCCAAAAATGTCAAAAAAGTCTATTTCTTAAAAATGTTAAAACGGAGTACAATTATCAAATATGAAACCACTATAAACCAATAATAAGCGAGCTGGTGGCCGAGTAGCCTACTAAGGCGTCAGTACATGGGTCTGGTGGCCGAGTAGCCTACTAAGGCGTCAGTACATGGGTCTGGTGGCCGAGTAGCCTACTAAGGCGTCAGTACATGGGTCTGGTGGCCGAGTAGCCTACTAAGGCGTCGGTACATGGGTCTGGTGGCCGAGTAGCCTACTAAGGCGTCGGTACATGGGTCTGGTGGCCTAGTAGCCTACTAAGGCGTCAGTACATGGGTCTGGTGGCCTAGTAGCCTACTAAGGCGTCAGTACATGGGTCTGGTGGCCTAGTAGCCTACTAAGGTGTCAGTACATGGGTCTGGTGGCCGAGTAGCCTACTAAGGCGTCAGTACATGGGTCTGGTGGCCGAGTAGCCTACTAAGGCGTCAGTACATGGGTCTGGTGGCCTAGTACCCTATTAAGGCGTCAGTACATGGGCCTGGTGGCCTAGTAGCCTACTAAGGCGTCCGTACATGGGTCTGGTGGCCGAGTAGCCTACTAAGTCGTCAGTACATGGGTCTGGTGGCCTAGTAGCCTACTAAGGCGTCAGTACATGGGTCTGGTGGCCTAGTAGCCTACTAAGGCGTCAGTACATGGGTCTGGTGGCCGAGTAGCCTACTAAGGCGTCAGTACATGGGTCTGGTGGCCTAGTAGCCTACTAAGACGTCAGTACATGGGTCTGGTGGCCTAGTAGCCTACTAAGGCGTCAGTACATGGATCTGGTGGCCGAGTAGCCTACTAAGGCGTCAGTACATGGGTCTGGTGGCCGAGTAGCCTACTAAGTCGTCAGTACATGGGTCTGGTGGCCTAGTAGCCTACTAAGGCGTCAGTACATGGGTCTGGTGGCCGAGTAGCCTACTAAGGCGTCAGTACATGGGTCTGGTGGCCGAGTAGCCTACTAAGTCGTCAGTACATGGGTCTGGTGGCCTAGTAGCCTACTAAGGCGTCAGTACATGGGTCTGGTGGCCTAGTAGCCTACTAAGGCGTCAGTACATGGGTCTGGTGGCCGAGTAGCCTACTAAGGCGTCAGTACATGGGTCTGGTGGCCTAGTAGCCTACTAAGGCATCAGTACAAGGGTCTGGTGGCCTAGTAGCCTACTAAGGCGTCAGTTCATCTAGTACTGTACTGGTTCGCCCCCTTACTGGGCTAAGAAGGGCTAGCAAAGGCTCTCCTTAAAAAATAATAATAACGTTAGTCAGTTGAATAAATTAAAAAAATACAATAAATAATTTCTATAACCGGAAAAATCATTGTATTATTGAACCCTTTTAGAAAAATGATCAAGAGCAAACATTATTTTCATAGCTTTAAAAACATAATTTAAACCCGAAGGGAAAAATTAAAAAAATTAATAAAAAAGCAATATTATTACGTAATTTGTCTTTATGTCCTGTTAAAATTTGGCCTGGCAGCTACCTAATTCTATGTGCAGAAAATTTCTTTATAAACTGCAAAAAAAGTGTACGTATAAATATGCCAAAATATCGCAGAAATGTATATATTTTGCATGGGTTGAGATTACAACGTAATCAAACGGTGCGTTATGATGTTTCAATGACAACTCCTTATTTTGAAGATCATTTCAGAAATAGTTGTTTTATTTTAATAGCTATATTATAAAACGATTTTCATCAACAGATGAACTAAGTTTGATGTTTATTTTATATTTTGAACTTAAATATAAAATATAAAATCCGTTGAAATTGTCCTGCTCCGATTTAGAATGTAAAATTGCGTTTCTTTGTTATGTTATTATATGCTTTACTAGTTTTTTATTTATAGCAATAAAAACATCAATAATTGAATACAAATATCAACATTAGAGTTAAAGCCAGTCAATCGAGATTCAAAGCCATAAGTGTAGTTTTACCACGTTCCGTTTTCGTCTGAACAACAATAATCCAAATGTTTCATTTGACACATTTTACCTTGTTTTGATCCTGGTTTCCAATGCAGGAAAACTCTATCAATAAATATAATCTTTGTTTGACGTTCATTACGTGGGGCAAATCAAACGGCAGTATTGTGTAGTTTTCCCTCCTAAACACGACAAATAAATACTGAGATGTTTAACAAAGCAGGTTACGTTAAGTTGGGTTAGGTTATGTTGGCTTGTTAGGTTGGCAATATGTATTTACGGTCAACATGTACTAACCTGTTTTAAATTATTATAACCTAACTTCCATTTTTTGTCGAATATTCAAATTATTATACGTTGTATGAGTAATCTGATGTCATATACGTGTTCGGAGAAAAACTACATAAGATTATTGTAATATAAATAGTTTTTGTGTAAATATGTTTTTCTTTTTAAATAAAAAAATGGCTTCATGTTTGTGTGGTTAATATTGACTAGTAAAAAAATCATGAAACTTTAGTGGAACTTCTCTATTCCTTATTTACCAATCAAACACTGAAATGCATTTTGGTCCCACGTAAACAAGTTAATTTTAAGAAACTCTTTGATGAAGGCGGTACCAGATCGCCCATTATTCAGCATTTTCGAGGCAATATTTATGTTAAAAGTAATTTATTATTATTGTAATGAATTATGAACCCTAGCAATAACTTAGTAGTGTTCATAATTCATTAAATTGAGTAATTACTATTTTTAAATCTTCTAACAATTGGTCATGATGGTTGTAGCATTGTTTGTAAGCACGACGTAAATATCAAATGTTGTTAAACAACACCCAGCTTATTTCCATTAAAATCCACTAAAATATATTTTTATAAACAGGAAATTGATTCATTAACAATTTAAAAATAAAAAATACAATCTATATACAGGGTGGAAAAAATAAGGAATATATGAAACTTTTGTATGACTCCACTTGTAAAAGTTAAATCTTGAACATCATTATGGTAACGAAAAACCTACTATTTGACGCCATTAGCGACATTTAATATTTTCAGGGGGACGGCCCACGAGGAGTTGAACGAAACTCTTTAACGTAAGCCTAGATTGAGTTTGTTGTAAAATGAAAGGTCTAGTCAAGAGAAATTAATTGCCGTAAACCGGACTTCGATAGGTTTATCCTTTCCAGAATAGCGTTCATTTGAATTTCAAAGTCACTAATTTGAAAAATATCATTTCTCCGCTTTTTAACGGTTTTAAGTAAATTATTTTAATAAAAAATTATAATTTGTGGAACACAATTATTAAAAAAAAATAAATATTAAATTATCTATAGAAAAAGTAACGTTGTTGCGAAAGCGTTTCCATATTTTTTCTACCCTGTATAAGTTACATAGAGGGTGTCTCAAAAGTAAAGTGCCAAACTGTAGGAAATGGTTATACAGTGCTGTATAAGTCAAAATTAAGAGAAAATCAAAAATAATGTTTTTTTTTTCTGAAAACGCTTCGTTTACCAGATGTCCTCTATTTTGTTTTTTCCACAAAACAATTTTTCTCTCTGAGTTGACTTAACCGATCTTTATGAAACTTTCTATGCATGTTCATAAACAGATTTCACAACTCGTTGCTTGTATGACATTACATTGGCCTATGTGTATTTGTTTCGGTATAGGGAAGAATCTGCGCGATCGATCAAACAGTCGGTTTCACCAGTGGAACTGCAGATGGACTTAAGAGGTCCCAGTGTAGGCGTACAAATCAATACCAATTATACAGTGTAGTCATTGTTAATACGGAGGTAGCACCTGGGTAGCGCAGCTGGTTGCCATGGGTCTCACTGCTCCTTCAATTAGACTTAATCAGTTAATGGTTCAGACCAATTGATGTTAATGTTATATTTCCAATCAATGCAGATTTACATTACATTAGAGCTTTATCGCTCATCTTGCACTCAAACAGCCATTTTCAGCTTATATACGCCATATCTTCATCATCTGAGTCACAAATAGAATTAAATAAAAACTAAGCATAAACATGTTCAGTGAATTACATCATGATTACTGTCGTATAATGGAAACGCTTTCGCAACAACGTTATCATTGATAATGAGATAATTCATTTTTTATATTTGTGTTCCATAAAGTATAATTTTTGAATAGAATAATTTACTTGGAACCGTTAAATAACGGAGAAATAATTTGTTCAAATTAATTACCTTTCATTTGGTACAAAACTCGACCTAGGCTTACATTGAAGATTCTCGTTCAGCTCCTCGTGGCCCGTCCCCCTGAAAAGATGAAATGTCGCTAATGGCGTCAAAAAGTATGTTCTTTGTAACCATGATCATAGACAAAATTTCACTTTTGTATGTGAAGTCATACAACAGTTTTGAAAGCGTTTCCATATTTTTGTCCCACCCTGTATAACATTGCATGTAAGAGGATGTAAAGAGACGGGGAAATTGTGTATGCTGCACACACGTAGGGAGAATGATATCGAGGTGTGCCAATTGATATTTGTGTTGGAATGTAAATCATACTAAAGTACTGAAGCCGCAGAATTAACAAAATTGAATGGTTGAATTGAGTAAATTGTAACGGTTAGAGTCTATTATATGTTTATATTTCTGCGCTATTATGAATTAAAAAGCTATTAGAAGCTAATAGAAGCTATCTGCGGAGGTACCGCCTGGTGCTTCAATAAAACTGTTCCGCCTGCGGTACATCATAGGAGTGCCGGCAAAACGTAAAAGAGACAACGGTCTAAACCCCTATGGCAAATTATTATTATTATTATTTTTTATTCGATACCAACTGATTTAGCAAAAGATGTTTTGACCATCGCAATATAAAGTACATTTTACGTTGAAGGTAGTCGTTCGAGATGTACTAGCAGCATTGAGGGGCTGACACTTGTTTATTGAAGACACTAGAAGAGAGTATTTCCAAAAAATACTATCAGCATTGAGGGGCTGACACTTGTTTATTAAAGACACTAGAAGAGAGTATTTCCGAAAAATACTATCAGCATTGAGGGGCTGACACTTGTTTATTGAAGACACTAGAAGAGAGTATTTCCGAAAAATACTATCAGCATTGAGGGGCTGACACTTGTTTATTGAAGACACTAGAAGAGAGTATTTCCGAAAAATACTAGCAGCATTGAGGGGCTGACACTTGTTTATTGAAGACACTAGAAGAGAGTATTTCCGAAAGATTCCGAAAAATACTATCAGCATTGAGGGGCTGACACTTGTTTATTAAAGACACTAGAAGAGAGTATTTCCGAAAAATACTAGCAGCATTGAGGGGCTGACACTTTTTTTATTGAAGACACTAGAAGAGAGTATTTCCGAAAAATACTAGCAGCATTGAGGGGCTGACACTTTTTTTATTGAAGACACTAGAAGAGAGTATTTCCGAAAAATACTAGCAGCATTGAGGGGCTGACACTTGTTTATTAAAGACACTAGAAGAGAGTATTTCCGAAAAATACTAGCAGCATTGAGGGGCTGACACTTTTTTTATTGAAGACACTAGAAGAGAGTATTTCCGAAAAATACTAGCAGCATTGAGGGGCTGACACTTGTTTATTAAAGACACTAGAAGAGAGTATTTCCGAAAAATACTAGCAGCATTGAGGGGCTGACACTTGTTTATTAAAGACACTAGAAGAGAGTATTTCCGAAAAATACTAGCAGCATTGAGGGGCTGACACTTTTTTTATTGAAGACACTAGAAGAGAGTATTTCCGAAAAATACTAGCAGCATTGAGGGGCTGACACTTTTTTTATTGAAGACACTAGAAGAGAGTATTTCCGAAAAATACTAGCAGCATTGAGGGGCTGACACTTTTTTTATTGAAGACACTAGAAGAATTACACTAGAAATGCTACAAAATGTGACTACAGTAGGTTTTTATCACATACTGGAACATTGTCAACGAGTATTCGGAGCACAGTTTGAACATCTCATCTAAAAGGTATGGTTATTTTTTTTCCACTGATAAATTGATCATTTAACTTTTTTGAAATAATTGTGTTCCGTAAAGTGTAATTTTTTTAGTTGTTATAGTTTTAATAGTAAAAATGTCCACAATTTTGTAATTTATTTGGAATATTCGACAACATTTTGTGGGGACAGATACTATTAATATTTATAAACTTTCATTAAAAGTTGTTGGAAGGGTTTTAACACTTGAATTTCTTAATAAAAAACACAAAGAGACATGTTTTTGTCTGTAATTTTCATCCTTTTACACAACTTTTCTCTTACTTTTAGACTCTCCGTACAACGGGTTTACTAGATATTTCTTGCACCGGGCAAACGTCTTATCAATCATTTCTATGAATAAGAAATAGAAGTTAGCGATTTTCTTTATGAAATAATTAAAAACAGTCAGCTCAAGATTACTGGCTTGGATGTATTGTCATTATTGACTGCAATGCCTACCATCACCCTGTCTGTCAATAAAGAACCTACTAACGGACACTAAATATAGACTAAAGAATGTTTTGTTCTAAGTAAACAATTGACTTAAACTTAGGGATCCTATGTTCAATTCCAAACATTTTAACATGAACTATGGAAAAGTGTTCGTTGTACTAAGAAAAATTTTTTTAGAAAATAAATATTACAATATTCTGAAAATTAATGGATATTTGGGTCTGTTTCAGAAGAGGACCCCCACGCTTGAAAAATTTACTATAACCTAACCTAACCTAACCTAACCTAACCTAACCTAACCTAACCTAACCTAACCTAACCTAACCTAACCTAACCTAACCAAGCGTGGGGGTCCTTAAATAAACAGTTTTTTTCATTTTGGAAAAAAGTATACTTGTTTAAGTGTCTTAATATGAGTTATCCTGCTAGAGTGGAAGTCATAATGGCTCTAAAGTAAATAAAATTCAGAAAAGATAGGTATAATTGGGAGAAGATGGGCCGTTATTCACTTCAAAGATGATGTGTGGAGAGCCCTTATAGCTGCATCACTGAATAAAGAACATTTCAACCACGCCGTGGCGTTCTCATCTCTTATCTAATCACCATATAAGAAGTAATTTTTTCTTGTGCCTACAAAATAATATTTATCATACTCATTAAAACATCAACACGTCAGATGGTCAGACAATGAAGGTAAGATGCCAATCCTCACATTGCTGTTGAAATCCTTTATTAATCTTCCAAAAATAGATAACTGAATATGAGTGTTGATTTAGTGTAGGAACAGGAATCGTGGGAGTAGGGTTGATAGGAAGAATACGGTGTAGGGTGGGGAGGCCAAGGAAAAGTTCAGGCACGTGGAATATCAACGTTTAAAAATCGTATGTGGTGGGTGAGAAAGAGAGACATTAATTATTGTTATATTTTAGCCTAGGTTGGAGGAACAACTATTGGGAAGCAGAGCGAGACACTAGGATAAGTGGGAAGACCAATATCATGAATACAGAATTCCAGGTAGGTATGAAAGAAACAAAATCATAGATACAACATTGTAAACTCTTAGTGTCGTCTGCACAGTGGAGTGAGAGGAACAAAATCATGAATACAAAAGAGGGAAGTTAGTGTCATCTGCTTAATAGGGTGAGAGGAACAAAATCATGAATATAAAAGAGAAAAATCAGTGCCATCTACAATGTAGGGCGAGAGGAACAAAATTATGAATACAAGAGAGGAAAATTAGTGTTATCTGTAGTAGGTGGAAGGAACAAAATAATGAATACAAAGAGGAAAATTAGTGTCGTCTGCAGTAGGTGGAAGGAACAATAAATGAATACTGGATAAGGAAACTTGTGTTTTCAGCACAGCGGGAGGAACAAAATAGGATAAGTGGGAAGACCAATATCATGAATACAGAATTCAAGGTAGGTATGAAAGAAACAAAATCATAGATACAACATTGTAAACTCTTAATGTCGTCTGCACAGTGGAGTGAGAGGAATAAAATCATGAATACAAAAGAGGGAAGTTAGTGTCATCTGCTTAATAGGGTGAGAGGAACAAAATCATGAAAGGGAGGTCATTAATGTATATCAAGAAGAGCAAAGGACCGAGAACAGAGCCCTGTGGAACACCATGAGGGACTGCTTTCCATTCTGAGTTTATTTTTACATTATTCAGTGTTACTGTTGTCTGTTGTTTTCTTACCTCCAGAACAGAAAACAACAGACAACAGTAACACTGAATAATGTAAAAATAAACTCAGAATGGAAAGCAGTCCCTCATGGTGTTCCACAGGGCTCTGTTCTCGGTCCTTTGCTCTTCTTGATATACATTAATGACCTCCCTTTCCTGTGCAAAGAAAAGATAGTGATGTACGCTGATGACACTACAGCACATGTAACCAGACAGACAATAAGTGAAGTGGAGCAAGCGATGAGTGATCTGATAGAGATGTTAGATGAGTGGTTTGCAGCTAATGGGCTAAATTTAAATAAGGAAAAAACAAGCATAATACAGTTTAAAACTCAAACAGTAGTGAATGATGCAAACAAGTACGATGGGGCGATAGCAGAGACAGTGAAATTGCTTGGTCTAGTTTTTGACTCAACACTCAAATGGAAAGCGCACATAGAATATATTACTTCGAGGCTGAACAAGGCAATATTTAACATGTCATGTCTGACTCATATAGCGAGCAGGAGAATCAAGTTAGTGCTGTATTTTGCGTATTTTGAATCCATATTACGCTATGGAATAATTATGTGGGGACGTTCAAATCACTGGGAAAAAATATTTAGAGCCCAAAAGAAAATGATAAGAGTCATGATGGGTATGAACCCAAAAGAATCTTGCAGAAGAATATTTAAAGAACTTGGTATTCTTACATTCCCAGGATTGTATTTGTTGGAAGTAGTAAAAAATGTACACGAAAATATATATTCTTACCAACAAAATAATGTGAACCACGACCATAATACAAGAAGTAAAAATAAACTACGTGCCCCCAAACATAGATTAAGAAAATATGAAAATAGTCCATTATGTAGCGGAATACAAATTTATAATAAAATACCACAGAAATACAAAAGCTTGGGGAATGCCAATCAGCTCTATAGAAAGTTCAGGCAGTTTCTAGTTGACCGAAGCTATTACTCCGTCTCCGAATTTCTGCAGGACGAGGTCGTTATATTTTAGATACACTGAAAAATAATTATTAAGTATGTTATTGTGTATAAATAATTATTGATTAGTTGGCGATTTAACCTCTTTATTTTGTTATTTCTTCTTTTTTAATTCTTTAGGTTAGTAGTTTTGTAACAATTGACGAGTCACCAGTTAGTAGCAGATTATCTGTTTAACACTAATGTAATTTTCTGTGACAATAAACCATTTCATTTCATTTCATGAATATAAAAGAGAAAAATCAGTGCCATCTACAATGTAGGGCGAGAGGAACAAAATTATGAATACAAAAGAGAAAAATTAGTGTTATCTGTAGTAGGTGGAAGGAACAAAATAATGAATACAAAGAGGAAAATTAGTGTCATCTGCAGTAGGTGGAAGGAACAATAAATGAATACTGAATAAGGAAACTTGTGTTTTCGGCACAGTGGGAGGAACAAAATAGGATAAGTGGGAAGACCAATATCATGAATACAGAATTCAAGGTAGGTACGAAAGAAACAAAATCATAGATACAACATTGTAAACTCTTAGTGTCGTCTGCACAGTGGAGTGAGAGGAACAAAATCATGAATACAAAAGAGGGAAGTTAGTGTCATCTGCTCAATAGGGTGAGAGGAACAAAATCATGAATATAAAAGAGAAAAATCAGTGCCATCTACAATGTTGGGCGAGAGGAACACAATCATGAGTACAAAAGAGGAAAACTAGTGTTATCTGTAAAGTAGTATGGGAGGAACAAAATTATGAATACAAAAGAGGAAAATTAGTGTTATCTGTAGTAGGTGGAAGGAACAAAATAATGAATACAAAGAGGAAAATTAGTGTTATCTGCAGTAGGTGGAAGGAACAATAAATGAATACTGGATAAGGAAACTTGTGTTTTCAGCACAGCGGGAGGAACAAAATAGTTAGAGTGGAAATTTGTTATTCATAAACTGAGTAGCAGGAATCTTCAGTTGATGTTTGAGGGTTGGTTAAATTGAAGTAAAATTGATAATCTAATAAATGCTAATAGAAAGCTATTTCTATTACTACCTGGTAACTAGATCAATGCAGTATTGCGCCCTGAAATGAACTTCCAGGAACCCTCTTGACCTCTCCCCTCTCTTACTGTATTTATTTATATACGTGATTTAATTCGCTGAAACTAAATAAATGTTTACTCGTAAACTAGCATGTTACCTGGTTGATGAATTGTTAGGTATGTAGGTTATAGATATTCGCTGTGGGTGTAATATATTATTTGAATGTAAAAAGTAAAAACTTTGAACAATTTCTAGGAAAAACTACTCGTAAGGACGGATTTTTCATACATCCAGTACTATTTTTCTAAGTATAGATTATATTTAATTTTCTGTGCAGAGTGGAAGAGGCTTTTTAACCTTGTATAAACATATTAGGTATTGCAAAATTCATCTGAAAACACTCGGTAGTAAATAATAAATAATAAATAGGTTTATTGCTTAAAACAATATATAATTGTATGGCAATCGTCATAGTTAATATTTATAGATAAAATTTTCCATTCATACTAACATGAAAATCTCATTCAAACATACAATTTATTTTTCATACAGGCTCCCTTTTATTCGGATTATCCCAGTCTAGCCCCTAGTCAGTCAGCCAATTAGATCCCCCATTCATGTGCCATGAACTCGTCGGTACTGTAGAAAGCGTTATCAATCAGAAACGTTTTCAGACGAGTTTTGAATACCTTGGGCATTGTGGCACTTTTGATTGCGTTAGGCAACCTGTTGACAAAATTAACTCCCGCCTGGGAAGGCAGTCGTTCATGGACCACCGTTCCATGTATGTATGTAAAAATGTATGTAACAAACGTCATGTTTATATAGAGGCAATTTTGTTGCTTTCTTAAATTAGTTACTTTCTCAGATTAGTTGCTTTCTCAGTTTAGTTGCTTTCTCAGTTTAGTTGCTTTCTCAGTTTAGTTGCTTTCTCAGTTTAGTTGCTTTCTCAGTTTAGTTGCTTTCTCAGTTTAGTTGCTTTCTCAGTTTAGTTGCTTTCTCAATTTAGTTGCTTTCTCAGTTTAGTTGCTTTCTCAGTTTAGTTGCTTTCTCAGTTTAGTTGCTTTCTCAATTTATTTGATTTCACGATGTATTGGTTTCTCAGTTTAGTTGATTTCATATTAAGGACATTTTTTTAATAATGCGCTTGAAATTATTAGAAAAGTTTTTTTTTAATTTGCAATGATGTTTTTTTAAATTTATTTATTTAATTTGTATGCACTCATTTAAGCGATTCGATGATTAATTTGCAGTACATTGTTTTCATGTTAAAAAGCGGTTGGTTGCTGATTAGCTATGATAGTCCAATACATAACACATGTGCCAAAACCTTAAATGGATCACGCAGAGCGCAACAAGTCCATTTACGCCACAAGTCTACATGAGCTATCTCTAAAACATCCTAGATGTGGCACAAGTCTACATGAGCTATCTCTAAAACATCCTAGTTGCGGCACAAGTCTATATGAGCTATCTCTAATACATCCTAGTTGCGGCACAAGTCTACATGAGCTATCTCTAAAACATCCTAGTTGTGGCACAAGTCTACATGAGCTATCTCTAAAACATCCTAGTTGCGGCACAAGTCTACATGAGCTATCTCTAAAACTTCCTAGTTGCTCCTCAAGTTTACAAGAGCTGTGTCTAAAACATCCTAGTTACGGCACAAGTCTACATGAGCAATCTCTAAAACATCCTAGTTGCGGCACAAGTTTACATGAGCTATCTCTAATACATCCTAGTTGCTCCTCATGTTTACATGAGCTATGTCTAAAACATCCTAGTTGCTCCTCATGTTTACATGAGCTATCTCTAAAACATCCTAGTTGCTCCTCAAGTCTACATGAGCTATCTCTAAAACATCCTAGTTGCTCCTCAAGTCTACATGAGCTATCTCTAAAACATTCTAGTTGCGGCACAAGTCTACATGAGCTATCTCTAAAATATCCTAGTTGCTCCTCATGTTTACATGAGCTATCTCTAAAACATCCTAGTTGCTCCTCATGTTTACCCGAGCTATCTCTAAAACATCCTAGTTGCTCTTCATGTTTACATGAGCTATCTCTAAAACGTCCTAGTTTCTCCTCATGTTTACATGAGCTATCTCTAAAACATCCTAGTTGCTCCTCGTGTATACATGAGCTATTTCTGAAACATCCTAGTTGATCCTCATGTGTACCCGAGCTATCTCTATAACATCCTAGTTGCTCTTCATGTTTACATGAGCTATCTCTAAAACGTCCTAGTTTCTCCTCATGTTTACATGAGCTACCTCTAAAACATCCTAGTTGCGGCACAAGTCTACATGAGCTATCTCTAAAACATCCTAGTTGCTCTTCATGTTTACATGAACAACATATCTCTAAAACGTCCTAGTTGCCTCTCATGTTTACAGGAGCTATCTTTAATACATCCTAGTTGCGGCACAAGTCTACATGAGCTATCTCTAAAACATCCTTGTTGCGGCACAAGTTTACATGAGCTATCTCTAAAACAGCCTAGTTGCTCCTCGAGTTTAAATGAGCTCTGTCTAAAACAGCCTAGTTGCTCCTCGAGTTTACACGAGCTGTGTCTAAAACATCCTAGTTTATGATACATTATAACGACATGATATTAAGACGATTATATCAAAGAGATGGGTGTGGAGGGTCTAAAAATAAATACACAATTTTAATTGTACATAAATGGTTGTTACTAATATCAATTAAACACAATAAATGCGACTGAAAACATCATATTAAAACAATAAGAATAATGAATATTTATGCTACAAGTAGTTTATTAATTAAAATATTACATGTTGGTAGGAAAAAAACAAGTGAATGTCACATAACAGAAATTATCACAATATTAGCGCAACGAGTACAAATACAATAGTGATCGATTTCGTTGTTCGACTTTTACCATCCTCAGCCAGAAGGGATTAAAACAGGAATCAGGCACATAGAATCAGGTACATAAAAAGAAATACTTAATCAATTATGGAAGAAAATATGAGTAGACCAATTTTCTTATTGGAAACAGACACAAAACACCATATCAAACAAAAAAGAAACAATTAGTAAGTAAGGTGGGTTTAGCACAACAACTGTGCGAAATTACATTCAGAAACGTTTTCCTATCTCTATAATTTCGTAGCTATTAAACCCTATTCTCAATAAAGAGTCGTTTTTGTTTTATTCGGCTATGGCATCAACATTCCTCGACCTTTCCTGCGTTTAATGAATGTGGTAAGCGGTGACCGCTGGTCCTTTGATTTTCTACCTGAAACGGTCGAGGCGCAACTTTTAATTCCGTTTTCCTACCCCTCATAAATGAGTTACGTCAATGACTACTGTAGTCATGTTGAAGCACAACTAGGATGTGCCCATGACTCACACCTCTCTTTTTTTTCTATTGACGCTGATTAAAAAAGAGACAAAAGAAACACATAGTTTTATACCGGGTGGAAAAAATATGGAAACGCTTTTACAACAACGTTATTTTATTTATAGATAATTTGATAATTTATTTTATTTTAATAATAGTGTTCCATAAATTATAATATTTGATCAAAATAATTTACTTGAAACCGTTAAATAGCGGAGAAATAATATTGTTCAAATTAGTTACTTTTAAATTCAAATAACCACTACTCTGGAAAAGATAACCCTTTCGATTTCCGGTTTGCGGTAATTATTTCTCTTTAATAGACCTTTCATTTGATACCAAACTCGACCTAGGCTTACGTTGAAGATTTTCGTTCCACGCCTCGGGGGCCGTCCCGCTGAAAAGATGAAATTTCGCTAATGGCGTCAAAAAGTGTGTTACACGATGATGTACAAAATTTCACTTTTACAGTTGAAGTCATACAAAAGTTGTGAAAGTATTTCTATATTTTTTCCGCCCTGTATTTATCTTCCAAGAGAGCGTTCAGCAAGACTTATTAGCCCGAGCAATAATCACTTATGTACATATATTTCCCCTCTGTATAGCTGGGGGGAACTTATGTGACAATACCCGGTTTTGGAAACACTTGGTTGTTTGTGACTACAGTCGGAGTAAAAGTATAGCTACTTCTGTTGTTATATCCACTATGTGATTCGACATCAACGACAGAATGCAGAAGTATACAAATAATAACAAAATCCGTGATTTGTTTTTGGTGTTAATTCAGTTTTTTTAGAGATCACCTTTTTACGATGAAAAAATCATTTTTGGAATGGCAAAAGTACACATTTTTATACAAGTTCAGATATTTTGGTGGTGTTTGAAAACTCAATACTAAAGATAAAAGAATTAAAACATTTATAATTTAAAAATATATCTATATAAAATCTCGTACACTAACTTAGCACCGATACTTAATTTTCAGAATTGTTCAGTGGCATAAAGAACTGTAGTCAATTTTATGAAGTGTATTATCTCGACATTGAAAATGGTTACGAACTTAAACACTGTTTTGGTGTTATGTTTCTGGTTCATAAATCTATACATATTTAATTTTAATGTATGTATACTGATTTATTTTATATGGTATTTTTTATCTTGTAGACGTCATGCGCACCGAACCGTGTAATCGGCGCTTTCCCTGGCACGGAGGAAAAGATACAGAGGTCGCTTTCTAATAGCCGCATCGAACGCCTCAGATCTCAGATGCAGTTATAAAAAGATTACACCTAATGTACATCTTCATAAATCTGAAGTAATAATGACTACATTTTTCATTGAGTATTTTTGAGGAATGATAAACAAGGTGCTGGCCCTGCCATCGCATCGAAAACTGGAGAAGTAATTACTAGACATACAACTAGCGTATTATTGAATGGGACCTCTGTTTTCTTCTTCTCTGTTCCGATAACTGAAGCAAAATTTAGTTTCAGTTGGATTGAAAATGTTTTAAAAATATAAAACATAATAAGTATGGATAAAAATGTCGTCCATGATGTGTGGAAACTTGTATTATAAGCTGATGCTACAGAAGGGACGGGATCCTTAGTTTGACATTTTATGTACCACATTTCATGTATCTCCTTAAGACTGCGCATATGTTCAAGCCTAATTTTGTTTTTTAAGTCTTTTTATGTAAAACGGAAAATTAAGTTTGAAATCCTTATGTTCTTTAGGGCGTTCTTACCATTTTCAACAGAATACGGTAAGATCAGTATTCGAAACATTACGAACGTGATGAAAATTCCAAATAACGATTGCAAATATTCAGAATACTTTCACAATGATTGAATTCAAAATGAAAAATGTGCTTGTTGGGAAATTTAATTCCTTTAATGATTACTCGTAGGATTGAAATGAAAAGAGAAAAAATACAATAGTATTGAGGTGAAAATTATAACCACAGAACTGAGATTATGTGAGGTTCAAAAGTAACCTTAATGTAAATTTGAGGTTACATTCAACATTTAACCTCAAAATCGTTTTGTGACGAGACATTGGAAATTACTCGTGCCATCTTTCCCCCTTCAAAGGCTTTGGAGCTAATCAGCCCTCGCCCAGACTAGCTGAATAGAGTTTGGACATTTATCCATCCAGCGTGTTCATATCTCATATTATTCACGATTCTAGGCATCAGTGGGCCAGTTATTATAATGTAAATCCAATGATATATTACATCCTGGTTTGATATGGTTTATAAAATACAATGTTTCATCGATAATCACTCATAAACTTACGACGGAACATTATTTTAGTTTGTTAGGGACTAGTATTCATACAATACCACATGAACGATGGGTTAAGTCTAATCCAAGAAGTATTTTTTGTGTGATTCGAATCTACGTTTCGAATATGTTAAGTATTGCTGTGCAACATACCTAATCCGGATATACGCTTAAAAAAGTACTTCTCAGATAGTTAAAAAAATATATCTTGTTTATTCTGAATCTCCCCGTTTTGCAAGATATCCCACAACATGCTGGGTGACTTAAATTTAGAAAACCACATCTTTGACTAGCTTCCTATTTGATCTCAAGCAAATTTTCGTCAAAAACCAACTGGGCGTTGACTTTTGATGTGTTTGACGGTTGACGGTCAATACAACTGTATGGATGGGCTGGTGAGTCAATAGCACTTTACGTGTATGGGTGGGCGGGTGAGTCAATAGCACTGTAAGTGTATGGGTGGGCTGGTGGCTCAATAGCACTGTACGTGTATGGGTGGGCTGGTGGCTCAATATCACTGTACGTGTATGGATGGGTGGGTGAGTCAATAGCACTGTACGTGTATGGGTGGGCTGGTGGTTGTCACCGTACTATAACCGTCGTCGATGGAATGAACCTTTCTCTGAAGGTGGTTGGTTCGGCCGGCATTAGGGAGAGCTGAGTTTTATGTCTGCGTAGCGATCGGATTGTAATATAACATGCGGTTAAAAGTACAACCACAACTTGAGTATATAAATTTAATCAATTTTCTAAATTGTAACTACGGGGAGTATAAGTGAATCCTAATGGCAAATGATTCAAATTAAGATCACATAGTTAACGAGTGCTCATTGCGTTCTTTTCAGGAGGAATTAGCCATATTCATTCAATTGCAGAAGCAGTTGTTGAGTGGTTGCGAAATCTGGAATTGGCTCTGTAATGGGAGATCAATATGTATACAATAAAACAAAAGTGCTTAGAACTTTAGATTTTATGTAGAATTTTAATCGTCAATGTAATTTTCAATGTTTAATTCCTCCTTTTATCTTGGTAGCTGGCTTTGAAAGCCACGCGATATAACTAAACTATAATTCAAAGAGTATATAAGGAGTAATAGTCGAATATACAATACCAATACGTTGTATTATTTCATAAACACATTGTATGTGTTATGATCTGTGTAGGTCAAAGACAAATTTCCTTATCTAATAGCGTTCATGGCGGATAACATGTGTGCCACCAACGTGCATGCATTGTTTGTTGGTCATTAGGAAACAGCGAGTTTCTCTTCCCCGTTTCCCCTAGGGTTACGCCAGGAGGAAGTTCACAACAATATGTTGTCAGTAACCTCATGCAGGCGTCTGTTCCCACAATTCACCATTGTAGTTACATGATAGGTACCTTGTTCTGGCTTTTCTTTATTCATTGTGTATAAATATTTTTGTGAATTTCGCCAGAAATGTAAGTCTAAATGTAATGTATTTTATGTAGGCCTACTACGTGAATAATTTTGAATGTATAAGAGTTTCATCTAGCTGGAATAATCCAATAAAACCTTATTGAAGTGAAAAAGGAAAATGTAATTTAAATCATGCTAGAGACCTGGGGAAATGCATACCATTCAACTTAACCTCTTTATCATTTGTAGAGTCATCAATATATTTCAAATATTTCTTCTACATATTTTAAATCGTAGAATATCTGTAATCAATTTCTTTATTTGTTAATTTCATTTCAACGCATGCACCATTTTTTTATTAACATTACAGTACATAGAAATATATTTGACATGACGAGTAGAATAATGTAAGCAAAGCACAAAACAAATACGATAAGAATAAATTAAGGAATGAACTAAGTTTGACTATTGCATTAATACATGCTAAAGTAATAGAACACTAACCATACAATACGTGCAATAACAAAACTATTCATTAAAGTACGACTATATACAAGTACAAGATTAACAATTGATATATTAACGCTAGTAAAAAGACTAAATATACTAATATTACACCATACTTACAACTTGCAAGATGACAATAATGATAAATATTAGTAAGGAATGATAAAGTGCTACATGCAAAATATTATATGCTACCGGGAGCTACAGAAAGGCATATATGATAAACAATTCACTATCCGCTAACAAAAGTTATGCAAGATCTGACTTTTAGTCAATATACTTACCACAACATGTTGTGTAATTTTGGTCTGATACATATAATTGATGGTCCTAACAAGATGATTTGACTATAAAAATTGTAATTTATATACTAACATGCAATTGAAAAACCAGAACACTAGCAACACACACAATAACACACAAGCAAAGTTATTTTAGTTACTAGAAAAGATTTCTCTGCCTCAGTATGGAGGAAGAAATCATACACAAAACCCGTAGATACAATATTCCCAATTCTATGAAGCTCTGGCAGACAGCTATGAAAGGCATAAGCAGTGGTGTACTGTTGGCGAAAAACAAGTCCTGTAATCGAGTTGGACGAGGGATACGTACACTAATCTTGGAAAGAAGATCACTGCAGTTGATCTGTTCAGTAAGTAGTTTGCGGAGGAAAATTGCGTCTGCCTTTTGTCTTCTGGTGCAAAAAGATGCAAGTTCCAAAGATTCAGCAATCAGTTCAACTGGTGATGTAGCATAGTCATATCCAAGTCTGACCCCAATAAATTCTTAAAAATCGCCTTTGGATCTTCTCGAGACGATCGACATTCCCAAGTTGATAAGGGGCCCCAAAAACACTACAGCGTTCGAAATAAGTGCTGTTTATAAGAATACCATGGTTTTAACACTGAGACCATTTCTTGAGGTTCGAATAATGAAGCCCAATGTTCTGGAGGCTTGACTGCAAATATGAACGATATGGTTATCAGGCCGCAGGTGAATGGAAAAGACAACATCAAGGTTTCTGCGGTGGGGTTTTCTGGACAATATAGTGTCACATAGCTCGTAGTCAAAAAGGAGAGGGTTAGCAGTCCTATGGAAGGTAATCACTGCACACTTGCTGGCATTCAGTTTCAAGCAGTTCCGGACACACCACTGCTCAATCCTGATAAGACCATTCAAGTCGCTGGCAGTCCACTGGTCTTGAACCGCTCATAAAAGCTTAATATCATCGACGAATAGCAAACAATTAGTGCCAATGACATCAACAATATCATTTATGAAAATATTGAACAGAAACGGTCTTAAGCGTGAGCCCTGTGGTACACCAGATTTGGCTAGAAAAGGTTCTGATAATGAGCCCGCAATGTTGACAATGAGTTTCTATTGGTGAGGTAGGAGTTAAACTAGCCCAATAGGCTGCCTTCTATACCGTAGGTCCTCAGTTTGGAAATCAGGTGAATATGATTCACTACCGAAGGCCTAGGCATATTAAATCTATGTATACACCGTCAACTTGCAATCCATCGCTAAAAGGCGAAATGATGTAATTCTCATATAAAACAAGGTTTGTTAAGGTCGACCTACCAGGCAGGAAGCCATGCTGTTCATTTGAAAAAAACGTTCTCAAAAGAAAAGGACAACTGGTCCTACACTAAACTTTCAAAAACCTTTCCAATAGCAGGCTGTAATGCAATTGGTCTGTAATTCTTAATATCTGTGGGATTGGAAAACTTATGAATGGAAACAAGATATATTTAAACATGTCCGGGAATATTCTCTCTTTGAGAAGTTGGTTGAATAAGATTGTCAGCTGAGGTGCAAGTAGAGCATGACAAATTAGGCGGGATTTCATCTGGTCCAGCTGCCCTGTTAGGATTGAGAGTTGCCAACTTGGAATTCACGTCTTCTTGCCTCAAGACACAGGTAGATAGATGAAAAGGTGTAACCAGCTTAATAGAAGTGGGTGGAACATCTGTTGAAGAAAACACAGAGGAAAAGAATTCAGCAAATAAATTGCAAATAGAACGAAGGATAGTTACCTTTCTTTCACCGTATCGGTACTCATCCACTTGCTGTTTACTAGTCAACATACTGTTTACAAATGACAAGAAAGATTTAACATTAGACGGAATCGCCGATTTTATACTCTTAAATAGCACCTGCTGCTAAGGGCTTTACATTGGTCTCTGGCTCGGCTAAATTTATTATAATCACTAAGTCTAAGGGTGCACTTGTAGGTCTTCTTTCTAATTGCCAGTTGTCTAACCAACAAGGCAATCACCATTTACCAACAGTTTTAAAAGAAGTACAAAAGAGAACGGCTTCATGAATAATTTCAATATACTGATTAAAGGCCTCCTCCGGATTAGTGAAGTTAAAATAAGCAGTGCCAACACACCCACTAAGTCTTTTATAGACCTCAAATAGATTACACCAACGGAAATCCTTAAAGGTGTGACCACCAACTTGTATGCTATACACTTAAAAAATCACTAAGGTGCCAATGGCAGGATGAGCATGTTCAACGGGCAGTAGGGGATCTGGAGCAGTTACTACAGAAAGGAGTTGGGAGCTGAAAATCAGGCCCAGAAATACTCCATAAGCATTGCAAATTGTGATTACCTGAGCCAAGTTGTGGGTAGATGCCGTTTCAATAATAGACTGAGAGGACCTAGTGGCACCACCGGATCGAGGTCCACCCAGTTTGTTTCAGGAGAGTTAAAATCTCCCAGTAATACAATGGCCTTATGATCCTGCCAGAATGGGTTCTGCGGTTAATACCTCTTCGCCCATATCAGCATATTTATCGTAAGTTTCAGCAGGCTGTTGCGGAGGTAAATATACACTACTAATAGTAGACGAGAAGACAAGGGTTATTTGATTTAAACAAACAAAGTTTCAATACCTGAAGTTGAAAAGTGGAGTTCAGTAGCTCTGAGAGAGGATAAAACGGCAATAAGGACCCCACCCCCAGAAGATTTACGACTGGTGTTGGCAGAAAGGTCTTTCCGAAATATAGTATAGTTTGAGAATCCCAATTCTTTATTTCTGACGTCCTCGTGAAGATTTATATCCGTTAAAATTACTATGTCATGCACACAAACCGCAACCGCCTTCCGCAATTCTCTAAATTTACAGCATAAGCCATGAATCTGCTGGTAATAGACGGAGAGGCTATTGCGTTGATCATAGCCTCAGTTTTTTTAAGCAGCGCTGACAATTCTGGAAACTCCCTTGTTGTGAGATTTCTTTCACCTACATCAACTCTATTCTTTAAGGTCAACTCTAAGGTCATTAAGGAACTTTCTTTCAATACGAACTCTGTCGTTGGAGATACTAACATTGGCCAAAGACTGATCTAGAGCAGCCTTACTGAAGTTTTTCATGAGTTCTGTTATATCGGCAACACTTTCAAATAATATTATCTTAAAAGGACTAGGCTTTTTAATAGGCTTTTTAAATAATATTATCTTAAAATACGCCTCCCAATAGAAGAGTCTTGTAAGGATGGGGGCCTGCGGATTGTAAAAAGGGTTCAATTAAATTAGAGGCCATATCATTATCATGTTTTATCCTTGAATCTGCAAATTTGCTGTTACTTTTGGGAGCACCATGGACAAGTACATTGTGGGCTCGGAACGTGCGGTCAGCCATTTTTTCCAAGACACTCTCAACAGTGTTGGATTCTGGTTTAAATGAACGCAAGGAACTATCGTCCTGTTCGATTTGTTCCACTCGTTTTTCCATATCAGAGATACGTGGCTCCAGTGTAAAAATATCCGTATGGATAGCTGCAATATCATTCTTTATGGCTGATACATCCATAGTTAGACTAGAAAGACTGTCTAATTTTTTCAGAATCTCCCTCATTTGGGAAAGCAGCAAAGATAAGCCACTAAACAATCCGTACGACCGCAGTGCCGTTTACGGCGGGTACACTTGCAAGCTTATTGTATTCCAACTCAGTTATGTCCACACACACGGCGTGAAACCACCTGTCACAATGAGAATCACATTGTAGGCCTTACTCACTGTCTAGAACCTTTTTGACACAAATGGCACAGGTATGTTTGTCTGGGATAACAGACATCATGTGCAAAATATTTCTCACAAAACTGGAATTAATTAACTGTGCAAAAGTAAAAACAAAATAACTAGGCCGTGAGCAGTGTATCCGATTATATCTAGAAAACTATTTTATATGCTTATTGGCTGTAAGAAAGCATGCATTAATCAGTGCCAACAAAGAAGAAAAAGAGAGAAAACCCTTTTTCTGCATAAGTCTGGATTGCCACTTAGGCAATCCAGAAAGCCCTACAAATCAAATATGATAAGATAAGAACAGACTAAACATGCATCAACAATTGTTCAAACCACCATCAACGATGTGCACGCACTATAGTGTATTATATTAATGCAGTTACACCCACCACCTCTAGCGGCTACTCGATCCACCGCCAGAGAATAGCAAGTAATAACTACAGAAATGTTAATGAGGTTGCATCTTGTAAACCGAAAAACAACTTGCACTTCTGCATTGATACCAAAGGTATGCACAAAATAATACCTAGTACGTGATGCGAAATATGTGGTTCACATGCAAAGCGAACGGAAAATAATATGCCTACCATTACATGCAGAAAACTTCGGGGCTGCATGCAAGATCCATAAGCCAGTTTGTGCAGCAAACAAAATTTAACTTAAATGTCTATGAAGCAGTGACACAGACGACTATTATAGGTTGGCGAATGCACCATTAGTAATCTCATGCCAGGTAAATATTAAACCAGACAGAATTACAGATGAGTAAACTAGCCCGAACTGGAAAATATTGGCAGGTAGGTTTATTAAAATTTCAATTCTAATATATTGTTGAAATACTCAGTAGAAGCAAAGTATTATCAACACGTGTATTTAGTTGAAAATAGGGCTTATTCAAAGACGTGTCTAAATTGGGAAAATCCATCTAACTACAAATGCAATCACACAACAGAATATTGAGTTACTAACTAAACGCCACATTGTTCACAAACAATTCCAAGTTCCTTTAACCTATAAATATATGTAACAAACCTAACGTACCACAATGTATTTGACTACATGAAACAAACGTGTCAGAATGTGTTTGACTAGATACAGCAAGCAGAACTTGTCGCAATTTGTTTGAATAGATGAAACAAACTGAACGTGACACAATCTGTTTGACTAAATACAGCAAATAGAAACTGTCCCAATTTGTTTGATAAGATGAAACAAACTGAACGTGACAATTCTGTTTGACGAGATACAGCAAACAGAAATTGTCCCAATTTGTTTGACTAGTTGAAACAAACTGAACGTGACACAATATAACTAGATACAGCAAACAGAACTTGTCGCAATTTGTTTGACTAGATGAAACAAACTGAACGTGACACAATCTGTTTGACTTGATTCAGCAAACGGAAACTGTCCCAATTTGTTTGACTAGATGAAACAAACTGAACGTGACACAATCTGTTTGACTTGATTCAGCAAACAGAACGTGTCGCAATTTGTTTGAATAGATGAAACAAACTGAACATGACAAATCTGTTTGACTAGATACAGCAAACAGAAACTGTCCCAATTTGTTTGACTGGATGAAACAAACTGAACGTGACACAATCTAACTAGATACAGCAAACAGAACTTGTCGCAATTTGATTGACTAGACGAAACTAACTGATCGTGACACAATCTGTTTGACTTGATACAGCAAACAGAAACTGTCCCAATTTGTTTGACTAGATGAAACAAACTGAACGTAACACAATCTAATTAGATACAGCAAACAGAACTTGTCGCAATTTGATTGACTAGACGAAACTAACTGAACGTGACACAATCTGTTTGACTTGATATAGCAAACACAACTTGTCGCAATTTGTTTGACTAGATGAAACAAACTGAACGTGTAAAAAGTGTTTGACTAGATGCAACAATCTGAACGTGACACAATCTGGTAACCTTTGTTCAGATGCAACAAACTAGACGTGACATAATCAGGTAGCTTTAGACTGGATGCAATAAACGGAACGTTAAAAAAATTTGGTAACCTTTTATTAGATGCAACGAACAGGAGGTGACATAATCAGTTAACCTTTGATTAGATGCAATAAACGTAACGTTAATAAAATCTCGTAACCTTAAATTAGATGCAACAAACTGAACGTAACACAATTATGTAACCTTTGACTAGATGCAGCGAATGGGAGATGACATAATCAGGTAACCTTTGACTTGATGCAACGAACAGGAGGTGACATAATCAGGTAACCTTTGACTAGATGCAAAAAACGGAACGTTAAAACAATATGGTAACCTTTGATTAGATGCAACGTACAGGATGTGACATAATCATTTAACCTTTGACTAGATGCAACAAACTGAACGTGACACAATCAGGTAACCTTTGACTAGATGCAACGAACAGGAGGTGACATAATCAGGTAACCTTTGACTAGATGCAACGAACAGGAGGTGACATAACCAGGTAACCTTTGACTAGATGCAAAAAATGGAACTTTAAAACAATATGGTAACCTTTGATTAGATGAACAAACTGAACGTGACACAATCATGTAACCTTAGACTAGATTTAAGAAACGGAACGTATCACAATCTGGTAATCTTTGATTAGATGCAACAAACGGAACGTGACACAATCCGTTCCGTGATAAAACACAACTTTTGACTAGAAGCAAGTGACGCAGCCTGTTAGAATCTTTAGTTTTGGCAGATACAATAGTTCTTCTAAGGGTCGTGTTCGTCAGGTAGGTGAGTGGTCCTTCTTTTAGTTATGTGCATTCCTCATTCTTCAAAGACTTAATTTGTATAGAAAATGGGTGGGATTGTTCACTCGGGGGACTTCAAGTATCTTCCAACCTTTATATGCGCTCTTTTCTGACTCAGATTTTCAACCTCTCACGAGAGAAAGTGGTGGGGTAATACCTTGAGCATTTTGGCTGCATTTACGAAAATCTTTATTACGTCCTCCAGGATTGTCTGGCACGCGAAGTGCTGTGAAAGTGCACCCGTCGCGAGGCGGTCGTCTCAACCTGGAGTCTCATGATCGCACTGTTACATCAGAGCCGAAGTCAAGGCCAGCCCGGTACAACTGGATCAAGTGAAAGTTCACCATATCAAACACATCTGCAGTACTAGCAGGACGGAACACATTTTGAGTAGTTGCACTTAGTGTGTCGGTTTTGGTGCTTCTAAGTCTATAAAACTTGTGTTAAATTGACGTGTTAACTCTGCTAACAAAGTAAATGACTCTAAAAAAATTCCTCAGGAAACTTTGTATTGATGTATTGTTTTATTTTTTATTAACTTTACATTAGCATCTCATAAACCACTAAGGACATGAAACCATACAAATTACCGATATTATAACTATAAAAAGACTGTAACACACTCAAATAATTAAAGATCTTTATTGATTTAATATTGATTAGTAAGTTTTAATATTGATTTTTATTTTACTATTCATAGTTATTTATGTTAATGTGTCATAAACCTAATTTCTTAAATAAATTAGAACAAAGTTTTAAGTCCCGTGACTATCACGAATTGGACCATACTTTGATTATATTATTATTTTTTATGTATTATGAAAAATATCTATGAAAGATATTTTTTTGTCCAATGATCTCATCTGGAAACTGATAGTTTTTCGTTGGGAGAGTGTGTGTTACCAAGTGTCACCTGTGATGGGAAGGTGGTGTATGGCCAAGTGTCAGCTGGGTTGGAAGACTGTGTGTTGCCAAGTGTCACCTGTGATGGGTAAGATGGTGTGTGTGGCCAAGTATCATCTGTGTTGGGAGGGTGGTGTGTTGCCAAGTGTCACCTGTGATGAGAAAGTGGTGTATAGCCAAGTGTCACCTGGGTTGGGTGAGTATGTGTTGCCAAGTGTCACTGTGTTGGGAGAATAGTATTTTGCAAAGTGTCACCTATTTTAGGAAGGTGGTGTGTGGCCAAGTATTATCTGTGTTGGGAGGGTAGTATTTTGCAAAGTGTTACCTATGTTGGGAAGGTGGTGTATGGCCAAGTGTCACCTGGGTTGGGAGAGTGTTATGTTGCCAAGTGTCACCTGTGATGGGAAGGTGGTGTGTGGCCAAGTATCATCTGTGTTAGGAGGTGGTATTTTGTAAGGTGTCTCCTGTGTTGGGAGGTCGGTGTATGGCCAGGTGTTACCTGTGTTGGGAGGGTGGTGTGTTTCTAAGTTTCACCTGTGCTGGGAAGGTGGTGTGTTGCCAAGTTTCACCTGCTTTTTTTAAGGTGGTGTGTTGCCAAGTGCCACCTGTGTTGAGAAAGTGGTGTTGCCAAGTATAACTTGTGTTGGAAGGGTGTTGTGTTGCCAATTATCACTTGTGTTGGGAGTGTGGTGTGTTGCCAAGTATCACTTGTGTTGGGAGTGTGGTGTGTTGCCAAGTATCACTTGTGTTGGGAAGGTGGTATGTTGCAAAATATAACCTGTTTTGGGAGGGTGGTGTGTTGCTAAGATTCACCTATGCTGGGAAGGTGGTGTGTTGCCAAGTGTCACCTGTTTTTTTAAGGTAGTGTGTTTCTTTAAGGTGAACCTGTCCAGAAGTACGCTAGTTGGGTGGGAAGATCTGTCAAGATGACCGCTGGATGGTTAGTTAGAAGAACCTGTAAAGACGTACGCTGGGTGGGTGGGAGAACCTGTCAAGACGTACGCTAGGTGGTTGGAAGGACCGCCAAAACGAACGATACGTTGGTGGGAGGGCCTGTCAATACGTACGTTAGGTGGGTGGGTAGAAGGACCTAAGGACCTCTCAAGACGTACGCTGGGTGTTTGAAAGGACTTGTCAAAACGTACGCTTGGTGGGTAGGAGGACATGTCACGACGTACTCTGGGTGTGTGGTAGGATCTGTCAAGACTTACGCTAGGTGGGTGGAAGGACCTATCAAAATGTACACTAGATGGTTGAGAGGACCTATCAAAATGTATGCTAGGTGGGCGGAAGGACCTGATAAGACGTACGCTTGGTGTATGGGAGGACCTATCAAATTTACGCTAAGTGACTGGGAGGACCTATCAAGCCGTATGCTGGGTGGGTTAGAAAATTGATAAACCGTTTCTCAGGCAAGTGTTTATGTCTTCCTCATAATCTACGTACGAATTGGTGTCTAGGTACTTATGACGGCACCTATAATCAGTCCACAGTCCCAACACAGTCTGTATGTGCCCCACCCATCTTACGTTTATTATAAAACTCGACCACAAGTAGCCCACAAATTTATTCTCCAATCAATCTTGACTCCTATCACAGAATACATAGGATAGTCATGAGTAAGAATAGGATGAAAGGGTCATCTGTTTCCCAATAAATGTTATATAAACAGCGTCAATGTTCTAACGATTTACTTTTCAATTCGTGTATATTTTTATATTAACCGAGCCTACCGTAATATATTTGACACCTACAGTGCTTAAACTATGCTTGGTTTTGAAAACATCATTCCACAATTGAAATTACGTTATAGACCGTTGCACACTAAACAGTTTCATGATAGCAATAATCCATAGTTAACGAGTTTTTGAAATGTTATAACTGTTAATTATAAACAAAATATTGCTGTCTTATTTACGGTACTGTATGATATCTGCATAAGACAGTATTAAGAATAATTGCAAAGTAGATACGCTCTTAGAGTAATATTTTCTGGTGTATCTCAATCCTTGAAAACGATAGCTTAAAAACGCCTTCCTAGGCGTTATAATGTTAAAAGCTGCGCCGAAGTTGGCTAACCGAGTACGACGATTCCCGTGAATAAATCCCCAGTCACTTTTATTCCAGCTATGAGCTTTGTCGTTATGTACAAAGGCTTTTCCTTTTGTCTCACTTTTCTTACTTAATCGTTAGAACAATGAGACAACTATTTCTGGACCAGGTCACTGAAAATATACGTTACCAACCCATCTCTGTCCAAGATAGCGCATAAACAAACCTAGTCTCTAGTCTAGTCTCTAATCTGTTGTTCAACTTTTTTACTCTCCACAACAGTTTTTCACTTTTTATGTTACGTATTTATCACGAAACAAAATGATTTTACGTCCAATAACCCTTATATATTTATTATACGTGTAGCCGTTTTTTGTCAACGGAACTCCTCCCCTATTTCTTAACCAATTCAAACGGTTTAGGCGTGAAAAAAATTGTCTCTGATCGTAGTTGTGCAAAAAGGTCTTAATTTTGTATTATTGTCTCCCTAAAGGGCACGGGAAGCCCTTAAAGTACGTTTTTCGGCCATAAGAATAACATGGAGGAAGATTTCAATAATTCGAAAAGTAACAGCTGTTCAACTGTAAATAATGATTTCCAAAAACGGTTTAACAACTATTGGAATGTAAACAATGTTGTTTTTAGTATTTATGAGTTAGATCTTTCATAATGTTAAACCAGGAAAGGTTATAAGCATGGTTTTATTCACATTCGATTATAGGATCTCTGCTTTACTGGAGTTGAAGGTTTCAATGGTATAGATTACAGTTATTTTATTTATTTAATTAATCCTCAGACGTAAAACAAATGGAATGAACACGTTTGAAATAGGCTAAGTAATAACATTGGGTGTTTATACTAATAAATAGGTAGCAACCAAATAATGTGAGTGAGATACTTTAAATTAATTGAATATAGTGATATTACGTTATGCGGTTAACCTGCTACGTTATGCGGTAGTCAAAAGTCACAGGCCGAGGTGTAACGAGCGCAGCGAGTAATGGGATTGGCACGTGAAGCGTGCAGGGGTGTCCCCTAAAGGAATATAGGATTACGGTCTATACCTGATATATTTCAAAGAATGTGGACAATACAACTCAAACATAAAAATCATAAACCAATTATGTAAATAAGGGAAAATAACACATATTCGCAATTTAATTTATAATCACAAAATGTTAGAAGGATGCAAGAGTTAGCAATCTACATTCACACAGCATGCATGGTACTAACAAGTTCATTTGGGTTTTGATTCCGTGAACATTATTGACGTGGGATAAGTTTTCTTGAAACAGTTCCTAGAAACAACTTTGCAATTTGATTTCCAGGATATATTACATAACATACATTTAGTACCTAACATGATAAACATGAAAGCAGTGGCCTCACCCGATTTAAACGATTTTTTAAAACTAGTCAATACCAACTCTGAGATCATGAATTCATAAAACATTGTTGCCATGAATATAGGTTAGAAATAAAATTAAAAAAGAAACAATACGTTTATACAGAAAACGATGCATGTGACATCGATATTATGCAGTTTTCCCTCCTAACAGGAATAAGACGGATACCCAATAGTTGGTTTCACGGACGTTTCGCCCCTGTCCAAATGTGCCGACACTTCTTTTACATATTTGGGGGTCAGGTATTTGAGTAGGGTCTGACAATAACCTCACTATTATAATTCTTATTTTCACTACCCTATAGGTCTTGGACTAGCAATATTATTATTATTATTATTTTTCTCTATAAATACCCACTGGCCATAACACCGGCCAATTGAACTCTCAAGTGTCCAAAACAGCCTTCAGGCCCAAACATGTAACACTTGAGAAATGGGGTTTACTGGCTGAGTGTGAGTTTAGTCACACAGTCAATGATCAGATGCTGCTTTCAGCATCCTTAGGAACCGGCCATTATTGATGTCGAAAAAAATCTAGGTGGTGAAGCCTGTTTGCAATGTTAGCGCATCTGACCAGTGGATCACAAACTCCAAAGTATGAGTAAACAAATGGATCTCTTAATCGAAAGGTATATTCTGGAACTCTTAGAAGACCAATAATTTCAATTGAACCAGCGTGGAAATGAGACACTCTGTAAAATAATTGCATGTCAGCCACAGCACGACAATTTACTAAGGTTGATAAATTCAGTTCTGCACGAGTTACCACTTCACTGAGCTCCGGATACTTCCACTCCATCCATGAGAGGAAATTCCTTTGGATGGCCTCGACGGCTTCATCTGTGTAGGTACGGGTTTATATTATATACACGCTCCCAAAATCAGCATGCGCACTTTAAGTATGTGCAAATTGCTTACTAGAAATGATAAATATACAATCCTTGAAAAAGTGTTTAAAGTTTTCCAAAAACTCGTCCTCATTTTCACTACAAAAATTTTTATTTTGTGTTCTGCTCCACCGTTGGTAGACTGAAACTAAGGCAAGTAGACCTACTGTTCGTCAGACATCTTTAGCATGTCTTCATCGATAACTAACTGCTTCGTTGCTGTTGGTGTGCTGTTTGGCGCTTGCCATTCTCTTCCGTTTTCACCACAAAAATATTTATACAGGGTGGACAAATTATGGAAACGCTCTCACAACGTTTGTATGACTTCACTTGTACAAGTAAAATCTTGTACAAAGAACATACTTTTTGACACCATTAGCGACATTTCATCTTTTCAGGGGGACGGCCCACGAGGAGTTTAACAAAAATCTTTAACGTAAGCCTAGGTTGAGTTTGGTATCTAATGAAAGGTCTATTCAAGATAAATTAATTGCCGCAAACCGAACTTCAAAAGGTTTAATCTGTCCAGAGTATTTGAACGTCAAAGTAACTAATTTGAACAATATTATTTGTCCGCTATTTATTGGTTTCAAGTAAATTATTTTGATGAACAGTTATAATTTATGGACACAATTAGTAAAAAAAATTAAATTAACAAATTATCTATGGGAAAAAATAACATTGTTGTGATAGCGTTTCGATATTTTTTGATCACCCTGGATCTATTTGTTCACACGCTTTGGGAAAGAATGCAGTAACATACAATCTAGTCTTTGGATTTACGCTACAAAGTCACATCCTGAAACTGATAAAATGTTTAATTTAATTAATAATAATTATTATACAGTGAAATATTAACTAAATTAAAACTATAAAATAAATAGCACGTGTTTATGTGACTGTGTGTTTATTTATCGATTATAATGATGTTGACACAAGGGCTACTGGAGAAAATATCGTAATGAGAGCAGAATCAGTCGATCATCATATAGATTGGAATTACTAACTCAAAGGTCATTGAAGAGTGGGGGTCGTTAGCGGAATGTGAAAAATAAAGTTTTACCCCAAAACTGTAACGAAATACCCTCTGTAACGAAAGTGTTCGTGTAACGAAGGGTACGGACACCAAAAATGACATCCATTTTTTCCTATGACAAATAAAAACTAAAACAACTGAGATATTTAACAAAACAATCAAGACCTGTTAGGTTAAGTTAAGATAGGTAATGTTAGGTTTTTACCTTTTCAGCAATATTTAATATAATTTATTATGAACTTTATTATTTATGTAAAGTTCATTTTACTGTAAGGATTGTTATGTTTTAGTATTATTTACGTATATTGTTCTTTTCTTTGACAAGTCCAATGCATGTATTATATATTTCTTTTGGAATAAAGTTATTTTGAATTTTAATTACTAACTTAACCTAACTTAAATTTTTTGGCGAATATCTCAGTGAGTTTCGTAGTATGAGTAATTTGATGTTATATTTATGTTCAGCTGAATAACTCCATAAGATTAATTTCATATTCATAGTTTTTGCCGTAAAAGTGTTTTTCTTTTGAAAATTGTTTGTCATATTTCTGCCAAAAGATTTCTATGGATTTGCGTTCGTGGGGTTAATATTTACTAGTTAAAAAATCATGAAAATGTGGTGGGATCTTTGTATTTCCTATTTATCTATAACATTTATGTATACATATGTTGATTCTTTGGCATAATATTTCGAGTAAAACTTGCCCCAAGAAATACGCTTGGATGCAATAATGTGAAGGGCGTTTAATTATTTCATAACATACATGAATTGCAATAATAATAAGTGAATGAAACAACAGGAAACAATAAAAAACATATTACTTCAAAATAATTCACTGTGCATTAATACATTAGAAGAATCATTCCTCTTGAAACTTAACATTGATTCACGTGAGCCCATTTTATTTAGATCTTGCACTTGGGGACATATGCTTGGTTTCAGAATTGTTTAGAAGTTTAATGAAAAATTATATTAAATAAATGTTGGAGCTTGTAAGTCAGGTGGAATGTACCTAGCAGGTATAGGGTTAAGCAGTATTAGATGAGGTGTTGGGTTAAGTGCTAATGTGGACTATTTGTGGAAAAAGAGTTCTAGAAAAAAAAAAATTAAATTACTAAAATTATAAAAAATATTCTCCCAGAATTCAAGCTGAAATCTAAAGGAGTAATGCTCATTAGATTTGTATGGCGAGAGTCCACAGCTGATTCGTGACATGCTGAGTAAAACGTTGCGCCGCCCAAGCCTCCAGCGAAATGAAAGTGGCTCCCTCTCTCAGTCGCATATGTTCGTTAGCATATTAATGGAGGAAAGTTGAACAGAGTGTTAACAGGAGGGCCACGTCAGTGTAATTCGTCCTTCATGAATAGCATTCCTTCATGCTTGCTGCTCACATCGCCACACATACTGTCTTAAAGGATTTCCTGTCAAGCATCAAAGTGCATGTGGTTTAACTAAATACTGGTGAGGTGTAGAGTGGTGACTATATGTTTACATGAGGGCCACGTCAGTGTAATTCATCCTTCATGAATAGCATTCCTTCATGCTTGCTGCTCACATCGCCACACATACTGTCTTGTAGTAGGATTTCCTGTCAAGCATCAAAGTGCATGTGGTTTAACTAAATACTGGTGAGGTGTAGAGTGGTGACTATATGTTTACATGAGGGCCACGTCTGTGTGATTTATCCTTCATGAATAGCATTCCTTCATGCTTGCTGCTCACATCGCCACACATACTGTCTTGTAATAGGATTTCCTCTTAGGCATCAAAGTGCATGTGGTTTAACTAAATACTGGTGAGGTGTAGAGTGGTGACTATATGTTTACATGAGGGCCACGTCTGTGTGATTTATCCTTCATGAATAGCATTCCTTCATGCTTGCTGCTCACATCGCCACACATACTGTCTTGTAATAGGATTTCCTCTTAGACATCAAAGTGCATGTGGTTTAACTAAATACTGGTGAGGTGTAGAGTGGTGACTATATGTTTACATGAGGGCCACGTCTGTGTGATTTATCCTTCATGAATAGCATTCCTTCATGTTTGCTGCTTACATCGCCACACATACTGTCTTGTAGGATTACCTGTCAAGCATCAAAGGCCATGTGGTTGAGTTAAATACATCATTTTATGTTTTACCCTTCCGTTTTGAGTCACTGTTTTGATCTTTTCACTTCTGCAATGTTATTTTTAGACGTACGTGTTATACTGCACTGCTATGTAGGTTCTTTATTTATAAAAAAGTTTTAAAAAATAAATAAACAACTAAATATAATAATGACCAAATATATATTTGAGTGGTGTCGTAATGGTGCAAAGAAAATAATTTGTGTAAACGAACACGAAAGTTTAATACACTGTATATAATGCTCAGAAATGACTCGCAATACCGTAATTCAACGTATTTGCAATAATTGAACAAAATAAATGTTTCTTTATCGTGTTAGCAGTGAATTAAAGACCACAGCAATGTAATCTAAACGTAATTGCCTCCACGAGGACCGTCGCCCAGCAACCAATGGTCATTCACTTTAGCACTGTTGGGTATAAATTGTCTGGTTTTGTTCTTGATAGGTGGGATCTGTGTGTCATGTAACGCATTCAGTGTTTCATGCGGTTTGTAAGGTAAAACGTCATAAGAGATTTATTACAATATAAATACTGAATGTATCAAGTTTCCGTTGGAAATCCCTCTGGTCTGAGAATGGTAAACGTGGCTTATCCAAGTCTATTACCGTAATACGCATTTGCACATTTTGTACTAATATTTTAATAAATGTTTGTTTGTGGCGTAGAATCGTATTCTATCCTAATATGTTGAGGGGTGGAACAATTTTGTGTTACTATTTTAATTTTAGAGTCAATTCCACAACAGTCATTCATTTATTGTAGCATGAATTTTATTTAAATTTAATTTTATTTAAATTTAAATGTAATTCTCTCTGTAGCAAATGATTGAAGAACTACTGAGAGACTGTCGTGGACAGACCTAATAACGTTCTCATTGAATTACTAGTCTATTGGCTTGGCAGACTGATATAGTTATGTCTTGTTTATTGAGTAGCTGCCTGACTAACTTAGTAGTGCAAGACGGACTGTTTGGCTGATTTACCGAATGACAAACAGACTGATCTCCTGATTGATGTAAAGAAGAGCTGATTAACTGACAGATACGGACTGAATTAATGAATTTGTATGTCGTTGGGATACGTTGTCCACGTCTCTAAATGAATCATAGGAAAGAAAGAAAACAAAATGAAATTAAATTGTATGCTTGTGTCGCTGACCTCACATTATTTTAATGGAAAGAATGCGGCAATAGTTAAAACATTTACTAAGCTCTTATGAAGATGAGGTTTGGCTTATTACACAAAACGATCTTCATCAAAATTATAAAGTGAATGAATGTAATTGTACCAAAATAGTATCAAGAAATCTAACGAATGCCTGCTATCAAAGCTGCGTGGAGCATAGCAACCGCAGGTAGACGGAGTGTAGTTGCTACCTGAGTGACGTCATGCGCGCCGCCGTCCAGTTTTCGTCCATCGTATGAGCACACCCTTGTTTCCTTACACCAGTGTGAAAACAACAGTTGTGCACGGACACGCTGTATACACAGTTCGTGATTGGCGTGGGTTCACGGCGTATTACCATAGAGTATGCAGACTAACTCAATACTTTGTGCCGCTCATTGCAGGCCTATTTCTCTCATCACATATTTGTCTATGGACTGATCAGGTTTTGGATTAGCTGAGCAGGTGTTGTGTGTCTACAATCAACCGGTTAACTACCACGCCATACATTGTTGTTATCGTCATCATTACCAGCAAATTATTCATTATACAAATTGTGCCGAAATGTTGAAATTGAAGAAAAAACTCTTATGGCGTTATCATGACTCTATGAGCCCTACCATTCCAGTGACTTATGGTTGCAAAACAGACTATATTCCTCCTATTTGCAAGGTTTCAATCAGTTTTTATTACAAAGCAGCCAAAATCAGCATTCTTTGTTACGTGATAAGCTGATTCAAGGAGACTATATAAATGGACCGGATTGTAAGCGTGCTGCGTATTATATTTAGCGCATTTCGGGGTTCCAGCAGCAGAGGGGAATCGTTCCTCCGCTCAGCTGCTTTGCTTCACGGGCTTGATTAATTTCCACCTACAAGTGTTTATTCGAAAAAAAAATAACTATAATGAACTCCCCAAGTTTGTTATTGTTAATAACTCTAATCAACTGCATTATAATTATTATTTACATTATTATTAATTGTATTATTGCTATTATTAGTTGTTATTTGAATACTAAATAATGTTTAAATTGAATAGTTATAATCATGATTCGTTTGTATTAATCAAACCAACCAATGGTCATTGATGTTAATAACGTAAAATGGGCGGGGCATGCTTTTTCACCGTCAACACGCGGCCTACTGCTCTGGTTGCCATGATAACTTTTAAATATAGTTACACAGTGATGGAAGAGTAGTTATCTGTCTCACTTGCATTTCACTCGCACAAGCGCGCTGAAAAGGTTGTATTATACGCGGCTTATGTATAAAGCGTTGTCAGTTCGAAACGAATTGTTCAAATAAAATGTAATCTATCCAGTGACATCAATATTTACTGATTAGTATACTCGTAGGCCTTTTGAGGTTTCTCAGTAGAATCCACCCATCTGCATTACGGAAACAACTTTGATTTAACGATTCCAGCTATTTAATGATTCCTGGAATACAAGTTTTATTTTTAAATTTCATATTCAAGTAAAACCAATTAAAAAATATCTTCATAACACTTTAGATGAAATATTTCAAATCGTTTTCTGTTGTAAAACATAGATTTTCGCAAATTCTTCTGATGGCTCAAGTTTGGACAATATTGACCCCAAGTCACCCCTACTATCGATTGGCAATCTACTCTAGGTGGATGGATACAGATAACCTATTAAGGGTTTCCCATTTATTAAGACTTAATTCGTGTCTTTCCTAATTTTGTTTAATCTCTCCAACGAGGATATAACAACTAAACAATTTAAAAATTAAGATTTAAGGATGGCTGAAGCCGGATACATTATATTTTTAATTTCGAACTTAAGTTAAGGCTTTGTGAAGGTTAAGTAATAATATATAATTTATCTTTCCACCGGTAATAATAATACGGTGCAAGTAAACGTCACACAACACAAATTTATTACAATGCAAGTACAAAATGCACAAATATTATGGTGATCGATTTCGGTGAACCACGCTCACCTTCCTCAGACCAGAGGGATTTACAAAAGAATGGAAAATGGTGTTCAATAACTAACTTTATAGGCCTATGATCACGTGACCCCCAGTGGCTGGAAACGTCATATTGGCGGATGCTGTAATATTATTGGTTAATCCCTATTGGCTGTTACTTCTGTTCTGTAATAAGCCAATTGGGTCACGTGATCATAGGCCTATAAATTGAGTTGTTTAACACCATTTTGCAATCTTTTGTGAATCCCTCTGGTCTGAGAAAGGTGAGCGTGGTTCACCGAAATCGATCACCATAATATTTGTGAATTTTGTGCTAACATTGTAATAAACTTGAGTTGTGTGACGTTTACTTGCACTGTATATCTACCAACGCGTATTATAATAATTAAAAAACTATTTATAATAATAATAAAATATTTTTTCGCGAGTAATAATATATATTTCACTGGTAATAATATAGCTTTTCACCGGTAATAATATATCTTTTGACCGGTAAAAACATAGCTTTTCACCGGTAGTAATATATCTTTTGACCGGTAATAATATATCTTTTGACCGGTAATAATATATCTTTTCATCGGTAATAATATATCTTTTGACCGGTAAAAACATAGCTTTTCACCGGTAGTAATATATCTTTTGACCGGTAATAATATATCTTTTGACCGGTAATAATATATCTTTTGACCGGTAATAATACAGCTTTTGACAGGTAATAATATATCTTTTGACCGGTAATAATACAACTTTTGACCTGTAAAAATATAGCTTTTCACCAGTAATAATTTATCTTTTCACCCGTAATAATATATCTTTTCACCAGTAATAATATATTTTTTCACCGGTAATAATATATCTTTTGACCGGTAAAAATAGCCTATAGCTTTTCACCGGTAGTAATATATCTTTTGGCCGGTAATAATATATCTTTTGACCGGTAATAATACAGCTTTTGACCGGTAATAATACAGATTTTGACCGGTAATAATATAGCTTTTGACCGGTAATAATATATCTTTTGACCGGTAATAATATATCTTTTGACCGGTAATAATACAGCTTTTGACCGGTAATAATATATCTTTTGACCGGTAATAATACAGCTTTTGACCGGTAATAATAGAGCTTTTGACCGGTAATAATATAGCTTTTGACCGGTAATAATATAGCTTTTGACCGGTAATAATACAGCTATTGACCGGTAATAATACAGCTTTTGACCGGTAATAATACAGCTTTTGACCGGTAATAATATATATTTTCACCAATAATAATTTATCTTTTCACTGGTAATAATATATCTTTTCACCAATAATAATATATCTTTTCACCGGTAATAATATATCCTTTCACCGGTTGTAATATATCTTTTCACCGGTTGTAATATATCCTTTCACAGGTAATAATATATCCTTTCACCGGTTGTAATATATATTTTCACTGGTTGTAATATATATTTTCACCGGTAATAATATATCCTTTCACCGGTAATAATATATCCTTTCACCGGTAATAATATATCCTTTCACCGGTTGTAATATATCTTTTCACCGGTTGTAATATATCTTTTCACCGGTTGTAATATATCTTTTCACCGGTTGTAATATATCTTTTCACCGGTAATAATATATCCTTTCACCGGTAATAATATATCCTTTCACCGGTTGTAATATATCTTTTCACCGGTTGTAATATATCTTTTCACCGGTTGTAATATATCTTTTCACCGGTAATAATATATCCTTTCACCGGTAATAATATATCCTTTCACCGGTTGTAATATATCTTTTCACCGGTTGTAATATATCTTTTCACCGGTAATAATATATCCTTTCACCGGTAATAATATATCCTTTCACCGGTTGTAATATATCTTTTCACCGGTTGTAATATATCTTTTCACCGGTAATAATATATCCTTTCACCGGTTGTAATATATCTTTTCACCGGTTGTAATATATCCTTTCACCGGTTGTAATACATCCTTTCACCGGTTGTAATATATCCTTTCACCGGTTGTAATATATCTTTTCACCGGTTGTAATATATCTTTTCACTGGTTGTAATATATCTTTTCAAACTTATAACAATACACGGAGTAGTTTAGTCTATAAATTACAAATTTAGCAAACGATGTAATATGCATGTTATACTAATAGTGTTATGTTTGGTTAAGACACAAGACATTAAGCGGTGCTGTAGTGTTAGGGGAAACCCTAATACACGTATATCATGCTGTAGTGTTAGGGTGTGACACAAGACATGTTTAGCAAGCTTTATTGTTAAGGTAGGATACAAGACGTGTCTATCATGATGTAGAGTTAGAGTAAGACACGACATGTTTCAGAATGAAAAGCCAGTTGTTATGCGATAGAATGAGATTATAGTTCGTAGAATGGGATGCCATTTTACAATTACCTTTCAAAAAATATTAAAGGTTAACCAGTGGCCTTGACTGGAGGGTTCCGACGTTATCGCAAGATAACGGAGTCAAGCAACATTGAGCGTGGCTGTCCCTTCGATAGGTCTAAACGATTCCGTCCTTGCACGCAGTCTGCCTCCCAGGTCACTGGTGATGGTTTGGAAGTAAAAAACTTCCTCAAAGGGGATCTAAGGGCACTGGCGCCAGGAAATTGATGGATGCTGATGTGTAAATCGTTCATGTTTTTCGTAGTAAGTTGTTAGCTTAATGTTGTGAGTTCTGAGACATGCCTCCCAAGTTAACATGCTAAGAGGATAAGGCGGTGGCTTACCACGTTGCCGGTCCGGTTCGATTTCCGATGTGACCACTGACAGTTTTTGCCTTGCCGCTCCCGTGGTTCGGAAGTCACGTAAAGCCGTTGGTCCCCAGGTTAAGTGTTAGACAGGGCTTCGTAGCTCTAAATTTTCGTGGTAATAAGACGATCTTTGACTTTAAATTTTTCATTTGTTGGGAGATAAAACGAAATACGATTTGATAACTATTTGGGGACAGAACGAGAGACCTCTTAACTTAGAGGTGAAACGAATATCGTTTGGAGGTGGAATGAGAGATCACATCGAGGTGGAATGAGAGATATTTTTGAAGTAGAATGAGAGACCACTTGTAGGTGGAACAGGAAGGTATTTGATAATGTTCCAGAGGTGAGATAGAAGGCCAATTAGTGTTATTTAAAGACAGGACGAAAGACACTTAGAGATGGAACTAAAGATCACTTAGAGATGAAACCAATGCCCACTTGAAGGTAGAACAAGAGATCACTTGAGATTGGAACGAGACAAGATTTGAAGGTGGGCGAGAGGCCATATGGAATTGGAGTAAGAGACCACTTGGAGGTATAACGAGGGACCACATGGAGGTAGAACAAGATACCACTTGGAGGTAGAACGAAAGATAACATGGACGTAAAACGAGGCACCACATGGAAGTGGAATGAGAGACCACTTGGATTTGGAGTGAGAGATTACTTGGATGTGAAACGAGAGAACACATCGAGGTGGAATGAGAGACCACATTGAGGTGGAATGAGAAACAACTGGGAGGTGGAATGAGAGATCACTTTGAAGTAGAATGAGGTATAACGAAATACTACTTGGGAATAGAACTAGAGGCACTTGGAGGCAGTACGATGGACTACATAGGAGTGGAACGAAAAACCATATGGAGATGGAATGGGAGATAAGTTTAAGGTGGACGAGATACCCCTGAGGGGTGGGGGTTGAATGTAAGTTGTTTGACAATTTTTTGAGGTGAGATCGAAGGCCTTTTGATATTACTTTGATTTGAAATTGAAATTGTTTTATATTAATTTTATAACTACTATCTTTTTTTTTTTTATGCTGTATAAGTTATACTTGATGGAATATATTAAGTTTTAGAAAAGAACACATTTAAAAAAAATATTCCACAAATTTTAATTTAAAAAAGCGCTTTCGTTTGTTGGGGCATCGTCAGTTTGAAATGTAAACAGAAAAAAAAATATTATCTTCTATCTTTTGTTAGAATCTGTTTGCTTTCGTCACAAAAAGACGCGCTAATAATTTCTAAATTAAAAATAATGTAAAACGTTTATTTAATAATTGTTGGCTCTGTAGTCTCAACCTCACCTTTTATAAACAAAAATACAGAAAAGACATTTTGCATTTCATACTGTTGTCCAGTTTTCAACCAAATTTTTTATAGTTTCTGCTCATAACTGGCTAATTCAGGTACTTCCTGAAGCCTGACCGTATAAGTGCATTCCCCGCATTATAAAAGCAACTGTTCAAACATTTTTATAGTAGGGAACAATAAATAGTATTAATCAAGTTTTTACTAGCACTATTTTCAGAATTTGTTGTTTCATTATTAACTTACAAAAATTATTAAGTTACCTTTAATATATACAAACCAATTTACTTGCTGTTAGGTTTCTGACAGCATCAAGAGTATAAAGAATATGCCTTTGAAATAAATTTTAAGGAAACATATTTTTTGAAAGTCGGGAATATTTCGGTTTTGTCTACCTCTTGTTTATATATATTGAAAGCCTTCGGAGATTTTTATCTAAGTCCGTTGCTTTCTTTTATATTTTGACCTCTTATCAAAAAAGTAAGACGTTATAGAGGAGCTAACAGATCTAATAGCAAAGTACAGGAAAAATTGTCCACAAATTAAAACTTTATAACACAAGTACAGCAAACCCTCGATCTAACAGACTATATGGAGTAGGCTCTGGTCCGTTAAAGCTGATTTTCTGTTAAATCAGGGTTGATGAAATGTTATGAGACAAAACTAACTGTGTGTAAGCTCATTGTTTACTTAACAATTAATAAAATATACAAATTCAAGTTTGTAGTATAAGAGTGATTAAACCATCAGGACAAAGAGTATGTAAGATATACAGAAAAATAATGACTCTTTGTGGAATACTTGAATTGCCTCAGAAAAACTGTACGTTTTATAAATTTATTTTTTTTACAAAAATACCTTCAATGCACGGTATATAATAACAATTCAGATTACTGTAATACAACTGCAAGCTGTCCGTTAAATCCGAAGTCCATTACATTGGGTTCCGTTAAATCCGAAGTCCGTTACATTGGGGCCCGTGAAATCCGAAGTCCGTTACATTGGGGCCCGTTTAAATCCGAAGTTCGTTACATTGGGGCCCGTTTAAATCCGAAGTCCGTTACATTGGGGCCCGTTTAAATCCGAAGTCCGTTACATTGGGGCCCGTTTAAATCCGAAGTCCGTTACATTGGGGCCCGTTAAATCCGAAGTCCGTTACATTGGGGTCCGTTAAATCATGAATGGGTGGTTTACTTTAATAGAAGAGATGATAACAAATTATTTAAAAGAAAACATATACAGACAATGTCTTACGGATTTAATTGCCTTTACTATACTCAAACTAAAACAACCAACACCATTGAATATTCTTACAGTACTACAATGTATTCCATTAATCATCAAAAGAACGGAGAAGTTCTTAGACGGATAACGATAGATGATTTTTACCAAAATGACACCAGTCAAACATCTACAACAGGTCAGCCTCTCAGTGATGATGAAAGGAAGCTCCATCTATCTTGGATGTGTCAAAAGAGACCTTGAGTCTCCCAACACGGATTCACCAACTTGCAACAGAAGCGCTGCAATTGTATACCAATGTCAACACAACTCAATCTTTGCTTCAGGCCACTCTCTTCGGATGTCAGAGTCGACGTCTTCTTTGTCAAATCGTATCTCTAGTAGTATATGTCTTATCAGTACACTTTTAATTTTAAAACATATTTTTATTTTTTTTTATTTCAATCTCCTCTTTAACCTTACTCCGTACATTCCCCATAGACTATAATGTGTATGGGGAACTTATCAGACAGAGTAAGGGGGAGAACCAGAACAATGTGAATATTACTGATAAAAACTAACAGTCAAAGCCAGGACTCGAACCTGCTCCATATCTAACCCAGTTGATTTCATACAGACTGATTTTCCCTGTATGAAATCAGGGAAAAGTCAGGGAATTTGTTTAAAGAGGTTTACTGAACACCCTGATCTGCCATCTGTACTAGAACGTTACTATACCCTACTTGAATGATTGAAAATTTAAATTTAATAGGTCTACTAAGTGTTTAATAGGGAATGGCAGTTTCGACTCTCGAACCATAGTTACCCACCCACCCTAACATGTAGAGAGTGGTGATGACCCACCCATCCACCCACCCAAACACCTTCATTGGTATTGACCCACCCACCCAACCATACACGTACAGTGGTGTTGACCCACCCACCTACCCATACACGTACAGTCAACACCACTGTACGTGTATGGGTGGGCGGGTGGGTCAACACCACTGTACGTGTATGGGTGGGTGGGTGGGTCAATACCACTGTACGTGTATGGGTGGGCGGGTGGGTCAACACCACTGTACGTGTATGGGTGGGTGGGTGGGTCAATACCACTGTACGTGTATGGGTGGGCGGGTGGGTCAACACCACTGTACGTGTATGGGTGGGCGGGTGGGTCAACACCACTGTACGTGTATGGGTGGGCGGGTGGGTCAACACCACTGTACGTGTATGGGTGGGCGGGTGGGTCAACACCACCGTACGTGTATGGGTGGGTGGGTTAGTCATCACCACCGTACGTGTATGGGTGGGCAGGTTGGTCATCACCACCGTGCGTGTATCGTTGGGCGGGTGGGTCAACACCACTGTACGTGTATGGGTGGGCGGGTGGGTCAACACCACTGTACGTGTATGGGTGGGCAGGTGGGTCAACACCACTGTACGTGTATGGGTGGGTCATCACCACTGTCTAAGTCCTGACGCCTTAGTGTGCGCGATCCTTTAGACAGCTCGGCCACTGGATTTTTATTTTTTTATTTTTCTGCTGCATAGGTGTCCCAATTTAGACAAACCTTTTTAATTTGTATGTCCCATAAGAGCTCATGTTAAAATTAAGATAACGTTCCTTTGTCGAGATTACTGGGCCCAGTATATGTTGAAAACGTATTAATACATCATCAGTCTTTTTCTTTTTTAAAGCACGTTTTTCTGTTGTAAATGACTTTTAATTTTTAGTTTCCTTAAAGTCTATGTGTGCCCTTAATATATGCTTTGCTTCAGACAATACACCAACAAAAAATGCAACTGCGTCAATTTCGATGGTTTCTGTCTAAAGTTTGTCTCTTCAACTGAAGATATGTAATTAATACTTTCTTTTCTTAAAATAATTATTATATACTTTATTATTAGACTTAATTAAATAAAAACTATATTAGTACAAATCCAATGTATTTGCTGGTGCCGTAATATTTTCGTCCAGCAAAGGGTTAAATAAAAGCGTTTATGGATTATCTTCTTTAGTCTTTTTCGGAATGTCCCCGCATTTTTTTTGGCAATGAGATATCGTCAAACGAATTTTAACTTATTTATATTTAGACCTAACCTAACCTAACCTAACAACCCATGGTGGAAGTGCTTACAACCTAACCTAACCTAAATACCAGACGTCACCGATTGGTAATTAAAGCGATGACGCTTATTATTTCCTTGTAGTTCAAAACCACGTGACTAATATCAAAGGTACATTGTTTGTAAGTTTAGTGTAGTTCTAGACTTGGTAGACAATCTGTACCATATGCGGGGCATCCCGGAAAAAACGCGAGTGGATTTGTACAGTTACAATTTACATAATTAACCCTTTTAGTGCCAGAGGAATTTTTAAAGTTGTTCTCTGCCAGTGCCAGAGGGTTTATATCAATTTTTACAATGTACCATTAAATAATTCCTTTCTCTGTTATTTACTACACAACATTGATAATTTTTATTTCTAATTTTACATTGATAATCAGTCTATTATAATAACATAGTAAAAAAAGCATTACACTATATATTATATTTTTATTTAAAATAAATGGACCAGATAAAAAGGTTTGTTTATCTTTTTTGGGGGACATCTTTATGACTATGATAAAATAGGTGGGCTCTATTCAATCAATTTACTTTGAAGACAATTTATTTATTAACAGCCTGTTGAAATTTCGCAATATTATTTTCACAAATGCAACATTTATATAAATTGTTAACTTGATCAAAACAGCTGTTTTTTACACGTTTTGGAACCATTTGTGTAAAATATAACTAAATATTTTACAAAAAATAATACAATTATGGTTTTTATGTAAAAGTATATGTTAAAAAATTAGAAGATAATTCTAAATAAATAAATGGTTTATTTTTGAATTTTTTAATGAATTTTGTTTGTTGCTACTACATGCACATCTTTGTTACTACTTCTACATGCACATGGTTGTCACTACTACATGCACATGTTTGTTACTACTACATGCACATGTTTGTTACTACTACATGCACATGTTTGTCACTACTACATGCATATGTTTGTCACTACTACATACGCGTGTTTGTCACTACTACATGCTGCGCATATATATCACTACTACATGCACATGTTTGTCACTACTACATGCTGTGCATGTTTGTCACTACCACATGCTGCCCGTGTTTGTCACTACTACATGATGCGCGTGTTTGTCACTACTACATGCTGCGCATGTTTGTCACTACTACATGCGCATGTTTGTCATTACTACATGCGCATGTTTGTCACTACTACATGCTGCGCATGTTTGTCACTACTACATGCACATGTTTGTACGTTATCGTCAATATATATATGTATGTTTTGTACCTATATTATAAAAGTTGGTGTTGTGCAACATGTAACTGATTCTAAACTTTGCCAGTCACTCAGACGTTGGTTTATTAATGACCGGACTGAACAGTCCTAGCATTGAGGAGAGATTGGCTGAGGTTTAACTGTCACCAGTGGGCAGTGTTGGAGGGGGGGGGGGTCCACAGAGACAACACAATTGGCCAGCCTATTAAATTATAATGTTCTCTGTAGCACATCAATCCCTCAACTGGACCATTAATGAGACTGTCATGTCAAATGGAGTTGTGATTCTAGTTACTTGGAGTGATGACATAATAATAATTATATATCTCAGTGTTATTGTTTTGTTGTGTTCAGTTTTGTAAAGTTATCAAAAAGTTTTTTTTTATGCACCGGGAGATGATATATTTATATTGAAACATGTTGTGAGAAAATTAAACTTCATATTACTCTAAAATTTTGACAGGTATGTCTAAATATTTTTTATTCATATAGTAAAACGAAAATTAATGGTAATCCATATTCTATAGGATTTTTACCGAATTGGTTTTTAAATGAAGGTATGTGGTAAAAGAAATTACCTCTTTATTCGTTTTGCCATCCTTTTTGTGTTTACCACGATCAGCTGTTTCAAAGTTCTCACTTCATCTTCAGATGTAACTAAAAATTCATTTATACACTATTTCCTAATCTAAAATCTGACCTAATCTATCCTGAACTACTTCTGCACTGTTGTAATTTAAACTCATATAATATAAGTGAATTTTTATTCCATCTGAAGATACAATTAAAGCTTTAATATGGGTTGTGGAAAACACAAAAAGGATTGGTCATAGAATAAATTAATAGATAATTCCTTTTACCATATGGCTTTAATTACGGGACCATTTTGATTCCCAAAAACACTAAAATCATGGGGTTCTATTTGAAAGATTCGGACCTTGAATGGAGATTATATCGAAACACCTGTAGTGCCATCTGTTCTAGTGAACCTAAGATATATATCGTATGGTTTGTTGTTAGCTACCATTTGTTAATTTAAAAAAAGCTGTAATTTATATTAAGATAAAGATCCAAAAGTTATGATATTGTTAATTGACTAAAAATTTAAAGTGATCTCCTGTCACAAAGCTAAGTCCAATCCATCGAGCCATTTAAGACCTGCCTCACTGATTCAGTTTATGCTAGCTAATCCTTCCGTAAAAGAACGCAGAGTGCACTCTGTAACTACGTAATCCATTGTTGGGATCCCCGCAATCCTATGTACTTCATCCTTAAATATGTAAACTCTACTTGCAGATGTTTGGGACTCATGTTTGTGCGGCAGTGTTAGTATACCTCTGCTCTGGGGTGTGCTGCGAGGAGAGCCCTGACTACGCTCAGGTCCTCAAGTTGTCCTTGCTCTTCTATGAGGCCCAGAGGTCAGGCAAGCTGCCAGCGGACACCAGAATACCGTGGCGAGGCGACTCTGCACTCACTGACCAAGGACAGAATGGCGAGGATCTTACAGGGGGATACTATGATGGTAATGCTATGAAACACATTTGTAATCTGTATGGAAAATCATAAAAATATTTAATCATTTGGTGTACCAACGACCTTGTTGATTATACTAAAATAATACTCTATTGGAAATTAGTAAAAGCTAAAGTCAGCAAAATTCTGCACCTTACAATAAGCAATAGTCAAATAAAAGTAATTTTAGTACTTCTTGAATTTTTGTTATTTATTATAAAACTTTAAATAAATGGTATAGATAATGTTATTTAAAAGGTTGTACTTTTGCTCTCAGAATGTTGAAAAATCACCACTTTCCTTCTAATTTTAGTGCTACATACAGCTGGAGCTCTAGGCCTTCGGAGAAAACCCTAATGGTCAATATATATACAAGGTGTTTGGGAACTCTTTAGCCAAACTTTAAGATTTAGTTCTGGACATGAAACCAAACAAAAAATGTCATATAACAGTATATGACCTATCTCGCTTCGTTAACCATATGTTTGTGATTTTTATAAAAAAAATTAATATCTCAGGATCCATAAATGCCAAAGATTTCTAATTTTGTATAACCTAGTAAAGCTGATAGCACTAGGTTTTTTATATTTGATGTTAAAGAAAAAAAACATTAATTATCCTATCCTAAGCTATTTCTAAAACGTCGAACTTAAAATGAATACCAAGAAATCGTTGTACATTTAGGTGCTATCAGCTTTACGAGGTATAACAAATTTTAAATTTGTGGCATTTATGGTTACTGAGATAGAAAATCACAAACATACGGACTGACGAAATAGACCATACTGTTATGTTATATGACAGACCATACTGTTATGTTATATGACAAACCATGCTGTTATGTTATATGACGGACCATACTGTTATGTTGTATGACAGACCATACTGTTATGTTATATGACAGACCATACTGTTATGTTATATGATAGACCATAATGTTATGTTGTATGACAGACCATACTGTTATGTTATATGACATACCATACTGTTATGTTATATGACAGACCATACTGTTATGTTGTATGACAGACCATACTGTTATGTTATATGATAGACCTTACTGTTATGTTATATGACAGACCATACTGTTATGTTATATGACAGACCATACTGTTCTGTTATATGACATACCATACTGTTATGTTATATGATAGACCATAATGTTATGTTGTATGACAGACCATACTGTTATGTTATATGACAGACCATGCTGTTATGTTATATGACAGACCATACTGTTATGTTATATGGTAGACCATACTGTTATGTTGTATGACAGACCGTACTGTTATGTTATATGACAGACCATGCTGTTATGTTATATGACAGACCATACTGTTATGTTATATGACAGACCATACTGTTATGTTGTATGACAGACCATACTGTTATGTTATATGATAGACCATACAGTTATGTTATATGACAGTTCATACTGTTATGTTATATGACAGACCATACTGTTATGTTATATGATCGACCATAATGTTATGTTGTATGACAGACCATACTGTTATGTTGTATGACAGACCATACTGTTATGTTATATGACTGACCATACTGTTATGTTATATGACAGACCATGCTGTTATGTTATATGACAGACCATACTGTTATGTTTTATGGTAGACCATACTGTTATGTTGTATGACAGACCATACTGTTATGTTATATGACAGACCATGCTGTTATGTTATATGACAGACCATACTGTTATGTTATATGACAGACCATACTGTTATGTTATATGACAAACCATGCTGTTATGTTATATGACAGACCATACTGTTATGTTGTATGACAGACCATACTGTTATGTTATATGACAGACCATACTGTTATGTTATATGACAGACCATACTGTTATGATATATGACAGACCATACTGTTATGTTGTATGACAGACCATAATGTTATGTTGTATGACAGACCATACTGTTATGTTATATGACAGACCATACTGTTATGTTATATGACAGACCATACTGTTATGTTATATGACAGACCATACTGTTATGTTGTATGACAGACCATACTGTTATGTTATATGACAGACCATACTGTTATATTATATGACAGACCATACTGTTATGTTATATGATAGACCATACTGTTATGTTGTATGACAGACCATACTGTTATGTTATATGACAGACCATACTGTTATGTTATACGACAAACCATATTGTTATGTTATATGATAGACCATACTGTTATGTTGTATGACAGACCATACTGTTATGTTATATGACAGACCATAATGTTATGATATATGACATACCATACTGTTATGTTATATGACAGACCATACTGTTATGTTATATGACAGACCATACTGTTATGTTATATGACAGACCATACTGTTATGTTGTATGACAGACCATACTGTTATGTTATATGACAGACCATGCTGTTATGTTATATGACAGACTATGCTGATATGTTGTATGACAGACCATACTGTTATGTTATATGACAGACCATACTGTTATGTTATATGACAGACCATGCTGATATGTTGTATTACAGACCATACTGTTATGTTATATGACAGACCATGCTGTTATGTTATATGACAGACCATGCTGATATCTTGTATGACATACCATACTGTTATGTTATATGACAGACCATACTGGTATGTTGTATGACAGACCATACTGTTATATGACAGACCATACTGTTATATGACAGACCATACTGTTATGTTATATGACAGACCATGCTGATATGTTGTATGACAGACCATACTGTTATGTTATATGACAGACCATAATGTTATGTTATATGACAGAGCATACTTTTATGTTATATGACAGACCATACTGTTATGTTGTATGACAGACCATACTGTTATGTTGTATGACAGACCATACTGTTATGTTGTATGACAGACCATACTGTTATGTTATATGACAGACCATGCTGATATGTTATATGACAGACCATGCTGATATGTTATATGACAGACCATACTGTTATGTTATATGACAGACCATACTGTTATGTTGTATGACAGACCATACTGTTATGTTGTATGACAGACCATACTGTTATGTTATATGACAGACCATGCTGATATGTTATATGACAGACCATGCTGATTTGTTGTATGACAGACCATACTGTTATGTTATATGACAGACCATACTGTTATGTTATATGACAGAGCATACTTTTATGTTATATGACAGACCATACTGTTATGTTGTATGACAGACTATACTGTTATGTTGTATGACAGACCATACTGTTATGTTAGATGACAGACCATGCTGATATGTTATATGACAGACCATGCTGATATGTTATATGACAGACCATTCTGTTATGTTATATGACAGGCCATCCTGATATGTTATATGACAGACCATACCTTTATGTTATATGACATTTTTTGTTTCGTGTCCTGAAATAAATTCTAAAGTTTGGCTACAGAGTTTCCAAACATCCTGTATAATACACCATAAAATCATTTTCTTAAACCACTGATATGTTTTTTCTTTTTTAAATGAATATTGGAACTATGAAGCTTTTTTTATTTTGAACAAAAATGTTTTCTAGGACAATATTTATTAATGGCAATCCAAAGTATTTTGTAAGTCAACAATGGTAAACAATCAAGTGTTTGCTATGCAAAAATTACAAATGAAGCAACTTTTATAACTATTTTAATTTTAGGCATTGTATAAATGAAATGTCATCAATGCCTTACTATCAAGAATGAAATTTCAATTTAATTTAATACTTAATCATATGGAATTACTGATTTCATGCTTTTGTGATCTTTATATTTTGTAAATAGTTCAAGCCTGGTATAAACAGAATTTGAGTAATCTTAAATCTGCAGTTTTAACTAAAATATTTAAATGTCTGTATGTTGAGTTTAGTCACTACACATGATTTTATTACCTTTCAAACCACAATATAGCTATACAAATAAAAAATTACATATAAGAGTTAATTCAAATTCAATACAAGCGTTCATAGTAATATGAAAATAGTGTCAAATTATGACCGTTAGTGGGGGGAGGTAAAGAAAATATGTTTTCTACTTAAGACAAATAACCTTCCAGTCTGAAGTAATCCGGGACACAGGACAAATAACCTTCCAGTCTGAAGTAATCCGGGACACAGGACAAATAACCTTCCAGTCTGAAGTAAAACGGGACACAGGACAAATAACCTTCCAGTCTCAAGTAATCCGGGACACAGGACAAATAACCTTCCAGTCTGAAGTAATCCGGGACAGGACAAATAACCTTCCAGTCTGAAGTAAAACGGGACACGGGACAATGATGTAATTAAGGGATGATCCCTTAAAATCCGAGTTGTTTGGCAACCCTGACAGTAATTAAATTTTGTTTAGGTTTTGAAATCAGCTCATAGAATAGCCTTTTTAGTATTTTTTTTTAAATTAAAAATTTATTTGTAATATTATAGTCATTGCTAAGATTTCATCTTGTTCAGTGATTAATAACAAGTAGATTTTATGAACATACATGTAAAATATGTTCCAATAGTACTTTTTTATGACTAATATTGGCTGATTCTTTGTTTACTATGGCTTTAGAATAAGGGATAGGTATATCATCAATATGAAGTCAAATCATTTTTACAGGGTAGAATCAACTAAAATTTGTTGTCAAAGTCTAAACATACTATATTCAAAATTTCTACATAAAGATATAGCCTTGGTGGCTCAGTGGCTAAAGCCCTCCACACTCGGCCGATGTCAACATGCTTGGCGAATTTGTTGGGTTGGGCGCTTGCCTGGACAGAATGCTCCAACTCGAGCCGCTCGCCCAACATGTTGGGAAGTGTGTGGTAAACCGTCAAGCGGCTCGCCTGACATCCTCAGTCTATCTGGATTTTCTGGGACTATAGACGTGTTTTGGTTGTATGTGTAGAACTAGTGTAGTGTTCTGTGTGTTTTGTGTTGTTTGTATTAGTTTCGTTTTTTGTTGAAATTACTTTTAACGAAAACAAAACATTCTGGATAGAGTTTGTTGGGCTCTACAGAAAGCAGTGCCACAACGCCCGTTGTAGGACGTCATAAGCAAAAACTATTGCAATAAGCACATATGAAAAGTGTGCTGCAGTGTTTTGATCAAAAAAGCGAAGGAAGTGTTTCCTGATTGCGATGAAAAGCTTGTAAAAGCTCAAATTGAATCACTTAGAGCTTTCTTTCGTCAGAATGTAAAGAAAGTGCAGAAAAATAATAAAAAAAGCGGTTGACAATGAAACAGCTGAGTCAAAATCCATTGTACAACTGACAAAGTGCCAGGATACTCGATCGTAGGCTCAACCATGTGTGTGGATGCCTCCCAACTCCAACCTGACTTACAACCCAATATGCTCGACCGTGTGTAAGGTGCCCAAAGCTTCGGACAGCGGAGGGCAAGGTCCAAAGTTCAAATCCTCACTGAGCCAACAGTCAGTACTTCACTCGTTGAATAAAGTTCACACACAGGCTTGCAAGCCCATGTGAACTGGCGAGTGAAGTTTTCAACAAAAAAAAGTAAAAGTATATACTGTACATGCAAACATCAAATGGTGTCAACTCACGTAGCTTTATATACAAACAACAACATTCTGATTGTTTTTTAACTCTAACATTATTTTAATGACATATTATACTTAGTCAATGAAAATATTACAATAGTTTTAAACATCCATGAAAAGAATTTAAACTTATTGCAATCTAGTACTGCTTTAACATTTTTTTAAGCTTTGAAAATTTTTTTGTTTTAAAAATATATTCTGTTAGGTAGTAGTAAAAACTGATAACTGCAAGGAGTGGTTTTTTTTTGCCAATGAAGAGTAATTTGGGAAGCTGCCAGTTGATTCCGATTTCTCGCTAAGTAATTGTGGTGATCCCCTAATTTTGGTAATCAACAAGAGTTTTTTTTTACAAGTAGTAGAGTTTCCATGATGTGAAGTTCATAGTTAAAATGCCTACTTTATAAAATAATTGCTCTACAGATTCTTTATATTTTAATTTTAACAACATCCAAAGAGCTTTTTTTGTAAATTTAGAATCTTTAGCAAATGTTTGCCTTTTGTAGCCCTTTGGAGTACCACCACAAAAGAAATATGATAATGGATATGAGAATGGTAAACAAACTATTTTCAACGCATCAAGTTTGCAATATTTTGAAATAGATTGAATAGCAGAACATATTTTCTTTTCAATAGATTGGATGTGGTTTATCTAACATTAAATCCAAAATTTTAGATGACCTACATTTTTTATTTGTGTGTTGTTTCAATTCTATTTAGTATATTTTCATTTTTGAAAATAATCAAAAAATGTACGGGGTACAAGATTCTTTTTTGGCAAAGTGATTTTAATCCTTGACATTTTAAAGTTGTTTTAATGGATAGCTATAGTTGACTTTCAAAGTCTAGTCAGACTCTAAATTATATTTAAATTGAAAAAAAAATGAGAAGGTTCACTCAAACGATGGTAATGGACAAGAACGTGTGGTAGAATATAATTAAAAAGCTGCAGTATCCATTTCATGATTTAAATCCAAATAAAAACCTTCACGATAACAGGGAGCCATTAAAGCCTTTACTGAATGGATGTGAGTGTGTAATAAATAATAATGTGAGGTTAGGTTTGGTTATTATTAGAATTTTAATTAAGTTTTTGGCTTTTGTTTATTAAAATTAACAATTGTGAGATGGACAAAATATGAAGGGCTCTGTATGTTTCTTTTTCAACTATCAGAAAAGTTGCCGATGGAATTGGGCCAACGAGCATTGTTGGTGCTGCGAGATACGGTACAGGGTTCCTTGTTAGGACAAGACAACAATAATTATCAACATTCCTCTTAATCCTTATTACAAACCATAATGTGAGCAATAACTCACAGTTGTCACATAACTGGTTCCCTCAGCTCCCGTCTATCTACCTCGACACAAATTACAAATTACAGGTCTATCAATATTGTTTGTTGTTTTTGATACAGAAAGATCTGAATATTTTTCTTCCTCAACATGACAAAAAATTTGTTTCTATTTTTTAAATATATGGATTATTAAATTTTTAATTTAAAGAGTATGGCATTTCTTAGCAGGACCATATTTCTTAGCTGAATTTGGAGATCAGCCGACCATATACCATGATAATAAATTATCATCCATGAATTCATGTATCTGTTTTCTGGCAAGGCTCTTTAGTTGTATCATGACTTTGTCAATGTTCGTAAAGACTTCGGCAGTGAAATTACTTTATTTTGATTTGACCTCTTCTATTTGTAAGATATTAAAATACAATAAATCTGTGCCTTTAATAAATTGCTGCAAAAATAGTCCTAAATAGGCTCAGTAATTCTTGTTGGTATAAACAAGCTTAAACGGATTACCGTTTAGTTCCTGGAAGGGAAAGAGAACATGTAATAACATATTCAAATTAATGTTTTGTTTTGTTAATTCACATATTTGTAAAAACTTCATGTGTATATTGTTTCAGAAGTAACGAACATAAATATAATCACATACTGTGATCTCCTAAAATTCTATATAATATCTGAAAAAGACCGATTTCAAGCAAAAATCGCGTGACAATAATTATGAAGAAGGTCAAACCAACCACCCACCCTTCACAAACAAGACTTGACGAATTAATCATTGTACAATGTTGGACTTATTCTACCACTCATCTAATCAGCGTTCCTCCCACTTGGTTTTGTAGATGACATAATCCTTACATGGCTTGAGCAACTGAGCATGTTAATATATATGTCTTTTAAATTCTTTCAGTGCCTCAGATGATCGCCCCTAAAACTGGTCTCCATGCATGCTTTCACTACATTTTATCATATGGTAGGGTGTTTTTGTTATACAGGGTGGGGAAAAATATGGAAACGCTTTCATAACTTTTTTATGACTGCACATGTAAAAATGAAATCTTGTACGTGATCATGGCTACAAAGAACATACCTTTTTGACACCATTAGCGACATGTAATCTTTTAAGGGGGATGGTTCACGAGGAGTTGAACGAAAATCGTCAATGTAAGCCAAGGTCGAGTTTGGTATCAAATAAAATTCTATTCAAGAGAAATTAATTGCCGCAAACCGGACTTCGAAAGGTTTATCTTTTCCAGAGTAGAGGTTATTTTAATTTCAAAGTAACTAATTTGAACAATATTATTTCTCCACTATTTGTCGGTTTTAATTTAAATTTTCTGACCAAATATTATACTTTATTGAACACAATTATTTAAAAAATTAACTATGGAAAAAAATAACGTTGTTGTGAAAGTGTTTCCATACTTTGTTACCCTGTATAATGAATATGTGAAGTATTCTTCATGTAAAAGTTTACGAGTTATGACTCGCTCTGTAATTATTAATTCCTGGTGGAGAGGTTTTCAGAGTTTAAACTTTCTTTCTCTTCCTTCTCTTTACAATTTTAACTTCATAATGTATTTTATGAATCATAAAATATTTATATTCATAAGTAAAAGCACATTTTCATATCTGAATTACTCTTTAAATAAAACAAAATTAAATAATCATCTTCCAGCTAGTACCACGGAGGATTGTTCTGTGAAATCATCTTCCAGCTAGTACCACGGAGGATTGTTCTGTGAAATCATCTTCCAGCTAGTACCACGGAGGATTGTTCTATGAAATCATTTTAAAGATAATTATTTTGTTATCTCATAGCCCATTGTTTCTACAGCATTACAAACTCCTTATTATCTATTTCAGGATCGAATATTTAATTAAGTTGTTCCAAAAATTTCGGGCAATTCAGAAGGACATACTCTTTTATATCTAAATTTCTACCTTACTTCTTTTTATTTTGTTGTTAGTAAATAGTTACCAGTTGATTAGTTTTTAGTGCTCTCTTGTTATTTTGTATATAATGTATGACAAATCTGAAACTTAATTGTGTTTATGTTGTCTATAAATGTTTGCTGATTAATGTTGATGAACAGCTGAAAAGGAGTTCAGAGCAAGCTATTTAAACATCATGTTAAAGATTAAGAATTTGGAATTTTAGGAATGTAACAGACATTCGTAAGGACATTCATTCACAAGTTTAGTTATGAAATATGTAACTAAAGGTAAGGAAAAACTTGAAACAAATTAAATAACCTTTTAAATTTTTCCAAAGGGAATTTATAGTTTATGCTCTTATTGTTGTTGCTGTTTCTACAATGTGCAACTTCCAACAGTCCTCTCAAGTGGCCTTTCAACAACCACAAGATAATTGCCTCATTGTTGACGAGATAACTCCAAACATGTGTTTGATGTCACCTCACATCACCCTTAACACTGAAGTAAGGAGCTGTCCCTAAATTACCTAACACTAAAATCGGTTTTTTTTTACCCCCCTCGCTCCCGTGTAACGGACTTGTAACGGTAATACCAAACGCCCCTCAATAATTACGTAACGCTGTCACCAACCCCCCTGCAATTTTTATCATCCATTTTAATGCATATTATGATTTATGATAAGTTATTTTTTTTCCGCTTGTTTTCTATTGGGGGAAGAAAATATTAATTACTTTAAAATCATTTGTTTGAATCCTGTAGATTTTGGAAAACGATCAAATTTTGTTAATAAATTCAAACAAATGTTGAGGTTTAATAGTTACGTAACGCTGCGTAGAAACCCCCCACCCTCCCCCGTAACGGTGTATAACGCTGCCGATAACCCCCTCCCTCCCCAGAACTACAAACATGTGTTTAATGTAACCTTATATCACTCTTAATACTGAAGTAACATTAAACAGAGCTTTAAACCAGGATTGCAACTAAACATCAAATGTAGTTTTGCTGTGTCAAGTCATTATTACGTATCACAACAATTAAAAATCTGCAGGAGTCATCCCTTAGAGAGAGGGGTGGAGAAATTAATCTAACATAATTAACACAAGCTAGGCTATGTGATACATTAACCTTGTTGTAGATTTGCATTGCAAGCCATAAACAGTTCATGATTTTTATGTTTGAAGATAAATTTCATGAAAATCAAAAGCACGAACCGATCTGAAAGAAGGGACTCAGTGAAAGAGTCTATTACAGATTTATAAATTTTAGTAGTATATAGTATATAAATTCTTAAGAAACTGTTAAATATGTAAAATATTCCCATCGACCTCTTTACTAACCCATCAACCTCACGTTCGCCGTGAATTTGAAAGAAAACGATTTGCGTACTTTGCTTCCAAATTATTAATGAACTGTCCTCCAGCGTAACAGGCCAGGGTGTATCTGAAACTTCATATAAAAACAATGTATTTAAATATTTAATGTATAATGCTAGCTGATATAGCCATGTATAACTGTACTGTATACATAACTTGGTGTTTTAATTATGAATAGTAAAATAACCTTTCATTTTTTTTTAAATAATTGTAATAAAATTGTATTATTAATTGTCGTTTTGTAAATCAGCATTGTTTGTTGAAAACCACTCCAAAATAAAGACCTTATTTATTTATTTAAACAAGTAAATAAACTACAATTTTTCAAAAACACATCCTACGTGGGTACACATTTTTTTAGACACATCCCAGAAGAACTGAAACAGCTTCAAAACAGTTCAAAATTATTTTAAGACATTAAAAGAATATTTCACAAGACAAAATTAGTATTCACATTTTATTTAATTAGGACTAAATGTCTAATTAACTGTCTTCTGCAGTGAATAATTTTGTCGCACTCGAGACTCCAACCAGACCTGGTGTTGACTTGCAACTCCGTCTGGTTGTCTATGGTCTGTGCGTCCTCCCCAAACCATTGTGTGATTTGAACAGTCGTGGCAGTTGACTCTTCTTTCTCACTTGGCTACCAGGCAACATCAGTTGTCAGTTGCTAACACCTTCGTTTTTCAGTTGAACATTACTTCAATTAAAAACGTTTCATGCTAACATTTTTAACACACGCTTTATAATACAAGTGTGACTAGCGCCCCCTGAGATAGATTTTATTCTAATTATTTTGGTATATTAAAAAAAATATTAAGTTAGAACAATTTAGTAACTGGCATATAAAAATTGACTATTTACTTGTATTATGTATTTATATAAATAAAGAAAATCTGGATTGAATTGAACCCATAATGTACATTTTCATTAAATTCATGTAAACTTTAATGTCAAAAAGTCAAGGACATGCCTCACAGCGCAGGTTAGGGTTGAAAACGATCCGAAACATAACATGCAAGATGCTTTCAGGGAGCTTGATTTATTGACTTTACCCTGCGTCTATATCCTTGAGGTAATTTTGTACTGCTGATTCAGGTGTGAACTGACTCAGGGTGGTGATGTACATACATACAACACCAGAGGAAGGAACAACTATCGGACACATTTTCATAGAATTAATGTGTTTGATAAACTTCCGGTCGCCCATTATCTGAGCGAAGATTACCTTAATTGGCCCTCGAAGGGCCCCCAAAAACGTGCCTTAACTGAGCGAAGTCTAGTCCAGGTATATGCGAGTTGTCGGGACAAGGAATGTTCTTGTTTATGTAGCATCATATCCCACCCGCATACCAGAGGCGGTCAACCACCTGGCTCCGGCACGCGCTACCCCGTTACCTAACCTAACCTAACCAAAATTTTTTTGGGGAATTTTATTTTGTATATTTGTGTAAGATTCTATTATGTTTAAAAGTGGAATATGCTATGTGAATGTTCATAGTCAAAGAGGGCCGCCGGTTCGCTCAGTTAAGGCACGTCTCTGGGGGCTCCCTGGAGTGCTTCGCTCAGTTAAGGCACGACCAAACTTCCATTTCAAGCTGGAGTCAGATTAATCAATCAGTTTCCTGTGAGCATCAAAGAGTCCGTCCCAACTCAATTCAAAGCTCGACTAAAACGCCTTTCGGTATCAAAATCATTTTACTCTGTTGACGAGTTCTTAACGCACCGCTGGGAATAAGGAAGACAACATTTCCATAACTAGAACTGACACTGATTCCAATGTAACAAAGTATTTATTGACTGAATGAATATTAATGTATTTATGAATGGTTTATTGAATCAAGGCTGTAGCCAGCGGTGGGTTCAGGGGTCAGAACCCCCCCCCCCCCCCGAAATTTGAGGAAAAACGTAACTTTTTGTTAGAAACAAACAAATCTTGTAAAGCGAAAGAAATGTGAAATATATTTGGTTTTCTGATTGTATTTAGAGATATATTCTCACGAGGCCGGTTACTCACAGGGCGGTTTTCGCCGTCGCGGAAAATACGCCGTGCCGCTCATACAATGTTTGTTACAGAGCGTCAAAACTGCCGCTACCGCCGGCATGACTCATGACCTTCAGCTAGTTGTTCCTCAGAGAATGTAGGTTTTCAGCCAGTGTTATATAGACCGTAATGTTTAAGCACAGAATATAGACAGAATATCTGTCTATATTCTGTGGTTTAAGAATTTGATTATTTATTTTAAGTTTATATTAGTAATTAGTGTAGGCCTACTATGAATACATAATATATCCTAGTTATACAGATCTATCGATAACACGAGATTAGATGAAAAAAATCTCCTTCATAGGGTAGATGAAATTTAACAAGGAAGGAGAATTTCGTCTTGTTCAACATTTGTTTGCAACATATTTATTACAGGGTTTTTTTTTCATTTACATAGATATATTTCAAAATGAAGCATCAAAATATGATAATATCTGTTGTGATTATTATTATTATTATTTCTTTGTCAAAATAATATTTAAAATTTTTAAGTATTTTATTAAACATGATAATATGCCTAACTTTTCTCCCAAGTTCTATTGAATTATTCCAGTGCTATAAAAAGTGTTAATGTTATAATTACAGTTTTACAAACTTTACCAATGAATACATATCTATAGATAGATGTGTAATCATTGATATTACTGAGAAAAATTTGAACTTATTTATTGAAACATTGTTACAATAAATGCAAAACAGAAATATTATACAAAATTTTAGTAGTAGATATGTATAACTGAAGAAAATAAATGATATGTCACTTCTTTATTAAGTAACACTTAATAATGCCGACGCCGATATTTCCTAGTTCATGTTGCAATCTTTATTTGTCAATATTTTGATTGACGATAATTAATTGGACGACGATTATTTTTAACCATCTTTTTAAATGAACACTTAAACAGATTGGCTGCAATAAACATGTTTTAATCACTGGTGCTAAATGTATGAAGAGTGATTAAGCAATGATTAAGACGCTGTGTTTGTTGGTTCCATTCTTTTCTAAATATCATTATATAATATATTGAGGGAATGCATACAAGTCTACGTTATTCTTCTCTGTATCTAGTTAATTGCTAAACTCTTTATCTTTTTTTATTATACTTCAATCAAATTAAACCGTGTTATTCAAATCTTTAAAATATTATTGAGTGTTTATACAAAGTAAACTTTTTTACATAATCATACCCAATTTTGGATTTTATTGTACTTGGAATGTGAAACGATGTATAATAATAATATATATATAGTAAATAATAATAATAATATCACATTATATCAGTATTACACTATATTTATTCTTTTGATATTTATAAACACACTTGCTCGCACATTTTTCTGTAAAGGTATATAATAATGTCAACTAACCAAACCCCCCCCCCCTGAATTTCCTTTCTGGCTACGGCCTTGTATTGAATTAAATATTATATTTACTGACGTTTGCAATACAATGTTACACTGTCATAATGCAATAAAGATATATTATTATTATGCATAATAAAGTTAAAATTTATGAAAATAAATGGTTATGTTAAAAGTAAAATACAACCACTATAAAAGATAAATAACATTGTGGAATTACATTTGTTTGGATACAAATATTGAATAATAAATTACCACAGCTAACAAAAACTTTAGAAAAAGTAAATAATATTTCTAAGTTAAATTGTATAGGTACAGTTGCTGACTGTTGCTTATAGTGTGTAGTAATATTAGTTCCTAGACTTAGTTTCCTTGTTGTCGTCTGTAACTATTGCAAGAAATTGCAATGATTTTGCAATCTACGGAGAGGAAAATAAGTCCTTATACTGCTTAATATTTTCTCAACTGTTCCCGATAAAGTATTAAAACTTAGCAGGGATATAAAATTGTACTCTTTGGCATAACTTTAGAATTTCTATCCCTTCTTGGGGAGACTCACTGAGTACAAAGAAAATTTTCAATACAAGCATATGTAATGAAACGTCTTTAATAATAATACAACACAATGCTACAAATCTCACCTCCAATGGACAACTAACTTGGAAATGACAGCCGTTCGAAGAATATATTAGATTTCCATTGGCTAAATTGTGGAAGAGTTAAATGATCATTCAAACACTTTAGATACCGAACCGAAAAGTTTTATAGTGTTTACAGATCACAAAAACCTACTAATAATAAATATCAATTGGCCGCTACAATTCCTGAATGATGGTCTACTAGGAGTAAGAAGACAGTTTTATAGTGTTTACAGATCACAAAAACCTACTAATAATAAATATCAATTGGCCGCTACAATTCCTGAATGATGGTCTACTAGGAGTAAGAAGACAGTTTTATAGTGTTTACAGATCACAAAAACCTACTAATAATAAATATCAATTGGCCGCTACAATTCCTGGTGGATGGTCTACTAGGAGTAAGAAGACAGTTTTATAGTGTTTACAGATCACAAAAACCTACTAATAATAAATATCAATTGGCCGCTACAATTCCTGAATGATGGTCTACTAGGAGTAAGAAGACAGTTTTATAGTGTTTACAGATCACAAAAACCTACTAATAATAAATATCAATTGGCCGCTACAATTCCTGAATGATGGTCTACTAGGAGTAAGAAGACAGTTTTATAGTGTTTACAGATCACAAAAACCTACTAATAATAAATATCAATTGGCCGCTACAATTCCTGGTGGATGGTCTACTAGGAGTAAGAAGACAGTTTTATAGTGTTTACAGATCACAAAAACCTACTAATAATAAATATCAATTGGCCGCTACAATTCCTGAATGATGGTCTACTAGGAGTAAGAAGACAGTTTTATAGTGTTTACAGATCACAAAAACCTACTAATAATAAATATCAATTGGCCGCTACAATTCCTGAATGATGGTCTACTAGGAGTAAGAAGACAGTTTAATAGTGTTTACAGATCACAAAAACCTACTAATAATAAATATCAATTGGCCGCTACAATTCCTGAATGATGGTCTACTAGGAGTAAGAAGACAGTTTTATAGTGTTTACAGATCACAAAAACCTACTAATAATAATTATCAATTGGCCGCTACAATTCCTGAATGATGGTCTACTAGGAGTAAGAAGACAGTTTTATAGTGTTTACAGATCACAAAAACCTACTAATAATAAATATCAATTGGCCGCTACAATTCCTGAATGATGGTCTACTAGGAGTAAGAAGACAGTTTTATAGTGTTTACAGATCACAAAAACCTACTAATAATAAATATCAATTGGCCGCTACAATTCCTGAATGATGGTCTACTAGGAGTAAGAAGACAGTTTTACAGTGTTTACAGATCACAAAAACCTACTAATAATAAATATCAATTGGCCGCTACAATTCCTGGTGGATGGTCTACTAGGAGTAAGAAGACAGTTTTATAGGGTTTACAGATCACAAAAACCTACTAATAATAAATATCAATTGGCCGCTACAATTCCTGAATGATGGTCTACTAGGAGTAAGAAGACAGTTTTATAGTGTTTACAGATCACAAAAACCTACTAATAATAAATATCAATTGGCCGCTACAATTCCTGGTGGATGGTCTACTAGGAGTAAGAAGACAGTTTTATAGTGTTTACAGATCACAAAAACCTACTAATAATAAATATCAATTGGCCGCTACAATTCCTGAATGATGGTCTACTAGGAGTAAGAAGACAGTTTTATAGTGTTTACAGATCACAAAAACCTACTAATAATAAATATCAATTGGCCGCTACAATTCCTGAATGATGGTCTACTAGGAGTAAGAAGACAGTTTTATAGTGTTTACAGATCACAAAAACCTACTAATAATAAATATCAATTGGCCGCTACAATTCCTGAATGATGGTCTACTAGGAGTAAGAAGACAGTTTTATAGTGTTTACAGATCACAAAAACCTACTAATAATAAATATCAATTGGCCGCTACAATTCCTGAATGATGGTCTACTAGGAGTAAGAAGACAGTTTTATAGTGTTTACAGATCACAAAAACCTACTAATAATAAATATCAATTGGCCGCTACAATTCCTGGTGGATGGTCTACTAGGAGTAAGAAGACAGTTTTATAGTGTTTACAGATCACAAAAACCTACTAATAATAAATATCAATTGGCCGCTACAATTCCTGGTGGATGGTCTACTAGGAGTAAGAAGACAGTTTTATAGTGTTTACAGATCACAAAAACCTACTAATAATAAATATCAATTGGCCGCTACAATTCCTGAATGATGGTCTACTAGGAGTAAGAAGACAGTTTTATAGTGTTTACAGATCACAAAAACCTACTAATAATAAATATCAATTGGCCGCTACAATTCCTGAATGATGGTCTACTAGGAGTAAGAAGACAGTTTTATAGTGTTTACAGATCACAAAAACCTACTAATAATAAATATCAATTGGCCGCTACAATTCCTGAATGATGGTCTACTAGGAGTAAGAAGACAGTTTTATAGTGTTTACAGATCACAAAAACCTACTAATAATAAATATCAATTGGCCGCTATAATTCCTGGTGGATGGTCTACTAGGAGTAAGAAGACAGTTTTATAGTGTTTACAGATCACAAAAACCTACTAATAATAAATATCAATTGGCCGCTACAATTCCTGAATGATGGTCTACTAGGAGTAAGAAGACAGTTTTATAGTGTTTACAGATCACAAAAACCTACTAATAATAAATATCAATTGGCCGCTACAATTCCTGAATGATGGTCTACTAGGAGTAAGAAGACAGTTTTATAGTGTTTACAGATCACAAAAACCTACTAATAATAAATATCAATTGGCCGCTACAATTCCTGAATGATGGTCTACTAGGAGTAAGAAGACAGTTTTATAGTGTTTACAGATCACAAAAACCTACTAATAATAAATATCAATTGGCCGCTACAATTCCTGAATGATGGTCTACTAGGAGTAAGAAGACAGTTTTATAGTGTTTACAGATCACAAAAACCTACTAATAATAAATATCAATTGGCCGCTACAATTCCTGAATGATGGTCTACTAGGAGTAAGAAGACAGTTTTATAGTGTTTACAGATCACAAAAACCTACTAATAATAAATATCAATTGGCCGCTACAATTCCTGGTGGATGGTCTACTAGGAGTAAGAAGACAGTTTTATAGTGTTTACAGATCACAAAAACCTACTAATAATAAATATCAATTGGCCGCTACAATTACTGAATGATGGTCTACTAGGAGTAAGAAGACAGTTTTATAGTGTTTACAGATCACAAAAACCTACTAATAATAAATATCAATTGGCCGCTACAATTCCTGGTGGATGGTCTACTAGGAGTAAGAAGACAGTTTTATAGTGTTTACAGATCACAAAAACCTACTAATAATAAATATCAATTGGCCGCTACAATTCCTGAATGATGGTCTACTAGGAGTAAGAAGACAGTTTTATAGTGTTTACAGATCACAAAAACCTACTAATAATAAATATCAATTGGCCGCTACAATTCCTGAATGATGGTCTACTAGGAGTAAGAAGACAGTTTTATAGTGTTTACAGATCACAAAAACCTACTAATAATAAATATCAATTGGCCGCTACAATTCCTGGTGGATGGTCTACTAGGAGTAAGAAGACAGTTTTATAGTGTTTACAGATCACAAAAACCTACTAATAATAAATATCAATTGGCCGCTACAATTCCTGAATGATGGTCTACTAGGAGTAAGAAGACAGTTTTATAGTGTTTACAGATCACAAAAACCTACTAATAATAAATATCAATTGGCCGCTACAATTCCTGAATGATGGTCTACTAGGAGTAAGAAGAAAGTTTTTAATTAAGTGAAAGGTTAAATTGACATCAGGTTAAATGTGCCCATTATTATCATATAATTCTGCAAATCTAATGTCAACAGAGTTATTCTCCACAAAATGACAACAAATTAATTTCAGATAATTATTCAAATTTCAAAGGGCTACTATATTTGATCTGGTTGTTTATTAGAAGAAATGTTTGCGGCATTGTGTTCTAATAATAAAGACCTTCTATTTTATATCCATATCAATATATGCATCAACATTAAAGATTTTCTTTGGACTCAAAGCGGGCCTTCCATAGAAAGTAATATAAATTATTCGGTTACGGCAAAAGTATGATTTCAGATAATGTTTATGTGTGATGAGTTTTATTCCTTTATCTGGAACGGTTGAGAAAGTGTTAAAGCTGTATCAGGACTCATCTTCCTCCCTGTATATTTCTCTTCAGCTTGCATTTTATTTGAATAGTCATTTGACTAATGAATTTGGTATATGCTTGAGTTATAAAAAGAAAATAGTATAACTGACTACACATTGAAGGGTTGGTAGAACTAAATAATATTACATATACACATTGAGGGGTTGATAGAACTAAATAATATTAAATATATACATTGAGGGGTTGGTAGAACTAAATAATATTAAATATATACATTGAGGGATTGATAGAACTAAATAATACTAAATATATACATTGAGGGGTTGGAAGAACTAAATAATATGAAATATATACATTGAGGGGTTGGTAGAACTAAATAATATTAAATATATACTTTGAGGGGTTGGTAGAACTAAATAATATTAAATACACACATTGAGGGGTTGGTAGAACTAAATAATATTAAATATATACATTGAGGGGTTGGTAGAACTAAATAATATTAAATATATACATTGAGGGGTTGGTAGAACTAAATAATATTAAATATATACATTGGGGGGTTGGTAGAACTAAATAATATTAAATATACACATTGAGGGGATGGTAGAACTAAATAATATTAAATATATACATTGAGGGGTTGGTAGAACTAAATAATATTAAATATACACATTGAGGGGTTGGTAGAACTAAATAATATTAAATATATACATTGAGGGGTTGGTAGAACTAAATAATACTAAATATATACATTGAGGGGTTGGTAGAACTAAATAATATTAAATATATACATTGAGGGGTTGGTAGAACTAAATAATATTAAATATATACATTGAGGGGTTGGTAGAACTAAATAATATTAAATATATACATTGAGGGGTTGGTAGAACTAAATAATACTAAATATATACATTGAGGGGTTGGTATAACTAAATAATAATAAATATATACATTGAGAGGTTGATATAACTAAATAATATTAAATATATACATTGAGGGGTTGATAGAACTAAATAATATTAAATATATACATTGAGGGGTTGATAGAACTAAATAATATTAAATATATACATTGAGGGGTTGGTAGAGCCATTGATTATATAAACCTACATAGATAAAACATCTAATAGGAATATTTGTGGCAGTAATTTTGTTAGTTAGCGAGGCCAGCAACCACAGCTGGTTTAAACTGCATTACATTTACATAGGTCGACACTAGCACCCCACAATGGACCACAAAAACAGATGATATTTTGGGACTCAAAATTTAACATTGGATGGGAAATCTATTTGTGTATAAAATCAATGGTTGAACTAAATAATATTAAATATATACATTGAGGGGTTGGTAGAACTAAATAATATTAAATATATACATTGAGGGGTTGGTAGAACTAAATAATATTAAATATATACATTGAGGGGTTGGTAGAGCCATTGATTATATAAACCTACATAGATAAAACATCTAATAGGAATATTTGTGGCAGTAATTTTGTTAGTTAGCGAGGCCAGCAACCACAGCTGGTTTTAACTGCATTACATTCACATGGGACTTCACTAGCGCTCCACAATGGACCACAAAAACAGATGATATTTTGGGACTCAAAATTTAACATTGGATGGGAAATCTGTTTGTGTATAAAATCAATGGTTGAACTAAATAATATTAAATATATACATTGAGGGGTTGGTAGAACTAAATAATATTAATATATACATTGAGGGGTTGGTAGAACTAAATAATATTAAATATATACATTGAGGGGTTGGTAGAACTAAATAATACTAAATATATACATTGAGGGGTTGTTAGAACTAAATAATAATAAATATATACATTGAGGGGTTGGTAGAACTAAATAATACTAAATATATACATGGAGGGGTTGATAGTACTAGAAAATATTAAATATATACATTGAGGGGTTGGTAGAGCCATTGATTATATAAACCTACATAGATAAAACATCTAATAGGAATATTTGTGGCAGTAATTTTGTTAGTTAGCGAGGCCAGCAACCACAGCTGGCTTAAACTGCATTACATTTACATAGGTTGACACTAGCACCCCACAATGGACCACAAAAAAAGCTGATATTTTGGGACTCAAAATTTAACATTGGATGGGAAATCTATTTGTGTATAAAATCAATGGTTGAACTAAATAATATTAAATATATACATTGAGGGGTTGGTAGAACTAAATAATATTAAATATATACATTGAGGGGTTGGTAGAACTAAATAATATTAAATATATACGTTGAGGGGTTGGTAAAACTAAATAATACTAAATATATACATTGAGGGGTTGGTAGAACTTAATAATATTAAATATATACATTGAGGGGTTGGTAGAAATAAATAATATTAAATATATACATTGAGGGGTTGGTAGAACTAAATAATACTAAATATATACATTGAGGGGTTGATAGAACTAAATAATATTAAATATATACATTGAGGGGTTGATAGAACTAAATAATATTAAATATATACATTGAGGGGTTGGTAGAACTAATTAGCATTAAATACTTTTAGAATTGAATGTTGTGTGATTTAGAATGTCTTAATCTAAACACAGTGATGTTTATTTCCTGGATTTGACCATATTTTATTTATGGCTGTAACTAAACTCTTAATAATCACATAATATTAGCATAAAAATGTAAAATAAATTATAACAATTAATAAAAATATATTCTTTTGAAAAATTTAAAAATAAATTCTATTGTTTTGTTGACTGACAAAGGAACACTTTTTCAACAAAGGACAAAGGATGAGGTTTTCAACATTGAAAATAGTCAATTTTATGGCTTTTGAAATATATTTTTTTTAATGAAAAGATAGTTTAGGAATAATAACAAATAATCTTAATATGTCACATTAAGTTTTTGTATCTATTATGACTATATAAGTGAAGTTATTAAGTCTCCACTTGGTAGTTGCTGTTATCTGACAGTGTCAATAATTTGGTATGGAATATTACGACAATAAATAATGATTTGGTTTGATTTGTGTATTTGCTGTACAAACTTGTTTATTGAGGTCCGATAATTGACAACATCACAAAAAAGTATTATCAGTCTCAACAATACTAATGTAATTTCTTATTTCATTATACAAGCTAGAGCTCTTTTGAACCTATACTCATTGTAAATGGAGAAAACAAATTGGGATCACATTTATTTTGTAAACTTTTCGAACATTAACTTATAATAAAATGAAAGCTAATTAATTTTAAGGAATTATATTCATTATTGAAGTAGCTTTCACAATATATCTTGTATTATGAAATGAAATGAAGTAGTCTTTATTAACGTGGCAAAGTTAAGAATATTCAGCCCTCTCTTCCACTTAATCACTAAACCACAAATAAATAGAAAATTCGCATAAAAAAATCAAATATAACAGAAGAAGAAGAAGAAGAATAAAACTTTATTTCTCAATAACAATAGTAACACATGTAATACAAATTTAGAGCAATCTATAAAATGTAGTAATACAGAACATACATAACAGAATATTATATACTTATACAATATATCAGTACTGGCTGACCTTGGCAAATTAACATTCATACTACACATACAAACCCACATAACCGAGAAATAAAGTATTGGCCTCCAAGGCAAAGCCTGTTTGTAGGCATTTACATACTTTATTGAATAATATAAATAACAGTGTTGGAACAAAATTATAAATTCAAAAAATATTTACAACGACCCTAAAACCCTCTTTTCCAAAATATTCATTCACAATACAGCTAAACCACACACACTCTAAATATTGTAACTATACTATAAACCATATTTATGCCTACATCTATTTTAAACAAAACTATCAAAACTACATTTTCCTACTCTAAACACATTTACCTATAAATATAAAAAAAAACAACAATTCATACACAATATAGCTATTAACAATGCACATTCCTCTAGCTACATACATATATACATTTAGACACATTCATTTTACATTTAATAAACATTCAATATTCTGCAATGAGAACACCCACTCTTTAATACATTTCAAGAATGATACAAGTGACCTTTGGTTACTAATTTGGCAAGCTAATACATTAAATAATTTTGGAGCTAGAAATGAATAGTTTTTTTAAAAAGAAGGTGTTTGTTGGCATTGGAGTAATATAATTGTTAGCATTTCTCAATCTCAACTTATATTCATTATGTAATTTACTATTTTTGCTTTTTATATAAAATATTTTAAGTACCTTATACACATACATGTATCTAAGAAGCAGAATTTTCAATTTCAGGAACAAAGTAAAGGATGACTCAGTTACTTTCTTCTTCAATATTATTCTTATGAAATATTTTTGCATCGTAATTATAGGTTTAAGATTTGATATATACGCCCCTCCCCAACAGGAAAGCGTATAATCTATCCTACTGTGAACTATGGAAAAGTATAACATTCTCAACAGCCTTTCATCACAAATATTTCTCAAAAAATAAACATACTCAGGAAATCAAAGATTTAATATGCTATTTTTTTTTTTAACTTTTCTTTTGTTATTATTATAAATGGAAATTAAATGTAAAAGTTTTCCACTCCATTCAAACCATAGACCAAGTATATTTCATCTTAAAAACATCAATAGAAGTGGTAATAAAAAAAGACAAAGAGAATATATGAGAAAACTATAGACGTGGACAGGTTAATCTGTACTGGGGAAAAAAGTCCTTCATAAATCCGTTATTCTTGTGGCATTGATCTGAATTCATACCCCATAATGGGTAGTATCAGATACATCGTAATTCAAGCACCTGTCAAACCATTTTGATTGTAGCAAGAAAAACTATCCAACTTCAAACACCCTTGCCCAACAAAGGCACATCTGGCTGGGAGGGTGGGTGGATGGGTCATCACCACTGTACGTGTAAGGGTAGGTGGATGTATTCTAGTCCCCAGAATATTTATACAAGTGTTGAATCTGACTGTACCTACACACTCACTTCTAAATTTATGGCCTTCATTGCAACTCTCCTTGTGGTCAACAAACAATTCTAAGACAGATTAAGAAGTTGTCATGAATGTTTGGGGATGTATTTGTAACCAGTTATGAAGCCTCAACAAACAATTGTTTGCCACTCCAACCACCTTACGTACACTACAAGCGAGTATGATAAGTTTAATATTACATTGTAGATTATACTATACTTCTTTTAGAGAGTTATTTAATTATTTTAAATACTCGGCTGCATTGATTTTTAATTTAAATAAAGATTATAAAATTAACTCTAAAATCTACATAAATTCTTCTGTGATAGCTTAAATAAATTTTGAGGTTATATACTTAATTTATTAAGCAAATTCAGGGTAGTGAACAAACAAAGAGTATAGTAATATTATTGTGCCTTGACATTATGGTATAGTGAGGAATTAGTATATCAAGGCGTGATGGCTCAGTGGATAAGGCTTCAGACTGTGGATGGCAAGGTCCAAGGTTTGAATACCCACTGAGCCAACAGGTACTTCACTCATTGAATAAAGTTGACACACAGGCCTGTAGCCCATGGTAACTGGCAAGTGAAGTTAAAAAAAAAACAAAGCATATCAAGGTTGGCAACACTTCATGATATATTTGTCCTTTCTCAGTTAAAAGTCTTGTTAAGTTTATGACTTGTTTTCAGATTTGTTGTGTTTTTTTTAAAACATTTTTTAAACTTACCAGAAATTCGTAGTTTCTCTCATTATGTATCTTACAGAATAATATTTACAATAGATATGTAAATTTCGTTTTTACTGACATATCAACTTCCTTTTTATATTTATAATCTATTGAAAGAATTATCGGACACTACTGCACCAATTTGTTTTTATAATTACTTCCTTAATAGATGCTCATTTATTTAATAATAGTTTCCCAAATCTAGCTATCCTTGAAATTTTGTGAACTGTACTTGAAAAACACTTTACAGATATTTTACTGTACTAAATAAGAAAAACAGCTGCAGTTTGTTTTTACTCTGAGCTCAAATTAAATTGATTTATTCCTTAAGTAAACAAAACAAATTTACATCAGTGTACTACAAAAAGTTACACATCGGCCACAGGACATGTGCGTGTGACGAATCCTTCTCAATAAAACAAAAATACTGCATATAAAGTTAACGAAAACATACACTAATTCATGTTATCGATAAAGATATATGTCAATAAATAATTATTTTGTACTTGATAAAAAACAAATAAGATTAAAGTAAATAGAGTGAGGACAGTTACAGACAAATGTTTGAAATAATTAAAATGTACAGTTAAAGACAGGATTTGCAGATAAATCAAATAAGAAGTTAACAATCTAAGAGAAAAGAAGAAACATTTATTTAAAAACAGCTTAAATATTCCTTTAAAAACAAGTTAATCTAGACAATATTTTATAAACAGTCAACATAATATTTATACATAGTTAATTTCAGCGAAATGACAAGTAAGTCAAGGTATATTGAGAAAACAATGAAAGTAAGCGAAAAACGAAAGTAATGGCTGTATGTTAAATGTTTGACTTATAATAAAAAGAGGGATGATGGTACGAAGAAGTATATAGTTATATTTGAATTTAATATTGGTATAAATTATATTTTGTGTGAGTGTTAGTAATGGTAACTAGGGCTGATGTCCGGGTCAGATAATAAGCAATATTTTTAAACATTACTTAAATACCGAGTTAGTAGTGTTTAAAATAGAATACCTAATAAACCTAATAAATTTTTAGAGTTTACAGACAAGTATTTATCTGGAAAAAATGTATCTTCGAGTTAGTTTTGAGTCGGGTATGGTATAAAGATATAATGCGTGCTCCAGCAACTCCTGAAATTGTGCACCTTCTTTACCGGGCGGTCGGTCTGTAATCTCATTTACAATGCCTGGCTACGTTCTAAAGGCACTTGGATTGGAGAGCAATTGTCTGCAGAGGCCTCACTGTTGTATTCTTGGATTTAGCCAGGGACTGACCATTTAGGAAACCCATTTAGGGGCAGATATTTATGTAATACTTGGTTTATGACAGCAACTTTTGAATACTGACTGATTCATAATTATGAAAACACAAGTTTTAACAAACACGGCACAGTAACCAATGATCATAAAAAAAATTAAATAGTTTTTTAATTAGCATAATACGTGTTGGTACATATACAGTACAAGTTAACGTCACACAACACAAATTTATTACAATATAAGCACAAAATGCACAAATATTATGGTGATCGATTTCGGTGAACCACGCTCACCTTCCTCAGACCAGAGGGATTCACAAAAGAATCAATCGATCACCATAATATTTGTGCATTTTGTGCTTATATTGTAATAAATTTGTGTTGTGTGACGTTTACTTGTAAAAAAAATTACACCAAAATTTCCCTTATTTATTTCCACATTAGCCTATGTAGATTTAAATTTGTATTATTTTTTAATTAAAAAGAAATCTTAATCTTGGTGATTTTTTAAATGCTATAAAACAATCCAAAGGTGTGAAATAGTGGTACTTTATTTATTCCAACAAAGCTTAAAAACATTTAAAATATGATAAAAATATTAAACCTACATAGGTTAATGTAAAAATAAATTTTGATGTTATTTTTATTTTTTATGCCCTGTGGTTATTGTGTACCGGTAGTATTTGTCCAAACTCGGGTATCCATAATTTTCAATCATACAGTAGTTCAGTGTAACTCTGGCCACATTTATAACTGCAAGAGGCAAATGTTAAAAAAATTACCAAACATGAAATAGACCAAAAGTAAAATGAGGTAAAAGTTCTTTATGGAGATATGACTACTTAAAGTGGCTAATTTGGCCTTTTTAGGTACATAACTCATAAAAAAACAGTGCAATATAGTTTATTATGAACATTTTGAGAATATAAGAGGGAAAGCTACTGGCAAACCTAGTGTAAAGTAAAACTAAAGGTAAAGAAATTTAAAAAGTGTAACCACCGAGCCAGTGGCCGAGCGGTCTAAGGCATCAGGACTTTGAGCTTGGGTTAGAGATAGCGCTGGTTCGAATCCGGCCTAGACTGGAAGATTATCAGTAATATTCTCCTTCTACTGTACTGGTTCGCCCCCTTACTCTGTCTGAATAAGTTCCTCGCACAGATCAATAGTCTATGAGGAATGGGCAGAGTAAGGTTAAGAAGGAGGATCCTTTTGTAAAAAGAAAGAAAGAAAATTATTTTTCTATAGATGACATCTGTACAAATTTTGAGTAGAATTTTTTACAATTATCTTTGGCCAAAAAAATACATTGATAGCATATAAAAACTTCATTGCTAGAGTTTACTATACATGAGGGAGTTATGTACTTTTGTACAATTTGCAAGGTGGGGTAGGTGGGGACAGTGAGGGAGAGAAAAGTAAAGGAGCACGTTGTTGTGTGATAGTGAGACAGACTTTTGCTACTACTACTACATTTACGATAAAATCTAAAACAAAACTCCTCGGAGCGCTCAACTGGATGAACACCCTTAACCAACAAATCAGTAAATAAATCTCTAACACATAACATTACAAACAATCAAAACATGATACAAGTTTGAAACAAAATAAGTACAAGAGGGAACATATTTTTTGTTGATTGACTTCATAAAACAATGTTTACGATCCTCAGACAAGAGGAATTCAAATTTTAGAGACTAAGTTTACCTAATTTTTTAATAGCCATCACATTTGATTATATTTCATTATTACTAGTTTTAGATAAATATTTTATCTTTTAAAGGAATGTTCTTGTTTAATAATTCTCCCTCATTGTGTACTTTCAGACCAGATTCAGTCTTTTTTGGCTTTATATGAACCTTATTCTTTTTACTTATAAAATTTTCATAAACACAATGACCAACACTACGTGGTTCGGATTCCATGTAAAGCTGTAGGTCCCATAGTTGCCCTGGCTATTGGGCTATTAATAAATAGTCCTTTCTGAGCTAAGTCGAACTCAGATAGTAACAATGACTACACTCGTTCATCTACACTCATCACTCTCATTCATGCCTCATATTCGCCCATATCTCTACGATTGGCGTCTTAGAGATGAATAATGAATAATACATTTAAAAAATTATTTTCCTTAAAATAAATAACTGAGCATAGTGAATGTTGCTAAGAATTAAAATAATATTTATTGAGGTGGCTATTTCCCAAACTTCCAAACCATCGTTGGAATTTTACTGTCAGCGGGCCAAAACATGCGGTTCTATTTCAACTGTACGGTTTGTGTTTATTATTATAATGAGTTATAGTGAACACTTTATGATTTTCAAGGGGCCATTCTAGTGGACCATAAGTTGATATTATGAGTTTTTAATATTAAATCATCAAGAATGAAATTTAAATTTTCATATGTTTAACTGTTAAAAGAGTATAAAAATACTTAATTTTTTATAAAAACCAACTTATGGTTGACTAGAACAGGTGTTCACCTTTAAAATGACATTGTTACAATACAATTATTATTTCGAACCAAATCGTTGAAATTGAAACGTATGTTTTTGGGATTTTCTCTGAGGGAAACGTTCCCTTAAAAATTCAATATCTGATGACCTACACTGCTTATTTAGTGGCAGTTTATGACAATTCATACGCCTTGTTTGAATTACTTGAACTGTCTGTCAATACTGAAATTAATATCACAAATCCTTTACCAATTTTTTCACCAGTGTGTTATTATTGATGAGAATATTTAAGAAAGAATTTTTTACCTCAAGGTTTGTTACAGTACAAAATACTTCCACAATTAGAAAATTATGTGCAAAGTGGTTTTTCGCTGAATGTTTGGTTAATGGTAATTGTGTGTTTGTTTATATATTTGCCTCAAAACACATTAGTTAATTTGTTTACTCAATGAGATGTTAGTGTTAATGACAATTAGGAGGTTGACATACTGTTTTGTAAACAAATTCTTACTACTGTTGATATAGTAAAACAAAATAATAACCAACTTAAAATCTATTTTGTTTAAGCTGGTGATTTTGTCAAATTTGGATTCACAATGGCAAGTACGACTACTCTTCTGGCATGGGGATGTCTCTCCTACAAAGATGCGTATGTTGCCGCAGGTGAATTACGTTTCCTCTACTAGTACACAAGTTAAAGTATCTGTAGTCTTTGTCAGTTTTATTAACAACTAAAAATTAACACATTATATAAATAATATATACCCAGTAATTATTGGTATACAGAAACTAAAATTTGTATGTATGAAATTACTAATATTTGGTAGCCGATTGCACCAGTTCACCAATTACATCATCTGTGAGAACTAAATTCAACGAGTTGATTTGAGGATTCAAACATAGGACGATGCACTCTGCAGTCCGAAGTTTTCTTAGTTACGAAGCTGGTACATAAACTAAGATGCTGTGCCTAATTGTTGGTTTTTTCCATGACACTTCAAATAACATTTTCATAATGCAAATTTAAAAGATCATTTTCCTATGATTAATAAAATAATATTTGCACTTCTTACTAATTTACCATATATGTTTGCAAAACATTTTAGCTGATTTTTAATTTTAGTTTTCAAGTCTTTTTATTTATTTATTTATTTATTTATTATTATTTTTTTTATAGCTGACAAAACGAAGAAGACATACTATATATTTTATTAATGGATTAATGCAAATTCTGTTCAGAGCTAAAATATAAATGTTGGTTACCATCACTAATTCAAAGATGATTATCTTATATTTACTATATCACATTTTTAGCAGAAATTTTTTGAGAACCATTAAAAAAAATAATTGTTAAGTATTAAATATCAGTTAATTTTATGACTCAAAAGTTATTAAATAAACAAATCTCCAACTTATACCTAAATTGTTGATCTATTAACTAAATAACGAGAATGTCCTTAAGGAAGAATATTTTTATTCAATGTTTGTGATTGACTGTTTATTTTTTCTTGTCTAAATATATAATTACAGTCAAAACTTGAAAAAAATGCCAGAACTATTCATTGACCGAATCAACATCAGAGCTGTTCACAACAGCAAAACAGTGATCCATAAGTAAGCAATACTTCTGTAAACAATATTTTCAAATAATTTATTATCAGAGGCTGTTTTGTTTTTGTCTTATGTCCATGTCAATGTTGTTGATCAAATTAATGAAAGAAACTATAGAAAAATATGAATGAAACCAGATTCATTTTGTTGATTTTGTTAATTTCATCTAATAGCCTCTTCTGAATCTCAGAAAAATAAAATTATTAATGGTTTGTTTTTCAGGAGCCATTGACAAACGCTCAGTTCAGTATTCAGTGTTTGAATCAAACAATACTAATGAACTTTGCTTAGCATCTCAGCCTTTCTTGAATGGATCATTTCACATACTTTTATACTAAAACACAATACAAGTTTTGACGTGGTTTACGGCCTTGAATAATTATTGATAATAACGATAAATGATTTTTAGGAGGCCAAATCCGAGGCAGTGAATGTTATTCTTTCTATGCTATCATTATTTTCATTTTGATTTATTTTGTCACTAAGATTTTAATATTAAACCTTTCTGATCTCAGTAATGAAGGTTAATCAATTGTTTGCAGGGGAATGGAATCATGCTTTGGATGCTTTGAAATGGGCTACTGACTATTTCATTAAGTGTCACATTAGTCCTAATGAACTCTACGGTCAAGTTGGAGAGTTCACACTTGATCATACATACTGGGGCCGACCCGAGGAACTCAACATGTCCAGACCTGCCTATAAAATAGATACTCACAAGCCAGGTGGGTCTTGAGAATTGCAACAGGGAGATAACCATTGTCCCCTCCCCTAAAAATAAAGAATTTTGATAGCTCACAAAAAATTCTTCCAATAATATTGTTTATTTATTTTTTTGTAAGACGCGGATCATCAAGATATGGGTTAATATAGAATTTGATTGAGTGTGATTGAGCAAAAGTAGTAATTTTTACAAACTAACGCTGACTATTCCTTAGAAAGTGTCATTATTTAATAGCCCAATGACAAATATACAGCCTGTGGTTATCAGCTGATCCCTTTCAAAATTTGTTCAGACTGATTGTGATTGAACTAAGAATATTTAGTTTGTGACGCTGGGCTTTAACCAAGTACACTACTAACAGTACCAACCAGTTTGATTTACTCTTGAAATTTACAGTATAAGGAGTGGGTCCGAGCCCTTCCCTAGGAAACCTTTAAATAAAAAGTGAAACATGAAAGTGCACAAGTTGCAAGGGAACTCTCATTATTTTGTGCCAGCTGGGCTGCCTTAATTTCAAGTAAAGTCTTATTGTCATCAATATATTAATAATACATATTGATATGAGTTGATTACCAAATAGATAAATTTACTAACATCGATTTTCATTTCGTTGCTCTAATCACTAGTAAGCTTGTAGTTTACTATTAAATCAAATACAAGTCACAGAACCATTATTACATTAATATAATATAATCAATGTCGGAATCGGAGCTACGAGCTCTAGTAGTAGAACATTGTATCCACATTGTTGTGAAAAACCCATAGAAACTTAGGCAGTGTCAGTATGCCAAAAGTAGGTTAAAAGAGGGCAGTTGTAACACTGGTCTACTAGGTAATAAACTTGGGTCACGTCAACTGGCAACAGGTGATGCCCTCATCTTCAGTTTCTATACTTTAAAAACCCGTTGTGCTATTCCTTAACTATATTTTCTGCTGAAATGTATAATTTCTATATTATGAATTAAAAATATATCTCAAAACAAAATGTGAAAGTATTAATATCCTTCCTAAAAATTGAGTTTAGATGCTCAATTTTTCAAAAATGTTTATGGGAGGACCCCTGGACATCCTATTCTATTTACTGGGACAACCGTACTCCACAGATCTTCCAGATAATTTAGCAGACCCCCAACATTTTTTCTACTCATACCTCTAACATGATTTATTTTATTGTTAATAGTTAGTTGCATTGTTTTTTTTTATTTTTATTGTTAGTTGTTAGATTTTTATTACATTGTTTGCTAAGTTAGTTATTGTCCTTAATTTGTTTTCTTAAATCCTATTGTTTATTTTTATAAAGTTTCATTTATTGTTGATTTTTAGAATTTAATACCCATAGGATTATTTAATATTTTATAAATATTGGAAAAACCAACCTCTACCTCTTCTATAATACACTAATAATTAACAGTATTAGGCACTTAGTAGCTCCAACAAGCGTTACCCTGAGCAATGGCTTTTACCCCGAATTTCTTATAAATTAAACAGCCAACAGCAGTTTTCTGTCTCACTAGTTCTCGTTTTTATTGATTTACTATTATGTTAAGAATTTTAAGTTTTAACCCTTGTGAGGGCGCACGCATTTTTGTACCATAACGGGGCGCGCGGTGTACAAATGACCGCATGCTGTTTTTTCCGTACATTTTGCATTTTGATGAAGTAATCTACATATAATTTTAATTTTTAAACCTAGCTATTTAGTTATTATAAAATGGGGATAAATAAAACATGTCTAAATGAGTTTAAAAATATAATATTTAAACTCATTTTGAAGCCACGCAATTTTGAAGTTATCATGTGAGAATCCCATTTTGTTGTTTTATCTTTTCCAAAAATGAAAGTTCTATTTTGGGGTTCCTGTGTTACTTCTCCTTGCTCATTTTCATCTTCAATAGACATTTCTGAACCAGTCTCATGGTCACTCTCCTCCACATTTTCGTCCGATTCATCCGTTCCAACCCTTTCAATTGCCTCTTCCTCAAAACATGTATCATTTCCACTTGGGCCTACTCCAGCAAACAGTTCCCTTCGTAGTTGATCCCGATTTACTAAAGATCTTCCTGTCTTTCTTCCTTTTCAACACTATTCAACATATTTAATAACCTGAAACGTTATTGTTCATCCATTTAGAAAAGTATTATTTACAGAAAAATTAAAAGAAGTATGTACAAAGCACTAAAACTATTATAAACATAAAAATATATAGCGGTACACTTAAAATATTTACAAAATACTAAAAACTAGTCCAAAAACTCAAACAAACAAGGGCGCACGGAGTACAAAGTTCCGCACAAAACCTGGGCGCGTGGTGTACAAACAACCGCACGGTTTATTTGGCTGATTCCTCACAACGACTGAGTGAAGGAAACTAGTTTGCAGCTAATCAATATTAGAGTGGGGAGGGGAGGGGAGGATATGCTCTGCAGACAGGCCTCCAGGAGCGCAGGAAGGCTCAGTATTTAATATAGTAGCTTTTCTGCGGAACTTTGTACACCGCGCGCCCTATTAAGGGTTAAGGATGATTGACTGGGCATAATAACTGCCAAATTATTGACAATGTCAATGCTTGTATTTATGAGCTTCACGACAATAAAGTATTATTATTATTTCTTATTTAAATAAATACATTTTGTTCACTTTGATTTTTAAACAACCTTGGATTTTAAAAATATGTAAAAGGATATTGTTTGAAATCCAGAAACTTTAAACAAATTTTGCTTTGAAGTTGACATAATGTCAGTTTAATGGCATATTAAAAACATTATTTTGATTTTATTAACCCTGCGCTGCTCACATGTGTTCGTAACATTGAAGCTCGCACACGGAATCTGAGCTCGAGTGTTTTATATAAGTTAAAAAGGTTAATCAAAATAAGGTAACAAAAAGTAATGATATACAATGTAATAATATATTCTTACTTTAGTTAACAAGTTGCAAAGGATGAAGTAACCACCAACAACAGACATAGTTCAATGCTAAGATTTGAGTACAAACTGGCCGTGCACAGATCTACAGACCAGGTATAACAGAAGCCTCACTTGTCCTTATAACATGTTTTAAACAGCCAAGGACTATGATTTGTTTCAAGTCAGTACTTCAGGTCTCATGAATGGTAAAAAGATTGCAAAATAGTTATTAACAACATTATTACAGTTGGTTATAGACACTTGAATTTTATTACTCAAGTAGGTTTGTACTTAAGTACAGACCAGGCCACTAAGGAAAGTCTTCCCCCGTCACAAAAAAAAATGCTTTAAAGAGTCAAACAGCTGAGTTTGTGGTTCGGAATGGTCCAAAACCCAGCTACACTGGAAGTGGTTCCAGGATGCTCATTTTAAAATGACTGAAAAATCCCTGACCTGGAATCTGAGACCGTGTGCAAGCAATGCAGAATTAACTTTTTTTTAAATAAAACAATTAAAAAATAATCTAATTTATTAGTTACCTGGTAAATTTGACATGTCAAGCATTGTTGAGTGTAAAAAAACATTATAAATTAAGTAATTGTGTAGTAGAACTACCTTAATTCAAAATCGTTTGTATATATGTTTGTTTGTATATTTGAAAAAATTTAAGTAATAATTGACAAAGTTGATATAGAGTTAGCTTTGCAGATAAGGCAATTGCATGTATAAGTGAGCATGAAGCTTGCTGTAGCGTGGACAAGTTCTGTGTCACCCACGACATGATATTATTAATGTGCACAGATTGGGCCAGAACCAAATATGACCATCCAAATACAAGTTTGCGTATATCTTTTCCAGATTACAAAAATTTCCCTTAATATATATTGATCAGAATAAAGGATCTATGCACACTAACAGTAGAGCCTCATTTATCTGATGTAAATGTCTGTGATGACATCGGATAGTAGAAATGTTGGACAATAGGGAATGCTAGTAACAACTTTAAACACTACTAATAAATTAATTTTATTAAGGACTCATACTGCAGTACTGCATAAACAATAACTCTTGTTCAGTTTTTATAGCGAAAACAATTAATTTATTGTGAAAATGTTTGAAAAACGAACTATCCTAATATATTACCCTATTAAAATTATGTACAGTATTAAATACTGTAAAGAAATACAACTTACTAAAATGTGTGACTGATCAGGAAGCTACTGAATAAGAATTTATGAGTGACATGTTCGCTTTTCCCCCTCCTTACAAGCGCTGTCCGTCCTAAAAACTACCATTATATTTAGGCACTCAACACATTGACAAAAGTGATGTAGTCTGCTCACACGGTACAGTACCCGTCAACATAAAATCAAGTACAGTAAGCAACAAAACAGTGTGCTGGTTGGTAAAACATCACCAGGTAAATACAGTTTTCATCATTACGGAATAATAATATATTATATTTTATTTTTCGATAATGTTTTTTACAGTATTATTTTTGGGACGAGTACATCAGTTAAAATGGAATGTCGGATAACGAGGCTGTATTGTATAGATATTTTTATTCTTAGAGTATCCCATAAAAGTAATGCTATAAAACTGAGAACAGTTATTTTAAACTGTGATATTTAAGTTTTATACTAAATAAGCTCAAATGACCAAGTTCACTGTTGTTTTATATATTTTATTATATTACAATGTATTTCATACTTGTAGGCAGTGACTTAGCAGGAGAGACAGCTGCAGCTCTTGCCGCTACGTCTATGGTGTTTAAGGATACAGATCCTGACTATGCCCAAGTCCTGCTTGATCATGCCAAGCAGCTTTACATGTTTGCAACTAAGTACCGTGGCCTGTACAACGATGCAATCAAAGGAGCAGCAGAGTATTATGAGTAAGGATTAATTATTTTTGAACAGGGACATCAGTTGGCTATCGGCATTTATACTGTTACTATCAGCACTAATCTTATCACACTCTATAAAAATGTTGAAAAATTTGTTGTTTGTATAATTATTTTTGAACAGGGACATCAGTTGGCTATCGGGCATTTATACTGTTACTATCAGCACTAATATTATCACACACTATAAAAATGTTGAGACATTTGTTGTTTGCATAATTATTTTTGATCAGGGACATCAGTTGGCTATTGTGCATTTATACTGTTACTTCAGCACTAATCTTATCACACTATATAAAAATGTTCAGACATTTGTTGTTTGCATAGTTATATTTGAACAGAGACATCAGTTGGCTATGGACATTTATACTGTTACTATCAGCACTAATCTTATCACACTCTATAAAAATGTTCAGACATTTGTTGTTTGCATAGTTATATTTGAACAGAGACATCAGTTGGCTATCGGGCATTTATACTGTTACTTCAGCACTAATCTTATCACACTATATAAAAATGTTCAGACATTTGTTGTTTGCATAGTTATATTTGAACAGAGACATCAGTTGGCTATGGACGTTTATACTGTTACTATCAGCACTAATCTTATCACACTCTATAAAAATGTTCAGACATTTGTTGTTTGCATAGTTATATTTGAACAGAGACATCAGTTGGCTATGGACATTTATACTGTTACTATCAGCACTAATCTTATCACACTCTATAAAAATGTTCAGACATTTGTTGTTTGCATAATTATTTTTTAACAGGGACATCAGTTGGCTATGGACATTTATACTGTTACTATCAGCACTAATCTTATCACACACTATAAAAATTTTGAGACATTTGTTGTTTGCATAATTATTTTTGATTAGGGACATCAGTTGGCTATTGTGCATTTATACTGTTACTTCAGCACTAATCTTATCACACTATATAAAAATGTTCAGACATTTGTTGTTTGCATAGTTATATTTGAACAGAGACATCAGTTGGCTATGGACGTTTATACTGTTACTATCAGCACTAATCTTATCACACTCTATAAAAATGTTCAGACATTTGTTGTTTGCATAGTTATATTTGAACAGAGACGTCAGTTGGCTATGGACATTTATACTGTTACTATCAGCACTAATCTTATCACACTCTATAAAAATGTTCAGACATTTGTTGTTTGCATAATTATTTTTTAACAGGGACATCAGTTGGCTATGGACATTTATACTGTTACTATCAGCACTAATCTTATCACACTCTATAAAAATGTTCAGACATTTGTTGTTTGCATAATTATTTTTGAACAGGGACATCAGTTGGCTATCGGGCATTTATACTGTTACTATCAGCACTAATCTTATCACACTCTATAAAAATGTTGAGACATTTGTTGTTTGCATAATTATTTATTAACCATGTAAAAATGTATGAAACTAAGTGTATAACTTATAAAAATCCAGCAAATTCAAATTAACGTCTAAAGTTTTTCTAAATTAAATACAGTGGACTTGTGACTATCTGGATAATTGTGGCGGCAAACTGATCCATTAAATCTGCATAAGCCAGAGTCCAAGGTACTTGGTCTTTAAGAGGATGATGACCCTTTGAAACGTTAACAATATCTTCATTATGAATATTAGATGCTGTCTGTACTTTTATAATTAACTCATATTACAATTCAAACTATGTTATTAAATTGATTTTTCAAATACACTTAATAATTCAATGCTAAAATTTAGGCTATGGCATTTACTATACTGCTAACAAACAAAGAATAATTAAAGCAGTTCGGTCAGCTTTAGGGACAACTGAATTCTGCTACGCGTGCTAGCTGAACATCTGACCACGAGGTACTCACACACAAACACCGACCCCTCCCCCTACTCTGGTATGGGTGGGGTATAATTGCAGGAAGTCGTTGAAGCTTGATCCTGTGGGTGCAGGTGATGAGTCTTGCTGTACGTGTGCGTAGTGATTGGATTGTAATATAACATGTGGGTAAAAGTACAAACACAAGTTGAGTATATAAAGTTATAAAATTTTTTAAATTATGTGATATTAAAAAGCATAAAATACCAAACTCGACAATGTATTTCTCATCGTAATAAAATAAAATCAAACATATCACATTAATTATTCAAAATGAAATTTGCTAATTTGCAATAAAATTACGTAATTTAAAATAACTCATGAGCAAGGCTAGTCCTGTGAGGGTCTGTTTTTAAAATTTGGGAATAATCAGGAAAATAGTTTCTTAATTCTGTATGTACCAAGAAAGTCCAAATTAGTATCTTTGAGGTGATGGATTTATAACTATAAACATAATTTTAATGAAAGAACTACTTGGGAAGTGTTTAATAGCTGATATAGACATTGCAATTGAAAAAATAAAAAAAACGTTACCAGACAGCCTTAAAGATTTGTGTGTAAAAATCTGAATGGATTCTAGATACTTGCATTCAGAACAGTTGATAGGCCACTGTACAATGTAAATATATGAAATTTTTGTACAATATATGATAACTTTGTACAACTGTACAAAGTTAATATATGAAATCTGAAGATTGCTGGTTGTTTTTTGAGAATTATAATACCTTGCTTTGAAATATCGAAGGCGTTTACCACAATCACAACTATTTACGGTTTGTCTCTAATTCCTCATGTACTTTATAGATGGACTTAACGATTTGTAGTCATTTTGACCCTCCCAATGCACTCTTACACTTTATGTGACTTCTTGAAGGCATCTCATCCACCTAACTCTTAACTCTTTGCACTCGAAAGGCCACTGGCAGTGGTCAGTCCCCTCTCCCATAGAACTCATATTAGTTGCCGTTCAAACTGTCCTCCCATGTTGCACGGTCCTTGTGAGTGGCCACACATCTTGCACTATGCATCAGCCACGTCGTCTGCCATTTGTCACTAGGTCGGAATAGTTTTGTTGGCACTATGCTGATATAGCAAAATGAAATTTAAAAACCCATGTAATTTACATAACTTTGTTTTAATGATAACGTTAAAACTACGTTGTACCACAATATTTGTTTAAGAGAAATGAAAGAATATTTGTGAGTTTGTTTCGAATAAGTCTTGGATACCATCTGATCGTAAGTCATAATTTCCCTCCATATTCACTTAAGACTAAAATGCTAACGTAACTGGAACTAAAACACTAATATATAAATAATAATAAATGTTGAAAATGTATGGCTATTTTATTAGTTTGACGACTGATCACTACAAAACACCATGTAGCGACTTGCGAGCACTAAGGCAGAGAGGTTAGATATATGGAACATAACATCTGGCTAGTAGCAGGAAACTGACAGACGCTTAGTTTCAAAATGTCTCAACAGGTTGTTACACCACCTTACAGAGGAATAATATTGAAAAAGAAATACTAAACGCAGAACTGAATCGTGGCAACTAACAGTGGCCATGCACGTGTTCGGCGATTTTGACACTGGCCACTCACAGTGACCTTGCGATCTGGAAGGACATATACAAAAACAAAAATGACAAGCTGTCACAAAAAGAGCCCTCTTGAGTGCAAAGGTTTAATCAGGCTATTAACATGACTCCTTAGGTTATGTATGGAAGGTAACAACTTTATACTTCCGAAAGAGTAATGGACGTTCCTTAATAAGTCATCTATTTTTTCTATAAGAACTCAGTCTGTTTGCTCATTTGTCATTTACATAGAATGGATGAGTCCATAAGAGTTTTATCTTGTCCCTGATAAGTTTTTTTATATTTCTTAAGGTGTAATATCTATCATACTATAGATAGTCTGAACTTTTCTATCGTAGGTTAAGTGGTGGATGGGATTTGTAATTTATAACTTGACTTGTAAAATAAAGTTGATTTTCTTCATGAATTTGTAGCTTTGTCCCCTCCACTTGTGCTGTGCTTCTAATTTGTGTGGGGATTTAATTTGTGAAAACAAGTACAAGTAATTGAGAGAGCCGGTGGGTGAGCGGTATAAATTGTCAGGATTGGGACAGGATAGAGAGTTAAGGCTGTTTGGTCACAAAATATTTTGATTATTTTCTATTTCAATTACATTATATCAGCTATTAAACACCTCCCAAGTAGTTTTTTCATTAAAATTATGTTTATAGTTATAAATACATCACCTCAAAGTTGCGAATTTGGGCTTTCTTGGTACATGGAGAATTAAGAAACTATTTTCCTGATTATTTCCAAATTTAAAAAAACAGACCCTCTTAGGACTGGTCTTGTTCATCAGTTATTTTTAATTACGTAATTTTACTGCAAATTTGATTTAAAATAATTTATGTTATATGTTTGTTTTTATTTTATTACGACGACAATGTCATGTTTGGCATCTTATTCTTTTTAATATCACACAATTTACAAAATTGATTAACTTTATATACTCAACTTGTGGTTGTACTTTTACCCGCATTTTATATTACAAGCTAATCGCTATGCACACGTACAGCGAGACTCAGCACCCGCACCCACAGGATCGCACTTCCTGCAATTATACCCCACCCATCCCAGGGGAGAGGGAGGGTGAATGTCAGTGTATGAGTAGATTGCGTCAGCGCTGCGAGCAGAATTCAGTTGTCTCTTAAGTCGGCCGAACCACCTTAAGTTTAAGATAGTGCATATTTGATTCCTGGCCTTGACTAAAACTTGTTATCAGTAATATTCACCTTGTACTGTATTGGTTCTCTCCCTTAATCTTTCAGAATAACTTCCCTGCACAGATAAATAATCTGGGCAGAGTAAGGTTAAAAAGATGAGCCCCCCTTTAAAAAGAAAAAAATATGCTCCTTATATCTCTGTTATCCTTTTATACCCGATTTTTACAATCAAAGGCATACTATACAGTATAATATTTTTTAGGTTATTTTACTGTATTCTAAGATTCTTGTGCCTTTTAGATCCACTGACTACGGTGATGAGCTCACCTGGGCTGCAGCCTGGCTATATAAAGCCACAAATGTAACATTTTTTCTGGACGAGGCTGTACATCATTACATGCAGTTTCGGCTCAAAGAGCGACCAAATGAATTTTTCTATAACAAAAAAGTTGCTGGAGTGCAGGTTAGTATTTTTAAAATATATACATAAAATTGTAGAGGATTGTTCGGAAAATAAATACAAACTCGTTCTATTTACCTGGAAATACATAATCTTCTCGTTTGTATATCAGCACAGCATTTCATTACATACTTTGTTTGTACATGTAATGACAAAAACTTGAGAGAAGTGTCACCTTAGCGTATGTAGAATTAAGGTAGACCTTCCATGACCTTCAGATTTGTCTGACTAGGAACTTTGGCCTATCAGTATGTGGAAGTACAGTAGAGCCTCGTTATCCGACATGCTGTTATTCGACATTCCGTTTCAACCGACATACCCGTCCCGAAATCGCAACCATAAAAAAGGTCTGATTTTCCAAGATAGTTGAGACCGGAACTGACTTTTATGCAACGAAAATTGGTTATTATCTGCCGTCATCACGGCCCGTATACGTTGGTTAAGCGAGGTTCTACTGTACCAACGATTTTTTACATCTGAACAGCATGTCTAAAGGCCAAATAAATACTACACTGTACTACAACCTCATTCTATGTAAGTAAATTAAGTACATTTCATCTTCAGTTCACACTAAAGGATTTGTGTTTCATCAGAATTGTGTGATATACTGCTAGTAAAACTTTGGTCTGCTTTTAGGTTCTTCTTGCCCAGATGACTCAACGCACAGAATACGTGGAGGCAGCTAAAGCTTTCTGTAACTTCACTGTGTTTTATCAGCAGAGGACACCGAAAGGTCTCGTCTATATAGATAACTATGGAACTCTGTGTCACGCAGCTAATGTAGCTTTCCTGTGCCTTCAGGTACATAAATGTCCAATTTCAGTTTTCATATTAATCATGATTTGATGTAATTTTTCGGAAACAAACTTTTATGTACTAAATTGTAAAGTAAATAAAACATCACTCAATACAAATAAATACAAAAAGGTACATATACAATGGTAATTGATATCAATAAAACTACGTTTAGCATACTCCATGTAGAGGGACACAGAACAAGCACAAATAGATGATCATATTATGTGAATTAATTAAAATATTATTAAAAGTATTGTATTAAACTTCTTGTTCTTACATTGATTTAAACTTGTGTTGGGTGACGTTTTACTTATTTATAATGAGGAGAGTTATTTAGTGACATTAAAATACAAAGGATAGAATTTCATAACTTTACTTAAATTATTAACCCTTTAAATCCCAAGTATTTTTTTAAAAATATCAGCCAAAAATCCTAGAGTTTTTATTGTGGTATCTGCCAAAAATCCCGGGACTATTTTGGCAATTTCGCAGTATTTTACTAAAAAATTAATTTTTTGCTTGTTTCTTAATAAAACCTCATGATTCGTTTACCACTTTATTCCAAATAAAGTGTACTAAAAAACTACATAAATATAAAATAAGTATTCAAATAAAAAATTTTTTGTAAAAAAGTACTTACCGAAAAAAAATTTTTGCCGAAAACTTTTCACTTTTTGTCCATGAAGGAAGTAGTAAAAAATTAGATATGACAAATATGATTGTATCACCATGAAGCCCATTGTTTATTTAACAACTTCATCAAATTTCATCACTTTATCACAAAAAATAAAATAGACAATAATAGTTGTCAAGCTGTCAGCTGACCGCCATAGAGATCGACGCGAATTGCAATGCTCAGTTGATTATAGGTTATAAAATAATTCAACGTGCTATATAAAGTTCAGAAATAATTTATACATAAACTATGATTCTTTACGGTCAGCTTAGTATAAAACATGTGTAATTTTATCATAATTTAATATTAGAAAAAAAACTTTTTTGCGAAGGTTCGTATATACGGACGTTGGGATTTCTTGCAGATACCCTTCAGGTCCGTATATACGAACGCCGGGATTTCTTGCAGATACTTTTCAGGTTCGTATATACGAACCTCAGGATCTTAAGGGTTAAAATACCATAACGATAGGATTGGATTACAAAAGTATGCTATAAGTTATCTACGGTGTGATGGCCCACCCTTATAAGTACGAAGTACGGGGGATGACCCACTCTCCCGCCCATACACAAGTACAGGGTGATGACCCACCCTATCCCAGGATTGCCACATTTTCTTAACAAAAAATTGGGATAGGACCATCAGTGTTTGAGAAGGACACTCTCCCCCTCCCTGGAAGATAGTACGATGACTATACTTTTGCCTTACATTGGCCAAATCAAGGCCAGAGGCTATCTGTGTTGTTGAACAACGTAAATAATCATCTGTATATAATAGTAACAAGTGCTTCAACATTAACAACATTGCCGTTCACCTTGTTTAAGCAATTGAATTGAAGGACATAACAAAATAATACAATAAATTCAAACTAGTTGTTTTTTTTATATAAAAAAATTATAATATAAAGTATGATAGGAATACAAAAACAGAAGGTTGGTTTTCATTTATGAGAGGTCTTAACAAAATATGCTATGCATTGAATTAAATCCAACATAATAATCGATTTGATAATAATGAACTCAAATAGTAAATAACTATAATTTTTAAATGAGGAACTATTTTTAAAAGTACAATTAAAATAAACAAATTAGTTAAATGGTTGTATTCTATAAATAAAATTGTCCACATAAGAAGTTAAGTCAGTCTTTTTTAAAATAGCCTGATCAAATATATACCGGTATGTAATTTAGAAATCAAAGTATCGGGACAAAATGCGGTTGGGGCATGGGACAAAAGGGTCTAAAATCGGGACTGCCCTGATGGACAGGTGGCAACCCTGCCTCCCACCCATATAAGTATGGGGTGATGACCCACCTTCTACCTATACAGGAAGGATGATACCCACCATCCCACTCTTACAAGTATGTTGATGATGACCCATTCTCTCACCGATACACATACAGGGTGTCCGGGTTCGATTCCCAATAAGACCTGTAACGGTTTTTGCCCTGCTGCTCCCGTGGTTCGGAAGTCACGTAAAGCCGTTGGTCCCCAGGTTAAGTGTTAGAGAGGACTTCTTAGCCCTAACTTTGCCTGGTAAAATAAGACGATCTTTAACTTTAACTTTATTTACAAATACGAGTAACAAACAATTCATACACTTCTAAAACACATATTACTAATGTCTAATTTAACTAAGCTAATTACTAATGTCTTCTTTTTGAGAGTAGAAATGGAAATATTTGTCCATTTCTACTCTTTCAAGCAAATATGCTAATCTTGACAGTACAGATAAGAAAATCTAGATCCTCAGATCCATTACTAAACAAAACTGTTTGGTGAGAACTGGCTAACTTTTCTATTGTGTGGTCAAAGACATGTGCACGAAAGTTGCATGAATTCAATGTAACTTTAAATTAAATTTATTTACAACCATGTATATGAATATGTAGGGGTAACTATGGCAAATCCAACAATAACTTTTCAACATCTGAACAAGCTGTGGATTGTTCACTATAAATAAAATAACCAAAAAAAATTTGAAATACCTTCCTTATATAAAGGAACAACTCTATAAACCTTTGACTCGAGTTAGAAATAGTACAGGTTCGAATCCTGGCCCTTAATGTGAGTTTTTATCAGTAAAATTAACATTTTAGTGTACTGGTTCTCCCCCTTACTCTGTCTGTGAAGTTCCCCTCACATATCAATAGTCTATGGGGAAAGAGGAGTCTGGCCTCTATTTTACAAAAATAGTATGATATTTGAAATTAACTTGATTATTTCCCATTCTTCTATAAACTTGAGCTTCTTATTTCTCTAACCTTGAGCTTTAAACAAATCTATTATTACTGATAAATGAGGGAAAATACAATAATAACAGTACTTTGCTTTACGTAGGTTGCTGGTGAAGGCATTAATTCTGAGAAATATCAACAGTTTGCTGAGGAACAAATTGGTTACATGTTGGGAAGTACAGGACGAAGCTATGTTGTTGGATATGGAAAGAACTACCCTACTCAACCTCATCATGCTGCCAGGTACGGTTCTGCAAAACTGCATTGCACACCAGTTGAAGGGGTTTTATTTAAACTGTGTAGAAATTAATTAAACCTTTGTTTGCGGATGTAAATCTTGTAGACAATAAATATGCATATAATTAATGGTAGTATTTTCCATTTCACTAAAATTGGCCAGACAGTAAGCAACCTGCATGTGTATTTAGCACAAGTAACTAACTTCCGCACATTGTTTAGTTGAAAAATAAAATAACTGTGATGAACTGTACAGGTTTGTTTCTTTACGATTTATTACTTACATTATTATTCATTGTATTATTGAGAAAGTAAATATCAATTTAATTTAATTCTTCTAAGCTTGATTCGTTTGTATTAATCAAACCAACCAATGGTGACTGCTGCTTATGACAGAGTGGGCAAGGCTTGCTATTGCGCTGTCAGAATGTGGCCTTCCATCATTCTGATTGCCATGACAATTTTTCAATGGAATTACTCAGTGGGGATAAAATGAAATGAAAAAAGTTTTATTTAGTGAGACAAAGTTAGGACCATTAGGTCCTCTCTTATACTTAACCTCATAAAGAAAATTTAATACAAAACTACAATGAGTATATCTAAAGAGTTCATACGTGTTCATTGCTGCTGAGCACATTAATTATAAGCTAAACAAAAATACAAAATTAGAGTTTTAATATAATTAAAACTAAACAAATTAAGCATCAAGCATGAAAGAGCATAAAATAAAGAAAAAAAACAAAGAACTATAACTTACATGAAAAAAAAATAATCAATAAATAAAAATTATTCTATGAACTGATCACAACAAACACAAATACACTCAGTCCAACATTGACAGCACGGCCAAGACCTACAACCCCCACGAATTCGTCGACAACCACTCCCTCAGTGCTGCAACAAACTGAGCTCGACTATCAATATTTCGAGTTGAAGGATCAAGTTTATTTCACAACCTGCAGGCAGTGACAGTAAAAGATCTATTGTAAAGTGATGTTCGATGAGCTGGAATAGTTAACATTGATGAACCCTGATGCGTGTCCTGATTACTGATGCTGAAGTTAAACACAAAATTTGAAGCTAAATAAGAAGGATTTTTGGATTGAAGAAGATTGTACAGTAAAGATAAAATTTTGATCTTTCTATACTCGAGTAACTTCAGTAAATATAAACATCTGAAGTAAGGAGTGATATGTTCATCTCGACGGAGATTGAAAATATAACGTAGACAGTGGTTCTGGGCTCGTTGAAGTTTATCTGAATGATGGGTAGGCATGTCATTGGTGACAGTCGCAGTAGTCAAAGTGGGGAATTACAAGAGTTTTTACTAGCATAATCTTAACATCTAAAGTTAAACAGTTATAATATCTCTTAAGAGTGTGAATACCAGCAAAAACCCTATTACATGTTAAAGATATATGATCAGACCATGTAAGTGTAGTATTCATAAGGAGTCCCAAGTTCTTAATTTTGTCACAGTAGTTAAGTGAATTATTATCAATAGAGATACGGGGTACTGTATCAAGATCAATCTATGCCATCAGTCTGTTATGTCCAATAATAATAGGTTGAGACTTATTGTTAATCAGTTTTAAGCTGTGTCTGAAGAGGCCAACTTTAGGTGGTCGATAACAAAGTCCAAGGAGCATGTGAACACCATTAAGTGATATATCCATAAACATCCACTCAGGTTGAAATGGTCTTGAGGTGTCAGAAATCTCCAACACCTTAGTAGTAATAGAGGATCTGATATAAGCCACTGTGCCCCCACCTCCAGCAAACAGACGGTCATTACGATAGAGAGTGTATCCTGGTATGTCTACAAAAGCTGAGTGTATGTGAGGCTTAAGCCATGATTCGGATATAAGAATACAATCACAAAATGGAGTTCTAAATAGTGAGTGGATTTCATCAATATGACAAGGTACAGACTGAGCGTTATTATAAACTATCTTGCAGAAACAGTAATAAGGTGATAAGGAATGATAGAGAAGTTGCTCAGTGGAGTCGGGCCTGGGCGTGACGGGGTCGTCAAAACCCTGCACCAAAGAAAAGTGTGACAGACCACGGGGCACCACAGACCACAGTCGGCAGGACAAAACTGGACTTCACAAACGCACTACATTCAGCACAGTCATACAACAAATTAAAAGAAATGAATATATAATATAAAACTTAGAATAAATGTGCACACAGAGCATGTATTATACAGGCACACTTAGGTGACAGTTGCCTGTACTCCTACATAATATTAAATTACAATAGTTACACACACAAAAAAGAGAAAAGTATATACATATCAATGTTAAGCTTCTTGCACAGTGTTATACAAATATATTACAATATTTACACAATAAATGTAATAATAATATGCGTATAAATGTTATTGAAATAATTCATTGACCTCACTCGGTAACAAATTACAAAATATTATATAAGTATAAACAATAAAGCAAACACATGGACTGTGAGTTATAATGTGAAGAAATTAAAATAAATTAAATACAGAACAAGTGACTAACAAAAGACTAGCAGTTCATACAAATTGTTCATGCCTTAAAATTACCAAAGAAGAAGAAATTAAGTACTTGGGACTTGTAATAGATTCAAATTTATCATGGAGAGGTCATGTAAATAAAGTGAAAAAGGAAATGTTAAGAAGCGTAAGGAACTTCTATTTTCTGCATGATGTTTATCCACGTAAAGTGTTGTTAGAGGTTTATCATGCTCTAGTAAGCTCCAGACTGAGTTATGGCCTTGCTTGTTGGGGTGGCACTTATGCTTCAGCGTTATATCCTCTCACTATCCTTCAAAAATCCTTCATACGTATCATTACCAAGTCCCACAGATTAACTCCTTCCTGGCCTCTATTTCTAAAGTTGAAAATTCTTCCAATTCGAAATCTTTACATTTACAAAGTTTTAAAAATTTTCTTTATTCGAAGCTCTACAACTATTTTTCAAGATAACAATAGATATAACTTTCGGCATTTACTATTCCAAGTACCTAAAACGAGACTTACTGTATGTCAGCATTCATTTACTTGGAATGCTCCTAGAATTTATAATTTAGTTTCTGTACGATTAAGTGCTTTCAACAACTTAAAACAATTTTGTAAAACATTGAAACAATTTTTGTTTACTGTACAGTATTGTGAGGAGTTTTTAAGAATTGTCACTTAGCTATCTTTGAAAGTGTCAAAATGTGGTGTGTGTGTGTGTGTGTGTGAGCGAGCGCGCGCGTGTGCGTGTTCGTGCGTGTGTGTGTGTGTGTGTGTGTGTGTGTGTGTGTGTGTGTGTGTGTGTGTGTGTGTGTGTGTGTGTGTGTGTGTGTGTGTGTGCGCGCACGTGTGCGTGCGTGTGCTTGAAAACATATGCTGTAAAGATTGATGTAATTGTTAGTATATCTCTCAATAATTGTAAGAATATCTGTCAATAATATTTCATGCTGTAGTACACACAAGTATATTATTATTTTGATTATTTTGTTATATTATTAAGAATATTGTAAGAAAACTTTTATTTTCTTGGCCAGCGCAAACTCTTCCTTTTCAGAGAAAATTAATTTGTTTCTTTTTACAATGCAGGTAACCCCAACACAGGTTTTTCCTTCGGGGTGCCGAACTTTTTTCACAAAAAGTATTTTAGTTTACATAGAGTAGACAGTTTAATTTATTGTTTATTAGGTTAGGTTATTTTTGTACTATTCTACATGTAGTTTTTGTGAAATAAAGATAATTTTGAATTGAATTGAAGTTGAAATTAATTTAAATTTTCAAAATAAACTAAATAAAAATATACCTTTAACATATACATATCCACGTTACAATATATGTATTAAACAAAAATAATATATAATGTAAGGAAAATTTAAAAGTATAGATTAAAAACAATTAGTTAAATCATCAAAGACGAGCAGTTGATATTTACTTTAACTTTCAAAATTACCATTGACTGTAACTATAAACACACACAGATTACATATAATGTAATAATCAATGATGAAACAAATAATAAACCAAAATATGTAATTTAATAACCTTATATAAACTTGTTTTGTTAATATATATGTTTACACAGTAAAACAATACTGAACAAATAACAAATTTAAATTACAATTTTGCAAACTAAGACAAGAAGTATATGTACATATCAACGCTTAATTCAGCATAAGATGTGTAATAAGAAAACACATCTTGGATACTTGGAGGAGTTATGAAAATGTCCCACACTGACCTGAAAGACTTGTGGAAAACAGATGGACCGGGAGTAGAGTTTTTCAGAACCATGGGAATAAATAGATTCAGATTTATACTTAGAAATTTGAAATTTGACGACTTTAGAACCAGAAATGAAAGGAAAACTACTGACAAACTAGCTGCTGTCAGATATTTGGTTGACCATTTCAATAACAGTTGTAAAAAGTATTATTGTCTATCTGATCAGGTGACTCGATGAAATGCTTAAGGCATTCAGAGGAAGGTGCAGTTTTTGCCAATACATCCCAAGTAAGCCCGCTAAGTATGGGTTGAAAATCTTTGCATTGTGTGACGCTAAAATGTTTTACACTAATAACATGGAAATATATTGTGGAAAACAACGTTATGGCCCTTATGCACAAGACAATTATGCATTTAGTACTGTCAAGAGATTAGTGCAGCCCATATCAAACAGTGGAAGAAATGTAACATGTGATAATTGGTTCATATCCATACCTTTGGCACAAGACCTAATGCACAATGAAAGGCTAACCCTAGTTGGAACAATCAGAAGCAACAGGAAAGGGATTCCTACTTTTATGAAGCATTCTAAAGACCGTCCAGTGGGTTCAACCATATTTGCCTATAAAGACAATTTGACTCTTCTTTCATTCAAATCTAAAAAAACAAAACTGTGCTACCACTTCCACACTCCATCCCGAAGATTGTGAAGTTCAAGAGATTCCTGTTAATGATGTATATAAGCCTGAAATCATACTCTATTACAACGCAACAAAGTCAGGTGTTGATAAAGTAGATGAGATGAAGGCAGCATATTCAGTAGCCAGAATCACAAGAAGATGGACATTAGTAATTTTTTTTGCATTACTGAACATTGGGGTAGTAAATGCGTGTTGTGTACAAAGGGAATACTGATGGAGACTTAAAGAGAAACGAATTTTTGAAAGTAATAGCCAAGGGACTATTAGAAGATTTCTTACAATCAAGATTGTACCAAGAAAATCTTCCAACATCAATAAGGTTCCGCCTGTGTGAGCTTCTAGGAGTTGAAAAGGAACGGCCAACACAACCAGGACCATTAGCAGAAGGAGCTCGATGGAGGTGCTACTTCTGTGACAGAAAAAAGAACAGACCAACCAAATATATGTGCAGTAATTGCAAAAAGTACATATGTTTGGAGCATGTGGTATCATATGTGTGTGGTGACTGCAATAGGCAAGTTCAATTCATTGAACATGAACATAATTCTGATTCAGAGTGAATGCTACAAAAAAATTCGTAATTAGTGAATATCTCATTAGTCTGTAATCATGTGTGTCATTTTGGGTTCTATATAGAAGTAATGTAGTGTAGTTAAGGTCATTAATAAGTTTACCTTTCAATATGAAACCGATTTTGTATATTTAATTGTTTGTTTAGTTTCAGAATAATAACAAGTGTTGCTAACAAACAGATTTTTATTTCAATTCCTTGATAACAAATTAAATTATAATATTTGTTGTATGTTTGTGTATATATTTCACTAGTTATAAATATAAAATACAATGAGTATATACCTAATGCCTGTCAAAAGTGGTGTTTAAAGTGAAATATCAATAATGTGGACTGTCAGTCCGCGCGTGTGTACCGGCGTAACACGCAGGGGCGCGTGTACTGGATATTAACATTGAAACATATTTTCAAATAACGTTAAAAATATAAATTTGAACAAAATGTTTCACTACGTAAAATTTAAAAGTAAATTCTATTTCCAATTCAGGAAATGCAGAATATATTATGTATGTATCCCAAAACGGGCAAAAATTAATTCCCCTTACAGATATGCATCAATTCATTGTTTTAGTAGTAATATAAAAGCATCTTTTATAAAATATTTTGGTTTTAAATACTAGCTTTAAATAGTTAAATTTAATTTAATTTAATTAAAATTAAAAAATATGTCATACTCTTGTGATATTGTTGATGTTTTAGCCTTTAGATACTTTATTTTATTTATGCTTAATATCTTCTCAATTGGCTTAAAAATCAAACAGCTGGCTTTGAATGTTAAATTTATCACATTCTCTGGTGATTGCGGAAGTCTACGGTCACTGGTAGATGGATTGGATGGTCAGGGCAGTCTTGTATAAGTTGGAAATTTCTTCAATAACCTTTTTAATTTTATTGGTATATGCTCTTTAACAATCCCACAGTACAGAAATGCCTTTCTAAAATGTTTAGTGACGTATGTATATCTCTGGCAATAGCAATGTTACCAAAATAAAGGCCTTATTGCTTGTCAAAAAATTTAGTTACTTACTGTGAGCTGAACGCTATCAAGCTGTTTGGGTTTGTAAAAACAATGTTGCTTTAATACATTGTGGGAGAGCCAATGGCTGAGTGGTCTAAGGCATCAGGACTTTGAGCCTGAGTTAGAGATAGAGCAGGTTTGAATCTTGACCTTGATTGGAAGTTTTGATTCGTTCATTTTGTAGGTTGTACTGTACGGGTTTTCCCCTTTCTCTGTATGATAAAAGTCCCCCACACAGATCAATAGTATATAGGGAATGTGCAGAGTAAGGTTAAAAGCTAATCGGCCCTTCGATAAAACGAATATCAACAAAACTATTTTAACTACTTTTCAGTAACATCTTAAGTCACTTTAAACTAGCTTTTTATAACTTATCAAAGAAGTGTATTATTTGGAATAAACTAATTTCTATTCATTTTCTTTAGAATAACCAGTACATACAGTTGGATATTCTGAAATTTGATGAATACACTAAACTAACAACTAAATTACTTCTTATTAACCCTTTCCAGACTGAACACAGTTTACAGTCTAGGGGAATAAATAATGGTTGGAGTTAAAAAAAATTTTTTTAATTTTTCATTCTAATTTGTTGGAAACCCATCTAATAACCTTAAAACGATATATTTTATATTCTTATCATTTTTTAGTATCATATTCAATAAAATATTGTTGGCAGATAATTACGCCAAACGCCCTGGCGGGTCATGAAAGTGAACATCTAATATACATAATTTTGTTAACTAAAGGTGTTATTGGTACATTTTCTTGCTCTGAAAAAGACTTATTTAGCCATTCAATTATATTGTCTGAAAAGTCAGGATTATCACGTGCAGCCATCTTTCATTAGTAGATGCACCAGACAGAATGAAAAACCGCTGAAATGATGACAAAGGTGGGAAGCGTGGCAGCGAGCAGGCATGAGAGTGGGGTATGGATGCAGGGCATGGAGAATGTTACAGTGGGGAGAAGGAATAGAAGAGATAAGCCAAACAAGTAAACAACGTCGTTCGCGTCAGTCAGCGTCAGGTGATGACGCGAAAGATATTGGTGGAAAGGCCTGTCATTCGCACAGACCGCTAAAAACAGTATGCGGATAATCTAGTCATTCTGTCTGCAAAGCATAATAATCTTGGCGGATTATTTTGTAAAACGCACGTGAAGGGTCAAGCATAAGAATACTTAATTTTACGTTTTTGCAGATTAAAAAATGAAAATTAGTCCTTGTACACACATAAAATTAAAAAGAATTGACCTAAGTCAACTTATCTTTCTTAACAAAAATTAAATAATGCAATAAAAAATTTTTTATTTTTTTATTTTTATTTTATTTATTCATAAGACGCCGATCATCAAGATATGGGCGAATATGGATTTCGAATTAGAAGGGCTGACCAACATAACAAAAATTATATAAAGTGAGTACTTCAACAATATCTAAAGACAGAAATGAAACAAAAACAAAATTAATCTTAAAATAAAATGTATGTTTATAAGACAAATTATATGATTAAAATGCAAAAATGAGTAAATTTGTGGTTTCAAAGACCATTTTTACTCTTTAGTAAGTGTACAACTTTAGTGGTGGAGAGTCCCACAAACCAAGACTTAACTTCAAAATATCCTGACAGTGTAAAGTGTATTTATTTACTCACTGCAAAAAAAATCACCATGAAAGGTCTTATTATGATATTTTTCATGATGATATATAGTATCCTGCATCTTTATCCAAGCCAACGAAGCCCAAATCTAGGAAACAGGCCATGTAGATCATTCCTCATTTGAAACAATTTCCTGATTATTCCATAAAATATTCCCGCTAAGTATAAATGATTTTAAAATATGTTACAGCTCATGTCCTAATCAACCAGAGCCTTGTGACTGGTCTAATTTCCGCAGCCAAGAAGCCAACCCTCAGATTCTGTACGGGGCTCTCGTCAGTGGTCCTGATGAAAACGACTACTACCGGGACAAGAGGGAGGAGTTCATCTACAATGAGGTGACTCTGGACTACAATGCAGGGTTCCAGTCTGCAGTCGCAGGCCTTCACTACTTGCGGCTGCGCAACTCCAAGGGCAGTCAACACCAGGCGAGATAGGGAATCATATCCACTCAACCCTCTACTCCCCGCTTGTTCAAGCAACGTGTCACTGATGTTGAAAACATTACTCTTGTTTTAATTGAGGCAATCACTGAGTCTTTAAAGCTTAATAGCAATTTTAAAAAATTTAACAATGAACTGTAAGCTTAAATAATGATTTTGCTGTAAATCATTACAACTTTTTACCAAGAGTTATTGGAAAAACCTCCTACTGCACAAAAAGTATTCCTACTTGAGTGTATAGAATGATGAAATTTTAAATAAGACAAATTATTTCTAATAGTTATGTATAAATACTAATACATAGAGTTTTCTAATCACAATCATTCAGTAGCAATCTTTCCTGAAAAAAAACCAATATTTTTAATGGGCAAGAACAATAAAAAAAGCCTCATAATGGAAAGAGTCTCCACCACAAGAGTTCTGAGAAATTATGTCATTAAGAGTGTGATGTTTTATTTAAAGACTCAGTTTGAACAGAGGAATATATTTATTTATTTGAAAAGCTTTACACAAGACTTTCTAATACTTACAATTTTTTCTTTTAATGACATTACCTAGAGCTTGTTAGGTAAAACAATTTCAGTTAAAAGAAGGAACGATATATTTATTTTTCTTAACAAACATGTAAACATGTTCCTCAAATTAAATTTATTTCTTTTACCATGTAACATAGATAGTCTTACAGATAAAGCCTAACTTTGTTTTATTAACATATTTATCAGTAATTATCAGTTTGATTGAAATATTTGGGCGTAAAACCGTATGTTTACTGCTCTCTTTTGTCTTTTGTGAATATGAAGTTTATTTATTTCTCATTCTGTATGTGTATTTATTAGTCTGTATTTGTATTTTTTAAATTTTTTCGAACAGGAAGATTCATACATAGATAAGTTATGATAGCACTCTACAAATGTGTATATTTTTTTAGACATGCTTTACAAATACCAATTAAATGGTAATTATATTTTCCTTAATAATATTTTTTTACGAGTAGTGTAATATGTAGAGTTCTGAACATTCCAGTAAAATAAATCTTTAATTATCAATAAATTATGACGTATTTTTATAATTTTATTTCTTCCTTTAGTATACAAATGAATATAATATACGTTTGTGTAGTTGAACTCTTATGTATATTTACTCAAGATTTAAGTTGTTGTGTATTACTATATACTGAGTATTTTATTGTGATATTAAGATCTGAATGTTTTATTTGTTGACTTATGTAATCACAGTATATTTACCACCACCACATCACTTGTGTATCTGTTTACAATACATTGTGCAAAGTCTGCAACTTGTTGAATATTTTGTGTATACTTAAGCATTGTCAAAATGTTTTACATTTACTTAGATACCTGGGATGGGAATACCCATAAGGCACCACTTTTGGAGGGTGCTCAGTAAACTACTGTAGACGTATGACGAGATGAGACCTGAGTCTTGGCCTATATTATTTTTTAAGGCGCTTAACGACGTCGCATCAGCCTCTCTCTCTCTGTTTACTGTATTTTGTGTTATGAACAAACTACACAAGAAAACTATTTTTAACTAACATTAACAACAGTTTAATATTGTATCATATTAAAAAAAAGAAATTGTTGAGTATTAACCCTTTTAGTGCCGTGACCTTAAACGGCCTCTATGGTGAAAATTGCCAAGCAATTCTGAGCAAAAATATAAGGGTTTACAACAAAAATCATATTAAATTTATTTTTGGTCATAAACCTTTGAAATAAGTTTTATTTTGTTTTATGATTATTATTGCACCTTTTGATTGTAAATTATTTAAAAATATTGTCTTCCAAGTATTTATAAACTAAAAAAATATGTAAAAAAGATAAAAATAAAAAATTGGACTTTGAGTCCATAAAAGTATATTTCAGTATTTTTTTTAATTTTTTCCAGTAATACTGTCTTATAGTGCATCTAAAACTGAACAAAACCAGTATAACAAATATTACTTTCTTGCAAACAATTCCCAATATTTTGCAAAATAAAAATATTTTATAATACGATAATTTACGGCGAAAACATATAAGTTATGGAAAAAATTTATTCTCTGTATTCTTATAAAAAAAAACAAAGTTATAAGAAGTAAACTACTATATTAGGAGCTTATTCTATACCTAAAATATGTTGTAACCATAGTAATCATAAAGAATAATATAGGAAATAAATCATTTCATACCTTATTGATTGTTCAATTCAGATATTCAGAGTGAAAAATTAGGTCTCCTTACTGAAGCATTGAATTTATAATTGTTTTTTTACACTAATCATCACAGTTTACTTTATTTCTATCCATTTTACAATAAAAATGATTAAATCTTTTATTTGAAAACACACGCAAACACCGCTCGGCACAATGTAAACAAACAACGAAACAACTAGCGCAACTTTGTAAACAAATGAAACATCGATATATCGAAGAGTACATCGAAACATCGATCGAAACAAGCACTTCGACGCCTTTAGAAGCTGTCTGCATCGTTACTAGCCAGTTAATACAGTAAGATAGTACTATAATAAATTAAATACGGATCGACACGCTCCGTGTCGACGGCATTTTTAGCACAGAAATGCATCGACACGGAGCGTGTCGTGCGGCACTAGAAGGGTTAATAATATATTTGTCACGAAAAATAATTAATTGTACTTGTGCACATTTTCAATTTTAAATCAACAGGCAACTTTTTTTGTTTGAATGTATAGGCACTTTGTTATATTACTGTTTTGTGTTAATTACTAACGATTTTCCTTTTCCTAAAATTAATCCTGGTAAATGTGATAAAAATAAATAACTTACAAGCAATCGTTAAAGTCTTTCGTAAGGTCATCTCTGGAAACAGAAAATACTAAAAAAGTACACATTGATACACTACACGGTATTAAATATAAATATATTTTAATTATTACTAAAAAAGTAATTAAATTAAATTAATTATTAAAAACTAATAGTTTTAAATGTAATTAATTATAAGATAAATTTAAAAAACAAAAGTTATATAATAAAAATTAAGAATCAATAATTAATAGTTTTACGCCTAAATGAAAAACATTAATTGTTTTACTCATTTACTGTAGTATATAGTAAATAAAAGCGCCCCTTTATGTGAAAGTGCCTTCATTATCGTGATACTCCTCGAATTGCACGGACAATTTGAGGCCCACTCCAGGTCTCTTCTCGTCATGTGCCCACAGTATATAGCATAATGTCAATCCTAGCTGTTAGCCGTAAGAAAAAATTTGTTCATTATACATGTTTGAGAGCCCTTATTGAACATTATCCTTATGTTTAGCAGTAAGTTTATAAAATTTTACTGTAAAGTTAAATTTAGATTAAAATAGTATCCATATGGTGGAATGGAACAATGTTCATGTAATGCATTGACAATATTGTCTATAACACCATTGATTATAGAAACAAACTGACTGTCCAAGACAATGCATTTGCTGTAGACCTGTGTATGCTGCTATCTAACGGTGATTGGTTCTAAATAAGCGCTCTGACGACTACTTAGCCACGTGTCACTTCAGCGTCACGTTAATAGAATTGGTCACGCTCTTAATTGGTCACTTCAGCATGTGCTGGAGAGAGAGAGAGAGAGAGAGAGAGAGAGAGAGAGAGAGAGAGAGGACTGCTGGCACTACCTGTGAAGACCTAACATGAACTATTTTCAACTAACAGAAACCACAACCTCACAGTACCTATATGAGCGGACAGTCTTCTTGTTTCTGTGGTCAATGATATTACCTATGAATCTATATGTCAATATTATATAACTGTAAATCTAAATGGGGCTGTTTACTGAATAAGCATGAAAAATACGTGTTAAAACTCAAAATATAAATGTAATTTGTACTGAATATTTTTATAAACATATTTTTATCAACGTTTATACCATTATAACATCGGTCAAACAGCTTTTCTATTTTTATATGTCCTCTAAGTGAATGCAAACTTTAAAAATGAAATCTATGTTTAATAGTCTGGATTTATTTTACTGTCTTCGTTGCTTGTAGTAATTGTACCATTGCACAGTGAAAATTTGAATGAGTTAAGTACAAGATCATTTTTTGCTTTGTAAACATAAAGAATAATAAACATAATTTATTTTAGTGAGATAGATTGTTTACTATATATTATTAAAAACATAACAAAGGTATACTCTAAGTTGTTATGAAAATGTAAAAGATATTTTATTTTCAATTATCTGTATTTAGATATGTACATTTTATAAATTAAGATTTACCATATACATTATGTATACAAATATGAGAATTTCATTTTGCTGCCTAAAGGATAAAAGAGCATATTGTATGATTATTTTTAATATTCTGTATGCAGAAATCCTCATTAAAAAAAAAAACAGAGCTAATACAAAAATTATCTTGTTAATTTAAAGTAAATAACTTATAATTAACAGTGTGTAGTAACAATGTCGTAGTACAAGGAAAATAAATAACAGACAGAAGTAACCTGAATAACAAATAAATTATGGACAACTTCAATTTACTTACTTATAAATAGCACTTCCTTCCTCAATTTACTTACTTATAAATAGCACTTCCTTCCTTAATTTACTTACTTATAAATAGCACTTCCTTCCTCAATTTACTTACTTATAAATAGCACTTCCTTCCTCAATTTACTTACTTATAAATAGCACTTCCTTCCTTAATTTACTTACTTATAAATAGCACTTCCTTCCTTAATTTACTTACTTATAAATAGCACTTCCTTCCTTAATTTACTTACTTATAAATAGCACTTCCTTCCTTAATTTACTTACTTATAAATAGCACTTCCTTCCTTAATTTACTTACTTATAAATAGCACTTCCTTCCTCAATTTACTTACTTATAAATAGCACTTCCTTCCTTAATTTACTTACTTATAAATAGCACTTCCTTCCTTAATTTACTTACTTATAAATAGCACTTCCTTCCTTAATTTTTAATTTAGGAACCATCTTCTCTTATCAAACAAAACTAGGCTATGTGAGCTTTTGCCTTTCCTTTTAGGGGCTCTACATCGTAAATATTACTGTCAACAGTTTACTTCAATCCTTGTCTTCCTCAGTTGAAAGATGAATGCAAGAAAGGAATCGTGTATTGCGGTTTATTCTGCAATGTTTTGAAACAGTCAAACCTTGAAATTGGGTAAAAGAATGGTTGACAAAACAATAAAGTTTTTCTTTTTTTTTATATAACCTTACTCTGCCCATTCCTCATAGACTATTGATTTGTGCGAGGAACTTATTCAGACAGAGTAAGGGGGCGATCCAGTACAGTAGAAGGTGAATATTACTGATAAATCTTCCAGTGTAGACCGGGTTCGAATCAGTGCTATTTCTAATCCAAGCTCAATGTCCTGACGCTTTTGACCTCTTGGCCACCGGCTCGCCACGGTACCTTAAAGCACACACATTTAAGGTTATTAAAAGAAATATCACTAGTGTAAACAGCACCAAAATAGTCCAATGATAGCTGTTGCATGTGAAGCCCCCTCCTCACTTCTTGTCCAGCAATGTTGTCAGATATAAATTTATTGAAAATGTTAATGATTTGTCTTAATGATTTACATTTGTGTTAATGATTTAACATCTGTTGCAGTAAAAAAACACCATCATTTGTTAATATAAACAAATTTACGTATTTTGGTTATGTATATTTAGTAATATAATTATGAATAAAACAGCTATTTCACTTGTTAAACAATATTTAATAGCATTATATATTTAAATTAATATAATGCTATAAAAATTCCAGGATTGTCACATACCATACTTAATATTACCACTTCCTTTTGGAGGGCTTTAAATAGAATCATACAGTTGTTTTGTAAACAAAATGCCAATTAAATTTACAGTATTGAACAAATGCATAATTGTCGTAGATGGAACATGTGGTTGGGTGGTTCTTAGCAATGCTATGGCAACTACGCCTATAATGTTATCGGACTATTTTGGTGTTGTTTACTTAAAATGATGACCGCTCGGCATTCGTGGCACTGTGTTGTAACCCAGCTACTTGAAGAAAAAATGTTGAGGAGATTGTAGGCGATAGGTTCTATGCTCAGTCCTCTTAATACCGACATGGCGTCTGCTCAATGGCTGCCATCAACATGGACACTACTAGAGAAGTCTGAGGTGTCCATATGTTGGATGGTAGTCAAGGTTCAGATGTTGTATAGGGAAGAGAACTGAGTGTCAGACTTGTCAGTCAGCTGAAAATCAGACCAACATTACGTGGTTCAGATTCTACGTAAAGATGTAGGGTCCTTTGTTGCCCTAGCCATTGGAATATTAATAGTTAGCTCTTTCTGAGAACATTCAACCTTAGTTAGTAACAATGACTAGACTCGTTCATCTACAATCATCACACTTGTTCATCTACAATCATCACACTCATTCGCCCCTCATATTCACCTATATCTTGATGATCGGCGTCTTAGTAATAAATAATGACTGAGGATGATTGCTAGAATAACAAAGAAATTATTTTGTACCCATCATCTGTCCTAGCACCCGAACTCTTACACGTTTTGATCTTATTTCAGCTCCTTAGTTCTTCCTTAACTAGTTTGTCTTTTTATGTACATCATCAGATGGTGAGTTGAGGTTCAAAACTTAACAGTCCAATTACTTGTTCAGTGCTGGTTTATGGTTAACTTTGTTCGTGTGGTCTATCCTTCAAGAATCCCATAGCTCCAAAATGTTGTATATAACTTAATGAATTCAAACACTACTTTATGGATAAGGGCAGGTGGGCTAAAAAAAAATCAAAATTTTAAATCCCAATAGGTCTCAACATTTGTGTATTTGCATACAGAATAATAGAAAAATAGTTTTAAAAATCATGTATAAGACCTTCAGTTCATGCATTGGTCCTGAAGTTTAGCATATAAAACTCCATAAGGAAAGCAGTGAATAATCATATTATGGTTTTTACTAGTCCTTGATCATTACAGGATCATCATTACTGAGGACAGATGATGGGTACAAAATAATTTCTTTGTTATTCTAGCAATCATCCTCAGTCATTATTTATTACTAAGACGCCGATCATCAAGATATAGATGAATATGAGGGGCGAATGAGTGTGATGATTGTAGATGAACGAGTGTGATGATTGTAGATGAACGAGTCTAGTCATTGTTACTAACTAAGGTTGAATGTTCTCAGAAAGAGCTAACTATTAATATTCCAATAGCTAGGGCAACAAAGGACCCTACAGCTTTACGTAGAATCTGAACCACGTAGTGTTGGTCTGATTTTCAGCTGACTGACAAAGTCTGACACTCAGTTCTCTTCCCTATACAACATCTGAACCTTGACTACCATCCAACATATGGACACCTCAGACTTCTCTAGTAGTGTCCATGTTGATGGCAGCCATTGAGCAGACGCCATGTCGGTATTAAGAGGACTGAGCATAGAACCTATCGCCTACAATCTCCTCAACATTTTTTCTTCAGGTAGCTGGGTTACAACACAGTGCCACCAATGCCGAGCGGTCAACATTTTGACCTAATAAAATGAAAGAGCTCTTCAAAATATTTAAAAAAATTATATAACTCGTCAAATTTTAAAACACAATTATGGAATTAGTGCTAGTTGAACATTCTTTATTTAATTACTTATAACTAAAGCTTTCGGTAACAACCGTGTCAAGGTGTTTTCTACAATATTTACATCACCAAACATTCCGCCCATTCTGTGATTTTGCATCCTCAGTAGTATCCATAGGGATGAGAATAAGTCTCAGAAATACCACTGAGGATTCTACATCGCAGAATGGGCGAAATGTTTAGTGATGTAAATATTGTAGATAATACCTTGACGCGGTCGTTACCGCAAGTTTTAGTTATTAGTAATAACTCCGGCCGCTTAGGCCTATGAAATAAAATTCTCTATTTAATCTTTTTTCTTAATTTTTCAATTAAAATTGATTCCACGATACTGTTGTACATTTGGCCAAGTCATATAATTTCTTTTACTAGTTTAAATCACTCTTTCCATTTTTGAGGTTTAGTGTAAACCAAAAAACAATTTTTCACAGGCTCTAATGGACTTTCACATGTTAAACTTCAGGATCATTGCTTGAACTGAAGGTGTTATACAAGAGTTTTCAAACTATTTTTCTATTATTCTACATGCAAATACGCAAATGTTGGGACCCATTACGATATTTAATTCAAAATTTTGAATGTTCAGCTCACCCTACTTAACACTTAGTTACTATGAGGTGAGAGCATGTCATAGTAACTAATATTTGTTGAAAGAATGAAACTGTACATATAAAATAATCCAATTCACTGTATCATACCACTATTTGAGGTGTTAAAGTCAACATGTAAAAAGATGCGTTTATGTAAGATTATAGAAACAAGAATTGTTGTCTTTGAAACTATTTGATGTACAATTTTTGAGGATCGCTCCATATCCTCAATGATACCTCTGTTATTTTCACTTTCTTCAATAAAAGCATTGTCAAAGGTAATTGACATATTTTCCATAGTTCAACCAAACTTAAACGGGGAACCAAAACTTGTGGGCGAAGAATAGGGAATTGCCACATATTACCAATATGCATTGACAGTAATATTGATGTATTTGCTTTGATATTATTGTCAATATCCCAACCAATTTTTTGTATTGATGGCTTGTTTTCAAAATGTTGTAGATTTACTGCAGTATCATTCGTTAAACCATCAACACCGAGGGGGCTCTCACAGTAATATTGATTATGTAGGGTCACTATTTTTCAAACAGAATCTAAGTGGTTTGTTTAAAAAGTTTAGAAATGTATCTTTTTTAATTTATAGTAATTGTAATCTATAGTAAGTATACTAAAATGTAAGTTTTCTTTATGTTTTTCAGTTATAATTTAGTATTGAAATTTAATGTTTAAGACTGTCATGACTCGATTTCAATACAATAGTTGTGTCGTAACATTATTCGTTAAAATAGTTAAAATAAAAATTAACATTTATATTTTACTCAACAGCTCTAGCATAGGGTTGACTATAAATTTAATCTTAGTTTATACCTATGTTAAAATTGTAGAATCATGCACAAGCCTTAGGCCATTTATAAGTTTTAGTGAGTCTCTAAAAATAAATTCAACATTGTTAAAAGATTCTTGTGTTTATTAAAGCACAAGAAGTGGTACGATATTTTTTAAAAAGTTCCTATGATTATTAACAAAAAATAGATTCCTGCAATTTTAAAAATATTAAATATATTTTTATGTGCAACAAATGTAATATGTTTTGCTGTGCTTATCCTTTGGGTGCAATGTTGTATTAATAAATATTAAAATTTGTTTTTATGATAAGTAAAACTTATTTTTGTTTTAGTTTGTGGTATTAAATTACCTTGTAAATAAAATAGATTATTTGTAAACAGACATGTTTTTATCCCATTTCTTACATCTTCATCAAATGATTGTTTACTTTGCATCTAAATGTCTCATGCCTTAATTGCACATTACAAGGCATCATCTTTCATTTGGATCATCATCCCTTATCTCACATATTTTCTAGAAAACTTGTAAATGTCATAACATTACTTTCATGTAAGTATTTGAAATCATTAGTTTACATAACACATTGTTTTACAAAGTTTCTCACTACAATTTAAACCTGTATTTTGGTGATATACAGGGTGTGGAAAAACTATGGAACCTTCATTTCTTTTACATGGGTCCAGATAAATAATTCAGATTTAGTATTCCTCTGTAGAAATTTTTTTTCTATCTTTTGATGCAGTTTGTAATTTTTTTTAACCTAGAGGGGAGGGTCCGTGGAGGATATGGTTAACAGTTTAAATGAAAGGCTATGATGTTTCATTATAAATATTCAACGAGTGAACTACCACCTGTTTGGGATTCAAACCTTGGAATTTGCCCTCCGCAGTCTGAATCCTTAACCACTGAACCACCACGTCGCAAATATATAGGGCGTTCAAAAAGTATGAAACCACCTTCATTTATCTTTAATGGGTCCAGATAAATAATTGAGATTTATTATACCTCTGTAGAATGTTATTTTCTATCTTTTGATGCAGTTTGTAATTGTTTTCAACTTAGAGGGGAGGGCCTGGGGAGGATATTGTAAAAAGCTTAAATGAAAGGCTATAATGAGTTGCACATCATTCTAAAGTCTATTTTTCTGAATAAGATGCCACAAGTTTCAAGTCTAAAGAACCACCCCATTAGAAATGGAGACTGGTTAACCTTTCTTAGCAGTGATATTTGAGTGGGAATTCGACATATTGTAAAAGCCAGTTCTGTTCTAAGAGTTATTTGTACTGTTATATCAATAATATCATTTTAAGATAATTTTTTATTTCTTTAATCAAATACCTAACTTCATAACTGGCTTTTACAAGATGTCAAATTCCCACTCAAATATCAGTGTTAAGAAAGGTTAACCAGTCGCCATTTCTGATAGGGTGGTTCTTTTGACTTGAAACTTGTGGCATCTTATTCAGAATAAAATAGACTTTAAAATGATGGGCAGCTTATTAAAGCTTTTCATTTACACTTTTTATGATATCCTCCCCTCTAGGTTGAAAAAATTACAAACTGCATCAAAAGATAGAAAAAACTTTCTACAGAGTTATACTAAATCTCAATTATCTATCTGGACCCATTTAAAAGAAATGAAGGTGGTTCTATAGTTTTTCAAGAACCTCTGCTAAGAAAGATTAACCAGTTGCCATTTCTGATAGGGTGGTCCTTTTGACTTGAAACTTGTGTTGTTTACTCAGAAAAAATAGGCTTTAAAATAATGGTCAACTCATTATAGCTTTTCATTTAAGCTATTTACAATATCCTCCCGGGGCCCTCCCCTCTAGGTTGAAAAAATTTACAAACTGCATCAAAGGATAGAAAAAAAACATTCTATAGAGTTTTACCATTGATTATATAAACCTACAATAGATAAACCATCTAATAGGAATATTTGTGTCAGTAATTTTGTTAGTTTGTGTGGCTCGCAACCACAGCTGGTTTAAACTGCATTACATTTACATGAGACTACACTAGCGCTCCACAATGGACCACAAAAACAGCTGATATTTTGAGACTCAAAATTTAACATTGGATGGGAAATCTATTTGTGTATAAAATCAATGCTTTTACTAAATCTCAATTATTTTTCTGGAACCATTAAAGAGAAATGAAGGTGGTTCCACACTTTTTCAACACCTTGTATATTTGCGGCGTGGTGGTTCAGTGGTTAAGGATTTGGACTGCGGAGGGCAAATTCAAAGATTCGAATCCCAAACAGTTGGTAGTTCACTCATTGAATAATGTTCATGTACAAGCCTGCAGGCCCATATGAATTGGTAAGTGAAGTTTCTTTACTATAAAAAGGCAAAATTAATAAAGAAAGAAGAAACGGACACCTTAATGGTCAATATTTCAATGTGCTGACAAGGTATTTGTGATACGTATGAAATAAATGAATTGGCATAACACAAATTAAGCAAAAAATGTGGTATAGTTTTGATTTTTTAAGGAGTTGTGTTAACATTTATCCACGAATATATATTCCATTTATACAAGTCTGCGTTTAGAACAAACTTTACTACTAAACAAACTAGTTTCTTTTATGTAATATTAAGTCTGTGCACAGCTTTCAGAAGTTTAATTTTTGAAAACTAACTTTAATTGATTTATTTTAATGCTATTTTCTTGTTTGTTATTTTTTCACTGATGTCCAATATAACATTTTGCTATGTCTTGACAAAGAAATAAAATTGTTTATGTTACATACTTAAAAAGATGACTTACTCTTGGCAATATACTATCTACTCTTGATCCCAAACAGGAGTATAATGAGCAGTGCACACTGTTTACCTATCGGAGATGCTATATGAAACATGCCACTATACTCTCGGTAAACAAAATCAGTAGATGGCAACTTAATCATGATCACTCATATAATTTTTCTTAGTCTATAGAGTTTTTCATGGCATTTTAGTTGGTTTGAAATTGTTCATTCTAAATTTCAACTATCTCCTCAACAAAAGTTACTTTAGTTTAAATTTGTTTTTCATGTTAATAGGTGTAGTCTGTAGCAATCATGTTGAATTTTTTAAGAAAATAACATAGTCCTAGTACTTACTAGCCATTTTTATGTTTTTGAGTTAAGAATTCTACATAATGAAAACAAATGAACTATGAGTAGTGCTAAAATTAACCAAAACTAACTAAAAAGAAATTTAGTTCTTCTCAAACATAATAACTTCAAGAGCAGTGCCAATAAACTAATGAAATAAAGTTAACGGATGTTTTATTTTGCCAGGTGAAGTTAGAGCTAAGAAGCGATCTCCAACACTTAACCTAGGAACCAACAGCTTAAGGGTGACTTCCAGTGACCACTACCAGTGACCAGGCAGGTGTTCTGTGTGCAAGGACCTCTCAGATGGTCACCCATCCAAGGAACATCCATGCTCAACGTTACTTGATACCATTATCTTGCAAAAACATTGAATTTTCCGATCAAGGCCACTGGCATGAATAAAAATATTGATTGGATTAAGGAAACCTCAATTTGTTCACAGTTCTAATTAGTGGTGATTGTGTAGTAGAGAGCAGGCATCCGTACATTAAGTGCCTGAACGCCTTCCACGATTAATTGTGAACTTGCAGATAGACTTCAGCTCTCAGTAAAATATTGAGAATTACATATATCAAGCCAGTCACCAAACTAATAAAAATTTAAAACATACCAATAAACAATGTCTAACTAGTCTAAATCTAAATAAATGTCTAAATCTAAAGTATAAGAATTTTTACTATTACTAACCTACAATAGTAATAGTAGGTTAGTAATAGTAATAGTAGAAAAGGTGCTTGGAAGTGTGCCAGTGGCAGACTGTGCATCTAAGCCTACAAGTGCTGCCAAAGGGAATATGGATTACGTGGCTGTTTTACCAGCAACATCATAGCCATATATTTCAGCCAAAAATTTAACTAGCATTAGGAAATGTAATCAAGTACTACAAAAATACGAAATGGAAGAAACAAGAGATTTGTCCACAACTCAACTCCAGCATTTAGTGTAATTGCAGCAGATGGAATTACAAGAAATTCAAACGGAAAGAGAAAAGATTATTTTTGAAAATTTGAAAAAAAATCTACGAATGAAATCGATGAACATATAATTTAATAAGCTAAAGACATCTACAAATTACACCAAATAAGCTTATGTGAATTAGACTTGTGAGGAATCAATATTGTAATTAAAATAAAAAATAAAATTTGGTTTTTTTAGATTTATGGTGTTTTTTTATTTAGATAAGGGCCATCATATATATCATAACGTTTTCTTTCACTATGTGCATTGATAACAGGGTTTTCTTCTTGGTGGTCACGTTCTTGTATATCATCATATATTCCCTCCTCAACCTCCATATCAGAGTCATTATCATAAACGTCATTTAAACTTTTTGCTACATTATGTACGACAGCACAACACAAAATTAATGTAGGGACCCTTTCTAGAGATATTCTCATGCAGCTACAGTTATGGGAAACCTTCTTTTAAACTGTCTAAAGACTTTCCACAATTACTCTTTCTCCTGCGTGTAGCATGTTGAACCTCCTTTGTTCATGATTTTGGGGAGGTTTAAATGGCACATTGAGCCAAGGCAATATGCCTTACCCTGAGACCTCTAGTAGACATGCAGCAATATCATATTTGGAAATATTTTTTTTTACCTGGCTTAAACACCAAATCGTCGAGTCATGAACACTCCCTGACCACTCTGCTTCACTTGTTTTTTTTTTTTTTTTTTTTTTTTTTTTTTTCACTGGTATCACATGTTGCTTGTACATTGATGCTAGGATATTCTTTCCTACAAATGTATTCATCACCAAACCTCCCAGGCTTTAAAATGTCTATTTGTGTACAGTCAAGGACCAGTCACTGACAGTACACAAGTTTTATTTGGAATAATCGAGGGGGAAGGCGTCATCCGCATTCCTAAAACAACTGCTATGATGCCACTAGCGTCATTCACAGTTGACGTGTTAAGACGTATTACATACAGTACGTTTCCCTACCTAGTTACTGACCTTACTTCTCACTACGTACCACAGGACTTCCTTTGTTCAAGTATGGGTTTTGGTGATCTTCTCACCAACCACTCTCATACATATTATAATGGCAGTTTGTCCTTTTTGATCAATAAGTACAACTATGTTAGGTGGAGGATGGTTTATCACTAGTTGTGTATGATGATGGATAGATGTCCCAGCAATCATTCTGGTGTAGGGATTTTGGAATGTCAACAACATAATAATCTTTAACCGCCCCCCTTTGATAAAAGTAATGTCTCTCTTCGTAGCCATTATTTTGCCATAATCCTACCAGAAAAATCAGGGGTAAAGTGGTAGGAGGTGGGCGGGATTACTGCTTATGAGGAGGGAGTGGTGCTTCAACATTAGTGATAGGGAGCAAATCGTCTGCTTCAGCATAGTGTTTAGTGATGTACTGCCTTTAATTTACTGGAAGAATTCATACAGTTATAATTTTCAGGTTCTAAAAATTACCCCTTAAAAAGTGGTTTTTAACATTTATTTTTCAACAAAAACATGATACACTTTTAAATAACAAAACTTTGAAATCAGCTTAACTATATCTGATCCTTAGTAGTAGACTGTAAACCTTTGAAATTAATTGAGGTTTCTGAGTAATACAGTGACATAGTAATGGTTTCAATTTTTTACATCATATGACAACTGTATCCTAACAGGCGATGAAGAACTGTTAAGGATAGATAACCACTTCTAATTGAAAGTTGCACCTTGGGAAATAAATTAAACCTGAACAAACAAACTAAAGACAAACATGAAAATTATTTCCTTTAATTCAGATCTGGTTTAATTTCCCTCTTCACATGTTGTTAAGGAACGAATAATGCGTCTCAAAAATATTACTAATTACAATCCTAAATAGTCAAACTAACCGTTATATCTTAATGCAATAAACGTGGCTTGACTCCTCTTTGGTAATTTTTGTGTTTACTTTGTACTTAGGAGATATTATTAATCTGTTTGTAATTAAAAAATGCAAAAATGCAGCCATATCACATTGAAGTCTGGAATATTTATATACATATATGCAGTAAATAAAAAGTGAAATATATTGACAAGTTTAGTGAGTAAACTTTCACAAGTATAAAATTAATATTATATAAAGTTGCATACAAATTGTATATTTTTTATAATGTATATTTTTTTTACTAAAAAGGATATGAATGTTTATATCAAAAAATATTTTAGCTTTCAAACAATTATCTGAGCATAAATAAAATATTTTTATAAAACTTTAGAATTTTTAGAGGATGATTTGTACAGGTCTGTAAATATAAGATTTATTTTAAATAATAATATGGATATGATTAACAATGAAGGACAATATGACAATCAAAGCTAAGCAAAGAAGTTAGGTCCATTAAATACAAATGGAGAAAATGAACAATTACAAAGACTAACCTAGCTAGAAAGGCATCAGTTTTTCATACGTAATGTTCATATTTATGTATGTACAGAGTGGATATAATTTGATAAGCTTGTTTAGATCTCGTTGATTGCTTTTGTATCATTAAGATATTAATAACTGTGTTTAAAATAGTTTTCTATATCTAAAATAAATGTAAGAGATGAATTTTGACTAATGCGAAGATTGTGGATCTAGCTACCTCACTGAATTTAAGATATAACTGATTTCACGCTCCCCATAAACTACTTTGGCAATGTTTACATCTATTTTTATTTGTCCATTGGTTTTTAATCATATCACTGCCCTTTTCCGCAATCATGATGACCGGTGCTCCGGTATTCCCTGACGTAACGCTAGGCATTATGGATGCGTCCATCACTCTCAAGTTCTTAATTCCATGAACTCGCAGTTCAGGATCCACTACAGCCAGAGGGTCCTTTTCTGGTCCCATTTTGCATGAACCGGCTTGATGATTCTCAGCCCCTGTTTTCCAACGAATCATACATTCCCAGTATGGATCAGTTCCAAATGTTTTATCATCGCATTCTTTCACTGGAGTCTTCTTATATTTTATACCATATTTTTCTAATGCCTTTGTTTTGCTGAGTTTGAGTCCAAATTTAATTCCCTCAGTTAGTGTTGCAACATCTTCATCATTAGTGAGGTATTTTCCAAAGATCTTTGGATAGGAAAGTGGGTTGTTGTCTTTTAACGTAAGATAACCTCTGCTCTTAGGGTGAAGGACTGTGGGTATTATGTTGATTTCCCTTTTGGGAGGAAGGCCATTTACCTTTTCTGAAATGAATTCACCAACTTCTCCAGTCTTGGCACAGTTGGCTAAATATCCTCCAAAAAAGAACTGAATATCAGGATTATCATCCTTTGGATTAGCGTACTTTGTGTTAATCATTCCAGTGAGTTGAGACATTCCAGTTCCTGACATCAATCCATCACGGTACAGGAGGTATTGCATTGCCACAGCCCAGTTCAGGGCACGTGTAGCATTTTCATTGGTAGTAAATGTAAGTTTAAATGCTACATGGTTGTGGAGATTTTTACCTACACCTGGGAGATTATGAACCACTGGCACTTTAAATTTTTCCAATTCTTCTTTTGGACCAACCCCAGACAAGAGCAGAATCTGGGGTGAATTGACTGCACCTCCACTTACCACCACTTCCTTCTTTGCAAGGAACATTTGTTTTTCCCCAAAACTATTGATGACTTCCACTCCAGTAGCTTGCTTCTTGACTGGATCGACAAGTATTCTTGCTACAGTAGTATTGAGCAGTACGTGAAGGTTAGTTCGATGTTTTATAGGTCGCAGAAATGCACGAGCCGAACTGTATCGAATGCCATTTCTGTTGGTAGTTTGTGCTATGGAAAATCCTGTATGAGATTCTCCATTAAGATCTCCTACTCGTTGTCCTAATTCTTCAGCTGCTTTGAGAATTGCATCTGCCAAAGGAGGATGGTACGGGAACTGAGACACTGGTAGATAGCCTCCTGTGCCATGATATTTTGTTCCTACTTGATCTATCTGTAAGTTATTTTCAGATTTTTTAAAGTAGGGAAGAACGTCATTGTAAGACCAGCCAGTGTTTCCAAGTTTTTCCCAGTCATCAAAGTCCTTTCTGCTGCCTCTCATGTACATCATGCCATGTACTACACTAGTTCCTCCAATAACCTAGAAACATCAAAACCAGTATTCAATAATGTTTATTAATATGTTTGAGATTTCCAATGCTTCAAGTGTTTTAAAAAACAAACACAATGTTTGGACAGGTAAAAAAAGTTTTTTCGGAGAGAGAAGGAGAGAGAGATACAGAGAATCAAATAACGTCAATATAGGAAGAGCATAAATAATTAAGATGGACTATATCAGAAACACCTGTGCGTGCAGTGGTTTGTGGATCCTTGTCCTAACCCTTTGTAGCCTAGGTATACATATTTTATCATTTTTATGAATATTTTTGGTTTTTATGGTACATTTATGACTTAATATCACAAAAATAAAGTTTTTTATTTTTTAAATATATTTTTTCATGTATTTATCAATCCGGGACTCATGCGTCCCGACAGGCGTCTATGGGTAGAATTATGAAACATGAATTTGTATTCAGCTTTACTTACCCAGGTTATTATAATTCATATATTCTGCTCCTTATCCACTATGTAGTTCAAGTTACAAATTTATAAGAGATTCATTCATAAATTTTATTATTCATTTTTTGATGGAATAATAAAATTTATTTCATCGGTAAAAAAATGTTATATAAATTTATGGAATGTAAAAAAATGAAATATTCAACAATTTACCTAAACAACTTATCTACGACATAATGAAAAAGATAATAACTAAACTAACCAACTGAATCATAGAATAATAATGATAATACATAATAATACTTAATGATAGAATAATATAGAAAAAAAAAAACGGTTGACAGTTCCATATTTTAAAATGTTATGTCGTGATATGCAGAAAAACATTGTTTTTTTTCATTGCAGCAGAGGTGAACTTTGCAAAGAGAGCAGGTTGATGTAGGCTTTGATTCAATCCCTTTCATGCTGCACATTTCACACCGGCCACGACCACTATTGAACTTGGGCCAATGAGCTCCCAAATTTCCCAGCCTGACATCCTTCAAGGTTGAATAACCTGATTTGCGCCTCTTTGCTGGTCCTGGTCCAGATGTTCCTGGTTGATCTCCAGCTGAACGTCTGCTTGTTTTTTTGGTGTCTTTGTGAGTAATCAGCCCCATTGCTACCTGCCGGCGGACATCTAGCACACTACTCTTTCCATGCATTTCACATGCAATAATATATGCATTGACAAATGCAATGTCAAGCAAACCAAAAAAAATTCTGTGCCACCATTTCTTTGATTTTCGGTTGACACCGTACAGTACTCGGTATCTGTCAGCTTGATCTACTCCTCCCATGTATTTATTATAATCAGACACAACAGTCGGGCAAGGCACATTTTTTTTTGTTCCATCTTTTTGTGTCCTCTTCACTTCTGTTACCTCTGTGCCATGGTAATTTGAAATGAAATTTATTGCCTTGTTGTCATGCCATTTGAAAAAAGATATTCCCATTTCTGACACTCTATAGTCATGTTCTCCCCGTTTCAACTGTTTATCAGGTGTCATTTTTTCTGGTACACCCCTCCGATTTTGGCGGATTGTACCACATGCCAAAATATTTTCCGTTTTCAATTTTTCTACTAATCCCACCGAACTGAAATAGTTGTCAAAGCAAACTATCCTATTGGACCCCCAAAATTTTTGTGTGAGGCTCAATACCACTCTCTCCCCCAAGCCAAATTCCATGAAATCATTCTTCATCTTATCATTTTTCCCCTGATATACATCAAAATTGAATATATAGCCTTTCAAATCAGCAACACACCATAATTTGTAGCCTCTTTTGATTGGCTTCATCGGATTGTATTGCTTCATGGAATTTCTTCCTTTGAATAGAATGATTGTCTCATCCACACTCAATTGTCTAGTCCCATCATATGAGTTCATGAAGGACTCATTCAAAGCTTCAATCATTGGCCGTAATTTATAAAGCTTATCTGTACAGTTGGCTGGAATGTTTTCATTGTCATTTACATGCAGACAACTCAGAATTTCATCAAATCTATCCCTAGTCATTGTCTCTGCAACAACTGATACATGAAGGTCCGGATCATTATTCCAATAGTGCCGTTTTGAAGGGAGTTCATGGTAGCCCATCAAGAAATTCAAACCTATGAATGAAAGAAACTCTTTTTCCTGAAGCCGAAGAGTTTTTCCTTTCTGGGTGGCGTAGAGGTTCGTCTGGAAAACTATGGTATCTAATATACATCTGATAATTTTAATAAAAATATCCGTTGAAGTTTGGCAGCCATTGAAAACAGTGAACAAACGATCTGTAAAGAAACAATATCAGAGTATTAGAAAAATTGACTTTTGATTGAATGAAAAGTTATACAATATAATATATCAGTGAATTTTCATTCAAACAAATGTCAAAAGCTCACCTTCATCTTGTGGATAATCTGGTATCCTGGTATCTGCTTCCTTTTTCTTCCACCTCCTATTAGGCTCTGTCTGTTTGATTTTTTTTGTTTTCGGGGTTCCTTCTGCTTTTGATGTGGAAGGAGTGGCTGCCTCATCACGATTATTGTCATCATCTGTGGAAAAATTATGTTGTTAGTAACACCATAAAATCCAGAATGTAAAGTAGGCCTACAGAAGGAAGTTTTATAGTATGGAGTATTTTGGTTTATATAGTCTGAAATTTATAAATAGGCTAGTAGAATCAGTTCTTCCAATCTGAGAAGAATCCTATCAATTTGTGAAATCATGATTTGAAAATGTTAGCCATAATATAGGCTACTATATTACCAGCAATTGCTTTTTGCAAAATGAGAAACTGAGCTATATTAGTTACTTCAGTATGGAAAACTTAATACCAATATTATAGTAAATATTAGCAATTGCCTGTAAAGTCTTACCTGGTTCATCAATTTCAATTTCTTCAGCTTCATTCTCTTGATTCAAAACCGAATTGAAAATAGCATCAAAATTGTTGAGTGGTGATTGAGGTCTTACTTCTTCATGCTCATCGTCGTCATCTTCAAGTTCTAAATCCGAAGGACAATTTAGATCTGGAATATCCTCATACAACAGTTCCCGGATCACTTCTTCAGAGAGTATTTGTGACATTTTTAGAAATTGTTTATTAGAAATAATAATAAATAACACTGCACAAGACACTGAAAACACTAACAAACTACTATTGAAGACTGCACAAAATTTTCTGAGAAAAATAAAAATTATATAAGCACTAAAACACAATTATCATAGCGGTCTATGTAGATTAATTATGTTAGTAACATAAGAAATGTAATACCGAGCACTAGAATAAGTGAAAAAAACAATTTCTTAGAAAAAATAAAATGTTTGTCTGTCTTGTTCATCAAAACTAGGTTAGAATTTGCTAGGTTAGAATTTGCAATGTGAACATGCTAGACTCCTGACGGGACGTACAAGTCCGCTATTATTTTCAATGAATAGTTCATTCCTGGTTAATAAAATGCCATTTTTCTCACCGAAAATAGAAAACTCATATATTATTCCATAGGAATCAAATGAATCAACATTCACAATTGCAAATAAAATAACTTTCAGAAAACTTTTTCGAGAGCTAACATGAACTAGGTTGAATTCACTGTAGTGTCAACAAAGTACTAGCGATAACTGTGGCTATAATATGAACTAAGGCACAAAGCCATGTGATCATGTTTAGAAAACAGGACGTGAGAGTCCCGCCAGGGTTTGATAGCTCTATTACATTGCTATGTTTTTATATTGAAGCTGAAAGTGCTGGGACGCATGAGTCCCGTCAGGCTGCAAAGGGCTAAGTACCTAATAGACTTAGACAGATGCTGTTGGATTTAAGTTGAATATTTGTTATACTTATTAAAAAAACCTTTTTGTGTATTGTCGGTTGGTAACGTTTTCATATTTTGTCGTTTGTATTGTATAAATGATCATAATTGGGCAATAGTTTGTAAGAATACCTGGATGCCTGATAAATTCCATCTTAATCTATTAGATAAATTTATCATTTATAAGTATGTATAGTTGTTTTCTTACATTGATATAGATATCTCTCTCTCTCTCCCTCCCTCTCTCCCTCCCTCTCTCCCTCCCTCCCTCTCTCTCTCTCTCTCTCTCTCTCTCCCTCCCTCCCTCCCTCTCTCTCTCTCTCTCTCTCTCTCTCTCTCTCTCTCTCTCTCTCTCTCTCTCTCTCTCTCTCTCTCTCTCTCTCTCTCTCTCTCTCTCTCTCTCTCTCTCTCTCTCTCTCTCTCTCTCTCTCTCTCTCTCTCTCTCTCTCTCTCTCTCTCTCTCTCTCTCTCTCTCTCTCTCTCTCTCTCTCTCTCTCTCTCTCTCTCTCTCTCTCTCTCTCTCTCTCTCTCTCTCTCTCTCTCTCTCTCTCTCTCTCTCTCTCTCTCTCTCTCTCTCTCTCTCTCTCTCTCTCTCTCTCTCTCTCTCTCTATCTCTCTCTCAGAAAAAAAACTAGTTTTAATTGGTTTTTAAGATAAGTAATAGCTCCTGAAGATGATAGGAGTCTTTTATACCTGTCATAATATTATTTTTGGTTTTTAAAATACTTGAAGCCTCGGAAATTTTTAACAAATTGATGATCATCATGAACAATCCAACGCCAATAAATAAAGTTAATTCAGTAATCTTTAACATTATTATTTTGATTTAATATAGCTTCATATAGTATTAAAGAACAATGATATTTTCATAATCTCTGCATGAGGGTATAAAGAAAATTTTATTTTAGTTGTCATAAATTTATAGAAAACCTTTTACACAATAATAATAATAATAATTACAAATTATTTGCATAATAATTACAAATTATTTGCTTTCTAATTATAGGTTAGAACAAAACTGTCTAAACTCAAACAATTGAGAGAATATATGAATTTCAATTTATATTCTAAGTAAATTCAAACAAGTAAAGTAGGATTTTTAATTTCAATCACAGATTGGTTTAAATATTCATGATATTTGTGTTTTTTATGTATTTATTTAGTTGTGTTGTTTTATACATATACAGTTAGTGATTTAGTGACCACCGTTATCTTGTTCTCCTCCTAGGACAACATATCTCATTGGCCCTGTATTACAAGCATATTTGTCCATGTGAAATTATTATTTTCTAATTGATTTAACTCTTACAATCAAATTATAAATCTTAATAATTATATTCTAACATGAATTTCAGCATTATTAAATTCGTTACTGTCCTTAAAGTTTTTTAAAAAGTTAACTGCAATGGACAATTATATAATTTCATTTCACACTGCAGAAAATACTGTGTATACAAAATTTTTACTAAATCGCAAAGTTTTATTTTTATTTAATAAAGTACAGTACGGAGCGTATGAAAAAAGTGGCAAAAATACATGCAAAACTGTCCTAATGTATACAGGGATCTTTCGTATACATTGTATAAAAAAAAAATATTAGACAGTTTTTTCCCAATATCAATACTTGGATATTGGAAAAAACAAAGAAACAAAGAGAAATTTGAGCACAATTCAGTCAATAAGGATTTATTTATACATTTTTGTTTATTAATATCAAACTGTTGATTTAAGCAAATTAAGAAACCCAAAATGAGTATAGATTTTTTATCTTATATACTGTGCATTATACTTATGCCTAACCTAGATTGGGGTGTTTAAGATTCAGTCACTGCACCTTAGTATACAGACACGCCGAGATCCTTTAGTGAAAAATTAACACCATATGGAAGGATGATAGAGTAAAATAAAAGTAAATAAACAAAATAAAAAATGAAGAAACAATAACTTTTTACAGTTAGTTAATAATTAGTTAATGAATCAAAGCACAGAGAAGAAAGAATCAGAGGTTGATTACAGTAGTGCTCTGAATGTTTGATCAGTTATTGCATCAAGTAGTTATTTCTCCAGTTTGGCCTGCGATGGCAGGGCCAGCAACTTGCTAGTCCCTCCCTTATTCCCCCAAATCACCAAGAATAAATGTATTAATTTTTACTACATATGTGTAAAAGATGTAAATTGGTTGTAATCTATCTAAACGTGCCACTTGAGAGTTCCCTGCAGCCATAAGAAAGTGATGTCAGTTTTCTTTTTTCTCTGTGATGAAGGCCTCAAAAACTAAATGATCAAAATTAAGGTTTTTAACAACTTACTTTTCCCCTTGGCCATTGACATCTTTTTTCCTTGTTGCCCAAGCAAGCTTTTTCTTCCGGCTCTAATTTGAAGCCCCAGTCTATGGAGGAACCAAAGAAGTTAAAGCCCATCGATGGCACTTGACTTCCAGTTGGCTCGTTGACCCCTGCCTCAATCAGAAGGACCTTCCATCCTGGCACCTCACTTAGCCTGCTAGCGACTACAGAGCCTGCAGTTCCGCCACCTGCCACAATGAAATCATATTCCTGCTCCAAAGTCTTTGGAGGAGAGAAGTGACCACATGGATCTTCAATGTCGCACTGAGAGCGGATGAACTGCTCTAGCAGTCCCATGAAGAAGATGAAGGATGACCCACAGTTGTTGGCTACCGAGGGCCCCGGTTGGGTTATAGGGCAACTGCACTCCATCTAAGACATAAAATATATTTTTAAAAAGTGTACTTATTTTATAATTCAAAATATTGTGATATCTAACCACTGTGCAGTTTAAATAGTTAAAGTATGAAATTTCCAGAAGTACAAAAATTAAATAAATACTTTTTTTGTGAAAAAAGGGTCTAAGGCTCCATTGAACTCATCATTAGGGTGTGCTCCTGCAATAACTTATACCCACAAACACAGAGAATAAGTTTGATTTACAATTGCAGTTCAATTTGTAATTCTTCAGTGCTATTCAATTGGATTTTTCTTCTGTTTGACATCTCTCTTGAATGTTTTTGAGTTTTGTATATTTTTGAGAATTTTTGGACTCTTCATATCTATTTCTTCTCTTATTATTTTAAATCTCATTAGCAAATCCCTATGTAGTTTTTGTAATTTGTGCTCATTGTGGTGGAGCGAGCTTCACAGCGGCAATAGACATTTGAGGGATACAATATCCTTTAATGAAAACGCCAATATGATTAATTTTTTTTAAGTTAAATTATAGGTAAAGTTTTAAACCTTAATTTTTTTAGTTTTAAAAATCATAGTGAGAAATAATACTTCCTTTTAATAATGACATATTTAAGCAATAATATGAAATTATATATTCAAATAATAATATAAATAACTATAATGATATAATATTAAAAACTAAAAATATATTCAAATCTATCAATTTAGCAACCCAAATAACTAACAATATCCTGTAACCTGTATAGTTATGCAGGTAGATAAAGTTAGAAAAATTTTTGTCAGAAATTATTTACAATTTGAAGTCTAGGAGTTTTTAAAACATAATTATTATTTTATGATTCTTTAATAATGTTATTCATATCATTGTCATTTTTGCAATTCAGATCTTTTCCTGATATTATTTCTTGTATGTTGTATTGGGTTGTCAAAATTCATCATTGATATATCAGAATAGAATTGATCAGTATACAAATACTTGCGTTCATCAGGCAGTTTTTTTGTCAATGTTAAATATCTGTAGTGTTTTCTTGTTAACCCAGTTGTTAGTTCAAAAAACATTTAAAAGGGCAGTGTTAAATTTTCGTGATTGTAATTTTTGCTGTTCTATCAACTTAAATAGTGGACATTTTTAGAGGAGAGCGAACATTACACGTGATGTTACAATTACAAAGTATATATGTTAACCTATTTAACCTTTACCATTTGTCATGGTTTTTACTATTTACATTGTGGTTATGCAGGATGACCCATCAGTAAACTACCAAACTTCAGAAACTGGTTTTTATCCTTAAATAAAGATAAAATTAAAAAGTTTTCATAGACCTGATTTTCAAGATTTTTGAACTAGTCAATCTTGAACAAAAAACCGTAGCAATGTTTCTCAAACATGTAAGTTTTTGAAAAACATTTTGTTGCAGAAAAACTAAGTATATCACATTAATTGTATGTATTTTTTTCTCCTGAACACGAATATGATGTTGAATTATTCACATGACGAATAATAACTGAGAAATTAAGAAAAATTGGGTTAGGTTGGGTTACATTAGATTAGGTTAGGTTTTACAGAGCAGAAATAAAACAGGGGTTGGATCCAATAGTGCACTAAAGTGTGTTTCAAGTAGTTATTTCTCCACTTTGCCATGCGATGAAAAGGCCAGCAACTTGTCAGTGCCTCCCTTATTCCCCCAAATCCTCAAGGATACACGTAGTAATTATTTCAATATATGTTTAAAGATGACACCAGTTGTAATCTACTTATAACTGCCACCGAGGCTTTCGCTGCAGCCGTAAGAAAGTGACCTCTGTGTTTTTCACTGTGGGTTAGTATTGACCGTTGAATACATATTGCTAACCTAATCTAACCTAACCTAACTAACCAAAATAACGTAACTTAACTCAACATAAACTAACCTAACATAATGTAACCTGTTTTGTTCATTATCTTAATTTTTATTTACTGTAGAAAAAAATGGATGTCATATGATTGTTTATGAGTAAAAACTACATAATATTTACGTTATATACATTATTTTTAGAGTAAATATACTTTTCTTTTTTTTAATTTTTATATATACTCGGTATTTCCGCTGAACTATTATAATGGATTCGTATTCTTTCGGTTAGTAATGACTTTGTTTGTAGCCCTTTTATTTTTAATTGAATGCAACATCTGTCAAAATCCATTGAAAGATACTGTTTTCCACAGTGCTACCACAGAGAAAAAAGAAACCGAGGTTGTATTTAATGGTACGCAGCATGTGTCGTGTTGGTATGTCGAGTTATTTCTCCAGTTTGCCACGTGATAACAGGGCCAGCGCCCTTCTCAGTCACTCCCTTATTTGGGGAATAAATAATCATCAAGAATAAATGTTTTAATTATTACTACAGACATTTAAAGATATATATTAGCTGTAATCTATTTATAACTGCCACATAGACGTAGGATAGTTGCAGACAAGTTTCGTAGTGCTTGTACATGTCGGAAGTGGGATAACTTACTTACTTACTTAAAATTGATAATAAATTAACATTTTTACGGTACATAGTTTTGTAGCTTAGGCCTAACTCGGGACATCACACATTCTCTAAAGCTTAATTGACGACTGCAATGTTGAGCAACGTGTGACTAGCTAACTAAATTCGCGTGATTCCAGCTTTCAGATGTGAGGTCTTGGAAAAGTGAGAAACCACATTTCAGGATGCTGAACATGCATGACCTTGGCGAATCACTGAGCACGTTTCCTTTGAAATCACATTCAATTGGTTTCTGGTTAGTTGTGAGATGTAAAGGTGTCGAAATAGCCGATACCGTGACAGGAATAAAAATGAGCTGCTATCTGCTCATCAACAGCATTACAAATCCCCATTATGTCAATGATATCTGCTTTAAAAAATTAATAACACTTTGATCAGTATCATTTTTTTAAACTTTTAAGTAATGTCGTTTTAAGTTGAATTCTGTAGACTGTCCTTCATCGTCATGTGTAAAAGGCCTTGACATATCACTCACTGATCACTAATTTTTCAACATTCCGTAAATTTACAATGCTAATATCTACCATTTAACACATTAATTCGTCATGACTTAAATAGAATAAGTAATGTATTTATATCACGAATTTGACATTCTTGTTGAAATGGCGGATATTCAAAACTTTGCTCTTTTTATCATTTTGGTGAATAATGTGATAGAAAAAAAGAAGTATTGATAAACTTCTTTCACCCAACTGATATTATTCCAATTTCCCTTCAGTATTTAAACGCTACACGCATAAATGTCTTATTTGAAATAAACAAATGTGCTGTCATCTTGAAATCGGAAAACAAAATTTACTTGTTGATGGTTATAAACTTTTAAAGCGTTTTTTGATTGGTTTATGTCAGCTATATAGAAGTTTCTTTTCAATTTATATGTCATCATAATATGCTGCTATTCAAACAATGGATCACATAGTTACAGAGTGGTCCCTGCGCTATTTTACGGAGGGATTAGCTAACATAAAAAGGATCAGTGAGGCAGGTCTTAAATGGCTTGATGGATTGGATTTAGCTTTGTGAGAGGAAATCACGGACCTTTTCCGTTAATTCACTACCATTTTAATTTTAGTCGCAAACACAGTTAGGTGAGATTAGGTTAGGTTAGAACGGTGGCTACTAAAGTTGATCATAAACTGGTAAATTCAATGGTTGACTTATTGTTGAGAAGAACTTACACACCGCCGAATGCGCTCTCCGTGTGTAAGTTCTTGGAAAGCGATAAGGCCAGCGATATTGGATTCCTAGCGAATAAGGAAAACCACAGTAGACGTAAACATTATTGGGGAACAGTTTTTAAAGCAATAGAATACTTATCAAGCGGCAATGAATTAACGGAAAAAAATCAGTGGTAGTGAATTAACAGAATAGATCCGAGATAACTTTATATATTTATTAAAAATAACATTACTGAAGGATCTTGTTACAAACAAGTATTTTACGTATTTTAACTTTTTTATACATTTAAATTAATGAATGGTAGCTGACGATAAACAATACGCTATATTAATGTTTTGCAGATGTGAAAACCATAATTTGAAGTGACATTTTTTCTAAAATAATAAACAACTGTTTTTACTGAACTTATGTTATGTTTTTACAATAAATACAGAGATTCCGAGGGCCAGAGGTGGAAACTAACGTGGTCTCCGTGTCAGCAATAAGGGAAAATAAAATGTAACGATGGGTCTAAATGACATACCGGAAAAGAACAAACAGTGAAAGAAATTATAGGGCCTGCAAAACATTTAATCATGCATTGTTGGAATTACGAAAGTTCTCACAACATGTTAAGAATTAAGTTAAACGTAGTCTTTGGAAAATTAAAGAGTAAATTATCCTTAACTCTCATACAATACAACTTAGTAGACCTACAAGACAGTTTACTGAATTTACATCCCCATTGGACTTGTCGAACTATTTACACAACACACAACAGCAAAGCTAGCTGTGCAATCTACCTTCAAAAAGACAGCAGCCTTTGTGGCGTCCAAAACGTTGGACAGACAACAATATTCCAAAAGTCTGAAGTCAACCATGAATAGTGGGTATATAAAGAAGTTTACGACGTACACATCCGTCTTGTCGTGTATGTGGGTCAATGGAGAGCCAAAAGTAGGGCTTGTCGTCATTACCGGTGGGACGGTATTCCCCGCTGTGCTGAGTCCAGACCAGGCGACTTGTCAGGTTTCTCTCAGCAGATGGCTTGTTGTTACAAGCAGGATAGATAATCGCTCAGCCAATCTTGACCCTATCAGACCTACAGGAGTTCTAAAATTGAGTATTCATTTAGGATTCAGCAGATAAGAAATCTTTCTTGATTTTTGTTCGAGTGGGAGGGATCACCAACTGGTGGACTCACCCCTTTAAGCGGTGTCTTCTATCAGACTAGTGGATTTCTATATTTGGGCTATATAGTAATTGTATAGTGGCGTTACGTGGTTTGGAGGGCCAGTTTTTAAAAGTATCGTAACTGTTTTTGTTTCCACCATTGTTTTTGTAAATTTAACTTAATCCTATAGCCTTAGAACTTAGGCTTAAGCGGCTAGGCTAGGAGAGTTAATCCTATAGCCTCCATTTTTTAAACATCCACTGTTAAAAACTCACTATATGAAAATTAAACCCCATATATCCGGACATTTCCAAAGCCTTCCAACAGTAAGCTATAATTTTACTGGCAAACTTGGCATGAAGTTTATATGAGTTAAGTGAAGGTCACGTTGTACATTGCAGACTATAAAACCGGTATTACACTGTCTTTAGACCCGCTCTCTTCGGCAGCATTCGTTTTAACAGCTTTTATAACGTGCCAGCAGTACTTTGACGAGACACTAGACGGCCTTTGAGGGGGCAAATTAAAACCATTATAAGTCGACAATTAGGCAGTGACGTGGACTGAGAGTTCCCATCCACTGTAAACGGCTTGCTAGGAACAGGATGCGGTCGAGGAACGGTTATATTATGTAAGAAGTTTCGATGCTCTAGGTCAAGGAGAAACAAAGCTTAAGAGGGAACCAGTTTCTTGTTTTTCTCGAATTCTCGTTCTGAGATAAGTATCAGAGTATTCGCATAGTTGCTCCTAATGGTGGCCGTAGAATTGGAACAGATTCTCGGCCTCCATAGTAGGCTACGTAACTGTTGTCTAAGTGATCTAGGCTCCATCTGTGTACAAGGTAGGCTATCACGTAATTAATGGACATAATTGAACGACTAATTCTTTTGTTCCTCTTGCTTGAAAGCATGTACTCCGCTTCCTCTTTTGTACATCGGATCTGAATCTTCCCTTCGGAGCTTCAGAAGTTTCAAAAAATAACTGTTGTTTGGTTGAGTGGTTCCGGGATAGGTTTGATTCATATAAAAAATCTAGTTAAAAATATCTTTTAAAAATCGAATTCCGACCAAGATAGAATTACATTTACCAAAATTTCGAAATTTCAGCCAAATTTTGAGAAGAAATATTCACTCAAACTTACGGAACTGTTTGTGTATATTGCCTCTCTTACAATTACTATAGTTCCTGGTAATACCATTCGTGATCCACTGCTAGGGCCTATATATGTGATTTTTGCATCTTCAAGACTTTTAAATTATATCCGCCACGTTTATAATACAGTCATACAACCTGCAATTTCAATTTCAAACGCGAGCGAGAAACTGAACAAGAAAAGTGAAATAGAGAAGAAGAAAGAAAGATAATCCAAAAAAAATCATGGGACCTAAACAGAAGATTGGTACAGATTACAGTTTAAAAAAGAACTTCAAAAATTCACTAACATAGAAATCGACATCATGAAAAGAAGGATAAAATTCTTCGAACCTCTGGAAAAACTGCCAGAAATAGACAACAAATAATAGACCAAGTAATTCACTACGTGGTAAGCGAAATAAGAATGATCTCAAAAAGCTGTCATAAAAAACAGGAATCATAGCTGGAACATTTTCAGAAATAGTGTACATAAGTGGGAGAACGTACCAGAGACAGCCAAGCAAAAATAATATAGACCAAAATAGTCAAAAGAAAGTAAAAAATGCGTTCTAGCAATGCATGCCAGAATATTGGACTGACAATAAAAACGCCATAAAGAAGTAATTCAGTCTGTTTATCGTCTTCCATTGATGGGGGAGTTACGGTAATACTAATGGAGATTGCTTGGTTTGAGAAAAAAGAGATAACATAAGTGGAAGAAGAGTGGAGTGTGTAGATTCGCGGATGATTTGGTAGTGTTGGTTGAGCATTGAAGACGAATTAAGAAAAATAGAGTTAACTCTACCACTATTAGAGTGAAAAGTTTATGGATCACTAAAGGGATAAAACGTCTGATTTTAGGTGAGAGGAAGGCGTAACACAGTTGACATTGAACCTTGGGAAGTTGGACCATAGGAGATTTGCGTTGCACAACAGAGGTCTAAACATGAGTTGCAATTTCAAAAGAAGGCTTTAATAAAAAGAAGAGATTATTGTGTGAGCCACTGGAAAAAGAAGTAAGAAAGAGATTAATGAAGTGTAACATCTGGGGTTTTTGCTCTATGGAGCAGAAACATGGACACAAAGAAAAGAAGATGTAAGAAGACTAGAGGCAATGGAATGTAGCTATGAAGGAGGACGGATGGTGTAAGATAGGAAGATAAAGGACTAAAGAGGCAGGATTGAGAGTGGTAGGAAGGAGAGGCAAATGATTATAGATGTAAGGAGAGAAAAGGAATTGGTTAAGAAATACAATAAAGAGGGTTGTTTATTGAGGTTAGCTATTGAAGGAAAGATGGAGGGAAGAAGGAAGATAACATGACTATAAAGAATGGAGGAGAATACTGTGACACAACACGTGGAAAATATTTCACGAATACCTGCCAGGTGGCAGAAATACCATTGATAATGACTGGGCAAAGTACTTACCTCGATTTAATGTGTTCAGTTGCAATATTATTTTTCTTTGACCTACAATCGCGTAATTTATATTTTATTACTTTAACATCATACATATATCACTGGTTGTTGACATATACGATCCTTGATCACCCTCCTTATTCGCCAGATCTCGCCCCTGTAACTTTTTCCCATTCCCAAAATGCAAAAATGTCATGAGGGAACATCACTGGGAAGATGTGGAAACAATAAAACAAGAAACGACAAGAAAACGAAAACCCCTAACTGCCGAGGACTTCCAAGGGTGCTTTGAACAGTGGAAAATGAGATGGAATAAGTGCATAGCAATGGATGGAGAGTACTTTGAAAGGGACTAAATCAATTTAGACTAAACTAAGCAAAATAAAGTTTTTAAGGCCTCAGTTCACTTATTTATTGGACAGACCTCGTATACGCATGACTTGTTCAATTAAATATGACAATACATAACAATGTATAGAGCTGTTACAAATTTGTATTGTTTAAAATAAGTTAATCATTATTTTAATATAACTTCACATGGATTTATTTGTAAAGTTAATTTTTAAAGAAGTTTGACTTAATAATGACTAAAAAGGTTAAAATAACAAGAAAATGTACGAGCAAACCAAATTTACAGTTTCATGATTAGAATATATGCAACTCAATGTCGTCTGAACCCCATTTCAATGTTATCTTGTTGTGGACCTTATTGTGATGTCAGCAAAAAATGACAAAACCCCAAGTTTTCTTACTGTTAAGGAAAACCAAAAGTAGAATGCTATTGCAATTGGCAAAGGAAATTCTTCTTAGTTTAAAATATGGCCCTAAATAAAAGGTGAGGCATACAAAATAATGAACAAAACTTACTGTCCATTAACTCAGTATATGCTAAACCAATTACACCGAAGTGTAAAATTTAGTCATATAAACCTAGTCTCCCTAGAAAAATAAATGATAGACCAGTATACTTTCGGACGAACTTTGATAAATAAAACATGTGTGAAAGGCAATGATCTCTTATTCTCAATAAATTATCGAAAATTATTGAAACAGTTAATGCAAAACTATTTTCAATTAAAAACTAAACGTTTACATGAATTGACACAAATCGTACTCCACGTTCAAATAAGCTTTAAGTTTATGTTTTAAACTTTTTAAACCAAAAGTAGAATGCTATTGAAATTAGCAAAGGAAACCCCTATTATTAAAGATTACATATTATGGTCTATCTAGCCAGACAATCTGTTGAAGCTGACAATACTACATTGTCCGTTCTGCTCAATCAACGCCGACAAAGTTAATGGTTATGTGTGTCATTAGGAGTTCAAACCGGAAATTTCATTTACAATGTTCATGCTGTTGATCTGTGCCCATAAATATATTTGAATTTTCCTCTTTGTTAAAAAAATAACACTGAAATCGAGCGTTTAATTTTATGGTGCAATTAACCGGCTCGTTGTAAAACCATTATTCTTGCAGTGCATAAGAGTTTGTAAAAATTTATATTAAGATGCTGACTTAATCACTGATCCAATACACATACCTCGACAGTATATATACTATGTAAGAGAATGTATGGAAATCTGTATATTTCATTACCGAATAAAAGATTCATCTCAGTGTGTTATTTACAAATCAATTAATTAATGAAAAAGATATAATTAGATGAATATTATGAAAGATATTTGACTCATATGAATGGTACTGTTTCGAGAAATTATTTGTAATTTAGTAAATCGTTAAAAAGTTCTACCCATGCCTGTTTCCACTTAGGACACACTTGCGGGGACTGTGATGTGTCATTGATAATGTAACAACTCCTAGACTTGCTGTACCCAAGCTTGTTAACCTCTAGGACACACTTGCGGGGACTGTGGTGTGTCATTGATAATGTAACAACTCCTAGACTTGCTGTACCCAAGCTTGTTAACCTCTAGGACACACTTGCGGGGACTGTGGTGTGTCATTGATAATGTAACAACTCCTAGACTTGCTGTACCCAAGCTTGTTAACCTCTAGGACACACTTGCGGGGACTGTGATGTGTCATTGATAATGTAACAACTCCTAGACTTGCTGTACCCAAGCTTGTTAACCTCTAGGACACACTTGCGGGGACTGTGGTGTGTCATTGATAATGTAACAACTCCTAGACTTGCTGTACCCAAGCTTGTTAACCTCTAGGACACACTTGCGGGGACTGTGATGTGTCATTGATAATGTAACAACTCCTAGACTTGCTGTACCCAAGCTTGTTAACCTCTAGGATACACTTGCGGGGACTGTGGTGTGTCATTGATAATGTAACAACTCCTAGACTTGCTGTACCCAAGCTTGTTAACCTCTAGGACACACTTGCGGGGACTGTGGTGTGTCATTGATAATGTAACAACTCCTAGACTTGCTGTACCCATGCCTGTTTCCACTTAGGACACACTTGCGGGGACTGTGATGTGTCATTGATAATGTAACAACTCCTAGACTTGCTGTACCCAAGCTTGTTAACCTCTAGGACACACTTGCGGGGACTGTGGTGTGTCATTGATAATGTAACAACTCCTAGACTTGCTGTACCCATGCCTGTTTCCACTTAGGACACACTTGCGGGGACTGTGATGTGTCATTGATAATGTAACAACTCCTAGACTTGCTGTACCCAAGCTTGTTAACCTCTAGGACACACTTGCGGGGACTGTGGTGTGTCATTGATAATGTAACAACTCCTAGACTTGCTGTACCCAAGCTTGTTAACCTCTAGGACACACTTGCGGGGACTGTGGTGTGTCATGGATAATTTAACAACTCCTAGACTTGCTGTACCCAAGCTTGTTAACCTCTAGGACACACTTGCGGGGACTGTGGTGTGTCATGGATAATTTAACAACTCCTAGACTTGCTGTACCCAAGCTTGTTAACCTCTAGGACACACTTGCGGGGACTGTGGTGTGTCATGGATAATTTAACAACTCCTAGACTTGCTGTACCCAAGCTTGTTAACCTCTAGGACACACTTGCGGGGATAATGGTGTGTCATGGATAATACAACAACTCCTAGACTTGTTGTACCCAAGCTTGTTAACCCCTAGGACACACTTGCGGGGACTGTAGTGTGTCATGGATAATATAACAACTCCTAGACTTGCTGTACCCAAGCTTGTTAACCCCCAGGACACACTTGCGGGGACTATGGTGTGTCATGGATAATACAACAACTCCTAGACTTGCTGTACCCAAGCTTGTTAACCCCTAGGACACACTTGTGGGGACTGTGATGTGTCATGGATAATGAAACAACTCCTAGACTTGCTGTACCCAATCTTGTTAACCTCTAGGACACACTTGCGGGGACTGTGATGATGTGTCATGGATAATACAACAACTCCTAGACCTGCTGTACCCAAGCTTGTTAACCTCTAGGACACACTTGTGGGGACTGTGATGTGTCGTGGATAATACAACAACTCCTAGACCTGCTGAACCCAAGCTTGTTAACCTCTAGGACACACTTGCGGGGGCTGTGGTGTGTCATGGATAATACAACAACTTCTAGACCTGCTGTACCCAAGCTTGTACCCTAGGACACACTTGCGGGGGCTGTGGTGTGTCATGGATTTTGTAACAACTTCTAGACCTGGTTTTTTATAACATAAAGTAGTTACGAGTAGAAAAAGTTTTATAGCAACAATGTGTATTTCTATTCAATATTCTATCACTCATTACTATTCAAATGGCACTTGCATCTTATTTACATATGTGAGTCATCGACCATTTACAAAAAAACATTTCATTTTCTTTTTTGTAAATGCTTAATATACAGAAACTGTAATATACAAGTTTTAAAGGGGAAGAAAATGCCTGTTGATCCAAGCATGACTAAAGTATGAATGCAGTTTTAAATTTTGGTTAAGTTTTTGCTTTGACCAAAATTTAAGCTTAGCAAAGTTTTTTGTTTAGAATAAGTTTGTATTTTTACTTTTCTATAAAAACCATCCTCATTTTACTTTTTGCTGTCTTTGATCGTGATATTTTAATTTGTATAAGATCTGAACATGTGACTGTATTATCTGACAAAATCATGTGTCCAATATTGTTTATTAAATGACGTTTTTTCTGATTTCTGGTTTTTATTATAGCACAAAGAAGTAAATATGATTAGCTAAAGTACTATACAGGTTGGAAAAAAATATGGAAAGGCTTTCACAACAACGTTATTTTTTCCGTAGATAATTTCATAGTATAATTTTTTTAAATAATTGTGTTCAATTAAGTGTAATTTTTGATCAGAATAATTAACTTCAAATCGTTAAATAGTGGAGAAATTATATTTTTCAAATTAGTTACTTAGAAATTCAAATGACAGCTACTTTTGAAAAAATTAATTTCTCTTGAATAAACCTTTCATTTGATACCAAACTCGACCTAGTCTTACATTAAAGTTTTTCGTTCAACTCTTCGTGAACTGTCCCCCTGAAAAGATGAAATGTTGCTAATGGCGTCAAAAAGTATGTTCTTTGTAACCATGATAATGTACAAAATGTTACCTCCACAAGTGAAGTCTTACAACAGTTGTGAAAGCGTTTCCATATTTTTTTCCACCCTGTATATTTATTAAAACACTGGAAACTTGAACACGATGGTCCTGCTTAGCGCTTGTAGGGAAAGTTCCACCATATTAATTTTAAAATTACGCATAAATAATGTTTATAGATATAGAGATAATTATAAGTTAAGCACGTTCATAATAAGTCATTACTGTCCTTAGAACCATTGTTGTGGCAAACATATTAATTGATCTTGTTACCTTTTACTTATACATTACTACATTTTAGAGATTTTATTTTATGCTAAAAACAAAATTTCCCTAGTTATAAATTTACTAATACTCAACAAATAATATAATTTGTTTAAGACTTTTTTCAAGTGCGTTAGAAAAATATAAATAAATTTAGTATGGGTTTTACACATATAAATATATTGCCAAAACGATCAATAAAGTTTATCTGAATAATTTTTACTATTTCAACGAGTTTTTAGCTATTGAATTCGGAAATATTATAAAAAATAATAAATAAACATAACTTTGAGTCATAGTTTCCGTCTTCTGAAAAACTTGACGGCAAAGGAAATAAGTAAACATGATTATACACTTTATACGTTCTAAAAACATAAAATTGTATTTTTATTATTTAAGAAAAGCCTGGATATTACTCGTATTAAATTTATTTTAAAACTAGCGAAAGAGAGTCGTGTGTATGAGCTGGAGAGGAAGATTGCGTTGTGTGAGTGGTGATGCGGGGTTAGTGTGACAGTGAGTGTGATGTTGTGAGTGTGTGATGTTGTGAGTGAGACGGTTAATTTGAAGGGGAAAATGAGAATATTGATGATTTTTTTTCAACTACTTAAATAAATTAATATTTCATTGATTCAGTAAATTGTTTCAAATCGTTAGATCACCGACTTTTAGATTATAACAAACCCTCTTTTAAATTTGTACTCATTATTACCTCACTCTTCTATATGTAAGATGAGTTGTTTTTACTTTTTTTACCCATGTGGAGGCTTTATCATGATTATTATTGTTAATATTAATTTAAATAATGTTTAATGAGACAAATAAAATAATTATTATTGTTATTTAAGAGCCTAAGTGGATAATATGTGAAATAGTATGTCATTTGTTTTACGTAATAATTGTACTAAAGAAATTATTTAAAGTAAAGAACAATACCAGAAAATAAAATACTGCTTTGATAGGACCAAGTAGTCACCCAGTTTTATTATTAACTGTTATTATTATTATAACTACTGTGGATTGAAGCAATAGACTAACAACGTTGCCTTAGTGAGAGCTCACCAGAACAGCGGGTCGAAGCGGAGTCTGCGGGCGCGTTGTGACTAAGCACTGAACAACAACTCAGCCGGCCCTCAGCAGTTTTTAACAGCTGACGGCTACTCGCCGCTACTCGTGCGTGCGTCAATTACAATCCGCGTTGAGACGAGGAAAATCCAACTCGCGAAGACGCGGTTCTGCAAATCGAGATGAGATTGTACAGGTGAGCGCCAGCAATGGTGTGGGATTCCCTCTGTTTGGCCTAATGGAACATATCGCTTGCCAGGCTACTAATTAGCTTTGTTTTACGAGATCTGTTATGTAAACAACTGGACGGCCACTCTTGTATTTGGAAGTCTGCACCACAAGAAAAAAAATGTAGTAATAAATCGACTTGGAACATTAAACTACATCATAATTACTATACTAATAACAACGTACATATCATTAATTGCTTTTTAATTACCATTGGATTAAATACTAATTAAAAAATAAATTACTAAGCAGAATTGTTGAACACTATTTTCCATTCTTTTGTGAATGCCTCTTGTCTGAGGATGGTAAACGTGGTTTTCTGAAATCACCATAGTATTTGTGCATTTTGTGCTTATATTGTAGTATTTGTGTTGTGTGACGTATCATATAACATATATATGTATAGTACGCGCGCTGAAGGTCCGGCCTCCTGGCTGGCCTACTAGTCATTTAAAAACATGGACTCTGAGCGAGGCGGTCACAGACAGATCGTAAAGGCTGATTGTTTTACGCGTTTACGGAGTATTTGTATTTTGGTATCTCTTATAATTAGACCAGTATTTAAAATAAAAACATCAAATAGGTTAAGAGTTTGAAAGTTAACAAATTAAAACGTATATCAATAACAACAATTAAATATATCATAAAAATTATAAATCAGTTAATAACTTTAATTGAAATTAAGTAACTAAGAAATATATACTTCTTACTGTCACTAAGAAAAAATATTTCTGTAATTTTCCGTATCGTTAAAATACATATAATTTTTATTTAAATTGGTTTACAATAAAATTTACGAGTTGGGAATGACTTGTCAGTTTTATAAAACTCTTGGACGGTTTTTCTAATGACACATTTGTCGAAATCGTCTAGCTCTGTCACTGTTCTTTTTCTCTTGTATTTTTTGGGAGTTGTAAACGAACACTCTCCTTCCGCTGAAGTGTCCAATAAACACTTTTCACGCAGAATTTCCTTTATAAGAGTTTTTGAAACGCCACATGCAACTGCAGTTCGTTCTAACGATTTTTTACGGGGATTCGTTGTTCATCTCTTAATTTGGCCTCACTCTCCAAATAATTTCCCTAGCCTGACTTCTAGTAGTTTTTCCTTGGGCTACTTTAGGAATAAAGCGAGCCATAGTTGAGGTAGGAACCACTAGAGGAATAAACTATTTAGGATTTACGTTCACTACTTTTACAACCTTAAGAGTCTGCAGAGGCTGTCGGCCATGTTGGTTTAAATCTCATTAGAACGATGTTTTTTTCGAACCGGACAAATGATCACGCGTGTCAAAATTTAACAATTATTTTTAAATGGTCTTTTCCAAACAAATTGCATTTGATCAAGAGTGAAATTACTCGTTGAACTGCTTTGTGAATTCATAATTAGTTTAATAGAATAAATATAAAAATTATTTAGTTTCAAGTTTTTATTTTCACCTATTTTTCAAAACTAGGCGTATGTATTCATAATATCAAAAGCAAACCCAATGCGCAATATGATAGCATTTTAAATGACCCCTCATACACAACGTTTGGTAAATAAATAATGATAAAAAAATGAATTCAAAATAACGTTGTTTTATGAGAATTAAACCATTATGGCTCTGCAGACTCTTAACACACTTAGGGGAAAAAAACACAAACTGACTTATTACACTACAGTAGTTAGATAAAAACAAACATATAACCAACTAAATAATTGTTTATCGTACACTTGAGTAAACATTCCTAACACGCTAAACCACAAGCAAATATATCGCACGCAGTCTGGAAACGTACTGAATGTGCATCCGTAGGTAACAATTAACGTAACTTATTTTAGAAGCAAGCGTGGGAAAGTCTGACAGTAGCGAATGTTTCCAGGACTGCAGGCATATTGGGCCCTCCACCCGTCTCCTCCCTATCACCGCTCGGCGGGCTCGAGGCCGGACCTTCGCCGCGCGGTCTACAATGTATAAACAGTACAAGCAAATTAGTCGCTACACGCAATATACCAAGGTATCTATTATATTTATTATTTAATCATTCTTAATTTTAACAGAATAAATATTAGGTATGCCATTTTTAAGAAATTTTTATTGTCATCCTAAAAGACTAGTTTTTATTTTGTCTACTTAGCCGTATTTCTCATTGTGACCCCTGCGGTGGAAGACCCACTCGCTAACTACTTACTGTCCCATTGTACTTTTTTTAACAACATAAGACTTCCAACAAAGTATTATTCTTGCAACGTCACTGGTGATCTTGGTACACTATATTCGCACCTAAGCACACTGACTCAAAATTTATCAAGACATCACACAAGGGTACAAAACGACCTAAGGGTGTAAGCTCTTAGGTACGAGAAGGCACAAAAATTATTTACATTATTTTTTTCCAGATACAAAGTCATAGTTTGAGGCGTTAAAAGTGATTTGATCCATTCTATATAAGATAAAATACGTTTTGGAGTTATCCTTTAAGACTTTAAAAGTGAATTGCTTTATTCCAAATCAGATACAAAACCTTTATGAGTCATCTTTTTGAGACTTTAAAATTGCTTTATTTCAAATCAAATACAGGGCCTGTATGAGTCATTCTTTGTGGCCTAAAAAGCTTTATTGCAAATCAGTTATTAGTCATCCTTTTCCAACGAGGTATCATTAAATTCCTGCAACGTCACTGGTGATCTTGGTACACTATATTCGCACTTAAGCACACTGACTCAAAATTTATCAAGACATCACACAAGGGTACAATACGACCTAAGGGTGTAAGCTCTTAGGTACGAGAAGGCACAAAAATTATTTACATTATTTTTTTCCAGATACAAAGTCATAGTTTGAGGCGTTAAAAGTGATTTGATCCATTCTATATAAGATAAAATACGTTTTGGATTCATCCTTTGAGAACGCACAAGTGATTTGCTTTAATCAAAATCATATACAAAACCTGTGTGAGTTATCCTTTGAGACCTTAAAAGTGATATGCTTCTTTGTAAATCAGATACAAAACCAGTATGAGGCATCCTTTGATACCTTAAAAGTGATATGCTTCTTTGTAAATCAGATACAAAACAAGTATGAGGCATCCTTTGATACCTTAAAAATGATTTGTTTTATTCCAAACCAGTTATAAAACCTGTATGAGTCATCCTTTGTGACCTTAAAAGTGATTTGCTTTTTTTGCAAATCAGATACAAAACTTATATGAATCATCCTATGAGACCTTAAAAATGATTTGCTTTATTCCAAATCAGATACAAAACCTGTATGAGTCGTCCTTTGAGACCTTAAAAATGATTTGCTTTGTTACTGAGATTTTAAAGTACTTAAAGTGATCACAAATTACAAATCACTAGTTCGTTCTGAGAATTGTTCAGCCTTTATTTTTTAGAAGAGAATTTGTCAGAACTAACTTTAAAAAACTAGTACAAAACATAACAATATTATTTTAACCCAAAATATACAGTCCAAATCAGGCGCAGCCTCAAACTACATAACTACGGCTTACTACAATGTGTTTTTACATTTTCACAAAGTAATTGGATTTCTATTTCTTCTTTGTTGAACAAGTGAGCGCATTCGCAAACGTACAAGTACTATAGTTAAAAGAAGATTTGTGCTGAAACAAAATAATTGCTAAATAATCACCTTGATAATGACTCCAAGCAGCGGATCGTCTCAGCAAGGCCGTTCTCGAGGCCTTTACCTGTTACTGTAACATGTAATTTTTTTTAAACATTATTTTAATTTTGAAAGAAAAGTATGAATGGAGTGTGTTGAGATTAACATTGCGTATGTTGTGTTACGCATGTTTAATGTGTGTTGATGTGCCTCAGACTGTTCCTATTCTGTCTTCTAAAGTAAGCAAGTCATTGAAAGTTAGCCAATTACTAAATGTTTAGCGAGTTTTGGTGTTTTAATTCGAGTTTAGTACTACAATGTTCTTTAATTTGCATTAAGGATGTCAGCGGTACACACATTACACAAAATTGGAGCAATTACAGACCCTTGTGGCATACCATCATCCTTCAGCTGTCTAAACTAGATTCCCTCGCGACATAAAATTTTACTAGCCTTGCACTAAGCATTGACCCCAAAAGTAAGGGACAGGGAAGGAGGCTGTAAAACTCTAACAAAATAGCTAAGCTACTGTAAGATCAACGAAACCTGCAGATATTTTTAACTTCTTTTCAAAAGAATGTATTGGATAAATCCTTTAAGGCACAGACAAATATGATGAGGAGAATTTTCATATTAGGCTGGTCACAGTCATGTCGAGGAATTTTCCTGCAGAACAAAATTATGACAGTACCCTCAATTTATAAATGTTCGGTGCTTTTAATAGTTTTTAGAAACATCAAAGTGAGAGAATCCCAAAAAGTGACTAGACTGGACAAATTGTTATTTTATCCCATTCACAATACAACCAAATTTAAATCAACCGTATAAAGTTGATTTAAATACAACCAACTTTATACGGGTATAAAACTTTTTAACAAGTTGCCAAAAGAGCTAAAACTGTGTCATAGTGAACGCCAATTTAAACAAAAGCTGAAAATATTTTTAATAAACAATGAATTTTATTCTGTCAGGGACTTCTTGGAGTTTGGGGTTTGTTAACACTATGTTTATTAATTTAGACTTAATTTCGTGTTTAAGTTAGTTTTAAGATTCACATTGTATGACAAAACATTATATTTGTATCAAATATCTTTGTATGCAAATCAATATGTTAATAAAGAATTTGAATTTGAAATGCCCGTTCTTGATATTTGATGTCAGAGCAAGGATCTGGTCACTACAACTTCTGTCAAGGCGAATACCAGCCTGCTCAAGAAGAACATTATCGTCATCAAGAATGGTTGATATTATATTGTTTAACAGCCTTTCCAGCAACTAACAAACACTAAGAATAGGTATAGGGTGATAACTTTCCACTCGATCGGTTTGTTTGCCAGACTTCAGAACAGCTACTACTTTTGATCGCTTAAGTGCTATTGGCAAATTGCCTGTAGCTAATATCTTATTGTAGACGGTTTGAAGCCATTGTTTCACTTTGCTACCAGCATGCATCATAAATTCCAGAAAGATACCGCCAAGACTGGCTGCTTTCTCTGCTGGTATAGTGGAAATCACCTCGTCTATCTCTTCCTCCGTGAAATTTCTGTTATCTATCATATACCATACATGACACAATTTAAAGTCATGAATTTATTTAAAGGGGACACTTTTATTATTACAACTCTTAATAAACAATACATACAATACATAAAAGGCAACAAGTTTATTCGTTCATTGGTTTGTACAGGTTTTGATTGCCACAAAATAGATTTTAAAAATATACGATTACAATATTTAATCTATGACAATAACATACTTTGTCGCACATTAAAGGCAATATTAATTTTACAAATCATACACAAAATATAAAAGAATTTTCGTTAAATGACAAGTTAAACAAAACAATTAATAAATAAAGAATAATATCTTTATTTTCATAATAAATGAAAACATAACTTTACAAATAACTGTTAAACTATGATATTTATTTACATAATTATATATAAACCAAAATCAATTAAAATTACTAATATTTAAAGTTAACTGTTTGGATTTAATTTAATGTAGAAAAATATTACCAATTGAACACGAACATGCTTTTAAATAATGTACATCATTATCTAAATATATGGAAACTAAACATAACAAAATATATATGATGAAGGCAACTTAAAACTAAATACTTTGTGTTTTCTTTTAACAAAAATATCTCAGCTTGTTTGAGGTTCTGGCACACAGTGAAGCACGTTTACTTCGACAATTCAAGGTCAATGTTAAAAACAAAGAAATCAATGTGGCTGAAACAAAGAGGTAATAACACCAGTATGTATTTTAGTTTTATTTTATTTTAAGGCTTGATAATATTCATTTATTATTTTAGAAAATAATAATTTAATTAATGTGTTATAAGTAGAGATTTCTTTAGGTATGTTCATGATTTGCGTGATTGAATATTAAGTCTGCAGAGGCTGTTGGCCATGTTGGTTTTAATCCTATAAGAACAATGTTATATTCGAACCGGACATACGATCACGCGTATCCAAATTAAACAGCTATTTTTAAACGGATTTTTTACAAATTTCATTTGATCAAGAGTGAAATCACGCGTTGAGAATTGCTTTGAGAGTTCCTAATTAGTTTTATAGAAAAATATTTAAAAGCCTTTTTCTAAAATATTGTTTGAAGTTTTTATTTTTACTTATTCCTAAAAACTAGGCGTATATATTCAAAATATCAAAAGCAAACCCAATGCGTAACATGATAACGTTTAAAATGACACCTCGTACACAACTTTTGGTCAATAAATAATGTAAAATTATGGATTCGCAAATAACAATGTTACTATAGGGTTAAAACCTACATGGCCGACATCATCTGCAGACTTTTAATTTAATGTAACTTTAAATTATGCCTTATCCCCCTCCTTAAGGACTTAGAGCCTAGGTTATACATTGGGTAAGTTCGAATCCAACCTGGACTGGAATTGTGTCAGAATTGTCACTTTTAATCAATGTCGGTTCGCTCCTAAATTGATAAGTATTGACCAGTGTGTGACAGATCTGATAAGTGCTCCGTACACAATAGTTTATGGGTAATGAGTAGAGTAATGTTTCAAAAGAAATCAGTTTTATAAAAAAACATATATTATGAACTTTGTTTAATTTGATAGTTTTATTAATTTTAATTCGATTGTTTGAATTTTAGAATTATTGTCCAGTTCGGGAAGGACATGCACAATAGTGTATGAATAACATTGATCTTTAGAGGTACTACATAACCATATATGTAATAGGCGAAGCAGTATTTTGTCAACGAAACTCCTCCTTTATTTCTCGACCAATTTAAACGGTTAAGGTGTGAACAAATTTGCCTCTGTTCGTAATTGTGTTATAAGGTCTTAGATCTTCAATATTTTCACCCTGAAGGTTACGGAAATCCCTCAAAGTATGTTTTCAGGACACAAGAATAACACGGAGAGAGATTTAAATGAATCGAAAAGTAACAGCTGTTCAAATGTAAATAACGATTTCAAAAAAGGACAGCTGATGGAATGTAAACAAAGGTGTTTGTAATATTAATGAGGTTAGATCTTTCATAATGTTAAACCACGGAAGGTTGTTAGCGTGGTTTTATTCACGTTCGATTGTAGTGCTCCGCTCTACTGGACTTGAAGGTTTCAATGGTAATATAATACAGTTATTTTAGTTATTTAATTAATCTTCAGCTGTTAAACAAAAACAAATGAAATCAACACGTTCGAAATAAAATAAATAATATCATTGGGTGATTACAATAATAAATAGGTGGCAACGCAAGTAGTGTGAGTGAGATACAGTAAATATATTTAGTAATTTTATTTTTCATTATACAGTTAACCTACTATTATTTGTAGTCAAAAGTCACATGCCGAGGTGTAACGAGCGCAGTGAGTAACGGGTTTGGCACGCGAAACGTGCAGGGGTGCCCCCTGGTATTATTTGTTTTGATAAGATGTCATCAGTTTGTGGATAAATAACAGTCTAACACTGTCACTGTTGTTTAAATCATCTAGCCGTGATGATTTTAAAAATTTACTTGTGGTTGAGAATTACAATTATTTCCCGTGATTTAATTTATATTATTTAATCCTTTAAACGTTTTTCAATCAAAATATGTAAATTAAATTATGAATTTTATTGTTTCCAAAACTTGTTAAACACACATTTTAAGTTAACCGGCGATTTGGAGAAGTTGTTATTATCATACGTGGTTTTTTTCATGTTACGATAAAACACCGAAAAATGCGTTTCTAATTGATCGATTGACGAATACAGCTTGTATTTCAGACGAACACAAAATTTGAAGAAAACATTTTGATGTTTTTAGATACTAATGTGTGGCAGAACACGACAAGTTTATTAATATTTTACGCTCTTTAGATACACCCAATGATTCGCGAGCCTAAAAAAAAAAAAAAAAAAAAAATGGCGTATCAGGCGAGAGGAACTGAGTCTTAATTTCTCCCACATTAAAAGCCATTCGAAATTTAATTTTAATTTGTGACAACCATATCAACTATTTTAACTAAAGAATATCCATAGTGGTAAGCAGTAAATTGTTTTTATTCATTAAGTATTACGAGGCTCATGTCAGGCTATAGATACACTAATTAATATCATTTTCAATCGACACACGAGAAATATTAATGAGTAAATTTATTCTTTTTTACTAATTAAAATTAACTTTCGTCAGAATGTTCCCTTGTTAACAGGCTGAGGACAAATTAATAGTTCCATACATTTATTTATTTATTTCTAAATGTTCTTTGTTTTCAATAAGTAATTAACTTAATTCCTAAGTTTATAAAGAAGTTAAGCGGCTATATTTCTCGTATTTCTTGTTATTTAGATTAATTACTTATTTAAATGACATTTTGAAACTAAATAATTATATATCTGTTATTATTTTCATAAAAAATAATACGTTTGAAAATGAATTTTTTTCAGCACTAGTAAAAACATTATTATCAATTAATAATTTTTCTTTAAATTTTGAAATATCTTGTACTTACTTTTAATGGAAGTAATATTTGGAAAAAGATTACAAGTCAAAGATTAAGAATATATTATTTTGTATATAATTGCATACTTTACAAGACTATTTATGTTGAAAATAATCTTGGAAGAACTTTTTTATTCGTAAAATCACTGAAGGAATTTCCTACATGTCAGATATAGGTTTGTTATTTTAGTACAAGTAATATTTATTATTTTAAGGAAACTCTTTGGAATCGTAACTTTAACAATTTCACGTTTTTTCACGGTTTATAATTTAAAAAATAAATACATTAAGTCTTCGATAATATTAGAGAACACTGTGATGTAAACTCAAATTCCAAGTTCCTCAACGGAACTTTTCTCGTGGGGAAATTTTTTACGAGTAAAATTAGTCCAGGATGAGTATGTTAGGTTAGGTTAGGTTCGGTCATTACATAATTGCTTACATTAAAAAAGATATTAGTTATGTCTTTTAACTCATACGTAAACTCGTAGATAATGTAAAGTGTAATTTTATTGAACTGCCAGTTAAAAAATGAATATGGATTTTAAAATACATTTTCCAACTCCTTTTTTAAATGAACAATTTGTTTTTAGACTTTTAAGCCTTATTTGGAAACGCAAAAAGTTTAATTTTTTTGTATTTCCGAACGGTCACTGTTGTGAAAAGACTTATCAAGATTCCTGCTTCCTAAAATCTACGAGTTCTTCCTGTTTCGGAACAAGGGGGAATAAAACATGTGACTCATATTATGTAAGATGGCAGACACCCAAACGATAAAAGATATCTTAATTGGTTTTGATTCCTTTTGTGCTCAAAATTTTCTTTATCATTAAAATAAATGATATTTTTCTGTTCCATGTACATTTACGTAACTTGAACCAAGGGAAGCCTTTAACATTTGGCATTTACAATTTTATTTGGTACTTTGGAAATAATATTAGTATGTAAATTATAATTCTATCGTATTTCATTAAAAATATTTAATTGATTGCTATTTCATATCGAATCGATGATTTTGTTTTCATGCCTATTAAACTGGGCTGGAGGGGGGGGGGACATTTAGGAACAAGATTTGTGGAGGATACAATTTGTAAAAGTGTTATTTAAAACAAGAAATGTTATTTTCTCAGCTATTAAACTTTGGAGAAAATAATTACTTTTATAGGTTTTAAAACTGGTTAGCTTTAGCGTTATTGTGATTTTTCAATCTGCCTAAAAACTATTTTATTCTTATTCAAGGTAATGTAGCATTTAAAAATAATAACAATGCTAAATTTATTGATCACTGGGTTATTTCACATCAAAAGAAAATAAACCATAAGAACAGTAAAACTGAACTAAACAATTGCCTTTTATCAAGTCCAAATTTATGCACCGTAACACTTAGATATAAATTAAATTATTACTTTTTTATTGCCAACAAATCTCGTCCACGGACTGTATTTTACTTATTAATATTATTTTTAAATATAACTTACTGATTCTGTTTCGATTACGCTTTGACGTTTAATTACACATATACGTGTTAAATAACTTGTTTATTGTAAAAGTCTGTTAAGGAATTATTGATGATTTACTTAGATTATAAAGGACTACTTTCTAACTTAGGAACAAAGCAGAAATGTTTATTGAAAATTAAATAGCATTCTTAGAACATAATTGGCTCATTTTATACGGTCATGTTTTCGATTGATTGCCAGAAAAGTATCAACCAAGTTTTCCAAATACTTTATACAATGTGTCAGTGTGATTCAATCAATAAATAACTTTGGTTAACTATTTCCTATTTTAGTTTTTATTAAATTATATTATATTAACTAGGGTTTCATACTCTTATCTAGTATTTAGGGTGTTCCATTACCCATTCTATAGTACATACGTTGTTCAATAAACGGTTTTTGTATCTGGTAAAATTAAGTCTGTTGAATGCACTAAAGCGTTTGTGTTATGTGTGTGATGTACATTCACACAACTGGCTCGTGTAAAATGTCCAAGTACATCCATTCATACATTAGTTACTAGAACTTAAACATTTAAACTCATTATGTACAGGTAATGTAAAATATGGTACAACAGATATGAAGTAATAAATCGGCTCCTCAACAGGTGATTTTGACAATTGCGAGTACAGTCCTGTGTTCTGTGTTGTTGGTCTACAGTCACCATTTGGTCCACAACTGTTTCCCGATCCATCGACTTTTGATCATGTCGGAGCCCTTCTCTGCGATCATAATGGTGGGAGCGTTCGTGTTCCCGGAGGTAACACTCGGCATGACGGAGGCGTCGATCACTCGCAGCCTGTCCACACCATGGACTCTTAGCTCAGGGTCGACCACAGCCCCTGGATCTCCCGGAGGGCCCATCCTACAGCTGCCGGCCTGGTGGTTCTCAGGGCCTGTGTTCCTGCGGATCGCACACTCCCAGTAGGCATCGCACCCGAATGAAATATTCTCACATCCCATCGCCGGTGTCCTGTCCAACTGGAACCCGTACTTTTGAAGGGATTGAGTTTCTGCCAATTTGATGGCGAACTTTACTCCTTCGATTAGAGTGGCAACATCGGCCGGGTTGGTAAGGTACCTGGCGAAAATCATGGGTGGAGAGAGTGGGTTATTGTCTCTCAGACGCAGAAAACCACGACTCTTGGGATGAAGGACGGCCGGAATTATGTTTACTTCTCTCTGAGGTGGAGGTCCTGTGGTGTTGGTGGCATCGCCAGTCCTCTCTCCGACCTGCCCGGTCCGAGCACAATTAGCCAGAAACCCGCCGAAGAAAAACTGAATGTCCGGATGGTCATCGTTGGGGTTGGCGTATTTTGAATTAATGAAGCCGGTTGTTTCAGACAGGCCGGTACCAGACATGAGGCCGTCACGGAACAGGAGGTACTCCATGGCCGTCGCCCAGTTGAGGGGTGTAGTGGAGGTATCGTTGATGAGGAACCTGAGGAAAAAGGCGACGTGATTGTGGAGGTTCCTCCCCACGCCTGGGAGATGGTGGACTACCGGCACTCCTACCTTGGTCAGGTCGTCTTGAGGCCCGATACCCGACAACAGCAGCAGTTGAGGCGAGTTGACGGCTCCTCCACACACTACCACTTCGTTCTTAGCCAAGATCTTTTCCCTCCTTACACCATCCCTGAGGATTTCTACGCCATACGCTTGTTTCTTGTTGGGTTCAATAAGCACCTTGGTGACGGTTGTATTGAGCAAGATGTGCAAGTTTGGTCTGTCCTTGACGGGCCTCAGGAAGGCGCGAGATGTGCTAAACCGGGAGCCGTTCTTGGTGGTGGTCTGCGCTATAGCGAAGCCAGTGTGGGTGGCACCGTTGAGGTCCCTGACGGGGTACCCTAGCTCGATGGCAGCCTGCAGGATGGCGTGTGAAAGTGGTGGGTGGTACGGGAACTGAGTGACTGGCAGGTACCCACCCACTCCGTGGTAACCAGGATCCATAATATCCGCTTGCAGGTTGTCTTCGGACTTCAAGAAGTACGGTAAGACGTCCTGGTAGGCCCAACCCGTGTTCCCCAGTTTGGCCCAGTCGTTGAAGTCCTTTTGGCTGCCCCTCATGTACATCATGCCGTTCAAGACACTCGTTCCTCCAAGCACCTGCACACACACAAATGGTTGGTTAGTTCAGGAATGGTAGTAGTCTCTATTGTTCAATGATTGAACACCAAAGGGTTTTAGAACTGTACGAAAATGTGATATTGAGTGCATGGCATTGAAAACAATTTTTTTAACAATTGAATACTCAGCCTTCATACTTCTGTTACTTAACCATAATAAAAGCGTAGGTTTTAACAAGACACCAATAAGTCTTAAGTTGATGATAATATGTGCTTTTTGTTATTTATAAATGAAAATACAGATTTTAACTTACTAGTATCAAACAAGCGGGAACAGTTTTCACTGTTATTTTCAGCATATGAAAAATTTTACTACAATTTAAATAATGAGCCTAATATAAAAGAACGACTTACTGTTTAACCTAAAACACAACACGTTTTTGGCATTGTGGAAGGATATAAGATAGTTCAAAATATGATACAACACAGTAATATCATCAAAGGTTATAGGACAAAATGAGTAGTTACATTTATTAGCAACTCGTGTTTCCAAGAATAGTTCGTTTATATTAATTGTAAAAGTTTAACTTAACCATTATATAAATGAAACACATTCTTATGAGGTGGTTAGGTGATCGACTATAATTCCTTTCTCAATTAAAACAAAAAGCCGCGACGCTGACCTTGGTACAATAAGGTGTAAGTCCTTCGTCTGCAGGCGGCGCTACACGAAGGTGAAGGTGAAGCTGTTGCACCGTTTATATTTAAAGTTAGTTCGTTAGACGGATTACTATCATCACCGAATCAATTATAAATACCGCCTATTAATGAGCTGAACTAGCTGATCCATCTGAAAAGTGGAAGTTTCTAAATGGAAAATAAACAAAACTGGTTAACATTTATATCATTGTTCGCTGATTCTTATTCATAGCTTTTCAATGTATTAAGTTATAAAGCCCATTTTGTATAATAGCAGTGATATATTTATAATTTTAAAAAGTTTTTTGACTTTACTATATGACCAAAAACTACAATAACGATTGCTTTATGAAGAAATTAGCTAAACATTTGATACAAATAGATTGTATCTCACGTCTATATCACTTTATGTCTCGATGCACTTGCCATTACGGGCCCCTAGAATCGAGAGTGGGAAGTAGTTGCCTGAAGTCTGTTTAAGTAGAGTGGGAAGTAGTTGTCTCAAGTCTGTGTACGTAGAGTGGAAAGGAGGTGCCTCAAGTCTGTGTACGTAGAGTGGAAAGGAGGTGCCTCAAGTCTGTGTACGTAGAGTGGAAAGGAGGTGCATCAAGTCCGTGTACGTAGAGTGGAAAGGAGGTGCCTCAAGTCTGTGTATGTAGAGTGGAAAGGAGGTGCCTCAAGTCCGTTTACGTAGAGTGGAAAGGAGGTGCCTCAAGTCCGTTTACGTAGAGTGGAAAGGAGGTGCCTCAAGTCTGTGTACGTAGAGTGGAAAGGAGGTGCCTCAAGTCCGTTTACGTAGAGTGGTAAGGAAGTGCCTCAAGTCGGTGTACGTAGAGTGGGAAGGAGGTGCCTCAAGTCCGTTTACGTAGAGTGGTAAGGAAGTGCCTCAAGTCGGTGTACGTAGATTGAGAAGGATATGCCTCAAGGCTGTGTACGTAGAGTGGAAAGGCGGTGACTCAAGTCTGTGTGCGTAGAGTGGAAAGTACGGGACCATTCTCATACTCTATGAATGTATGACAATACTCTCTTATCGAGTAAACAATTTATAGATATGAGGTACGCTACCTAGCAAGATTCAGCCGTATAACTCTGGCTATTTTTGTTTGTTTAGTCGATGATTCAATTGGGTGGCTTCAAATAATAACGAGTCGTCTAGACTCTAGAGTACCTCTAAGTTAATTAATTCGTCTGTTATGTATTAAACAAGGATGTTATGTTTATTGCTAATTACCCAGTTTGTTTTCAAGAAGGAAACACGCTACCTCTCTTTTTGTAGTATTTGGAATTAACTTCCAGGATCTAAAATAAACTACAAGACCTATAAGGTCGTCTGTGAGCGGCATTTCTGTTTGTTGTAAGTCTACATGTTAATAAATTAAACAAAATATCATTAGTATACATAAAAGTAGTCGAGTCCTTGGAATATCGGCTGTAAATGTTGAGAAGTAAAAGAGTAATACTGAGGCCTGAGAAAGCCGTTCTATAGGTTCTATTATTGAGTTTTATCTGCGGTCAAGGCAACATTTTATCAGTCAATTATTTATTATTTAATTTAAGAACCACAAAAAACAAAAACAAAGAAGCAAATCATACAACTTTACTAAGAGGCCTTTTTTAGCCTGCATCATTAGGTGAGATGTAATTTTTAATATCCACATCGCCTTCCTTTTCCTTCCTTAACACGTTCTCAATGAAGGTTATTGATGATGATAGATGATCTCAACAGTTACGACCTGGTCTTAAACCAGTTTCATCTCCAGATACAATGGCATTACAATGGTTGATAACTGTTATGGTTCAGTCTCTGCAACAGCTTGTAACTCGCACTAAAGAAGGATATTGGTCGCTCACTCTCTATACCCGTTCCTCTACCATTTAAAACTTTATTTGACTTCAGAATAGCAATGATCTTAGCCTTCCGTCGTATGCAATCCGCCACTAGCCGATATTTGTAAACAATTATAAGAAGCCATTGTTTTGACAATTTTAACTTCTAACAATAATTTATTTGTTGCCAACAATGTTGTCAACCTACAGGTAGTCGGTAAAGATCAAAGAGTGTTGTCAACATTTGTTGTCAACAATGTTGTCAACCCACAGGTAGTCGATAAAGATCAAAGAGTGTTGTCAACATTTATAAAAATCGTCCTAACTTTTTTGTCAACATTTGTTGCCAACAATGTTGACGGGGCTTAAGCGACCCGCAACAATGTTGGCAACACTTCCCTTTCCACTGTCCAGTGCACATGATTGGCCGCCGCGGCGTCAGTACTATATATCAGCTGTTCCTAGTAGTGAAAAAAAGAGCTGATTTGTTGTCAACAAAATGTTGACCATACTATTTATTGGCCAAAATTTTGTGTAAACGTGGCTTAATTACGCTGACATCTTGCCCAACGCGCATTGTCACTGTGAACAATCTATGATACTCGTATCTACAGCCAGTATCTAAGGACGTTGCTTTTACAGCATATTCTTCTTCTTCATTGCGTGTCTCTTTGAGTGCAAGGATACCAACATTATCACACGAAAGGACGTTACACATGCACTAGTACTTATACCTGCTTTACCCTGAAGTGTTAGAACCTGTATTTTTATAATGACAATTATTTGCTTTAATGACAACGTGTTTACCTTAATTAACTGGCGTAGTTGGGACATCAGTATGTCAATGTTGGGTTACACTCAGCTTCGAGACTGCTACAGACGAGAACAATAATCTCTACTGTCGGCGCAGAAATTGTGTGTATTAAGAAGGTTGTTTCCTAAGAAACTAAGAAGCTTACTAAAAATCCAATCAGACAACTTTTCCTCGTTTGATTGTACGTTATATGAATTTTAAAATTGTATTATGAATTTTCATAATTTTTATCCGAGTTGAAACAAAAAAGTATCGGATTTTTAACTAGTTTTCACTGAGCATCAACTTTACACTCTTATTACTCAAATCTCCGTAATCATATCGTGTTTGCATTCAATACGTGGCTAACAAAAGTTTTTCTTTAATTTTTATTAATTCCATAACTATAATTTTCAAATACAAAATTACATAAGAATAACAAAGTGACGAAGTAATTAATTTTACGACCTCTAGTAGCCAAGAAAACGTCATGTCAGGAAATTGATAAGAAGTTTTTTCCTGAAAAGTTAAAATTCTTAAAAATATGAAACGTATATAAAATACTGCCGTCAGCGATTTTTAAAAATATAAACGCAATTCATTAACGATTTTTTGAGTAATAAAAGTGTAAAATTGTTGCACAGTGAAAATTAGTTAAAATTCCGTTACTTTTTCCAACAAGAATAACAATTATAAAAACTCATAATCAAATGAAAAAATGCATAGCTAATGATGTAGAATTAAACGAGAAAAATGGAGTGATTGGGTTTTAATAGGCCTCTTAGTTTCTGAGTAAACAACCTTCAAACCCGGGTAGACATAATTTCTGCGCCGACAGTAGAGAACTTTCGTTAAAAACACTTCAGCACAAAGAATTTATTTTCAGCTGAAAATAATTGTAATTCATTCTAAATATTCATAAGTCCTTTTCATATTTCACAATACATCAAGAGTACTAAACCTGTTTTGTGTTAACAAATGTATCAGGTGATTATTGTAGGAATTTTTTTAAAAACTACAAGAGTTAAATACTTTGACATTTGAAAAATATTCGTTTTGAGAAAGCTTAAATTTTAAAAAGATGTAGATAGATGGTCACTGATACGCTTAAATCATCCGTTTCTTATTTTAGTATATACAGGGTGAAAAATAAAATATGAAAACGCTTTCAAAACTTTTGTATGACTTCACTTACAATTTACAAAAATATACAATTTAGATAGAAAGTTTACAAAACAAAATTCCAAATGTAAAAATTCAAGGCATAAAAATTAAGAAAATAAATAAGTCAATAAGAAAATGTAATAAAATAACTATGAATTTTTAAGTTAAGTTAAATTATACTAGTGTATTTTAAACGATCTTTAAAGAAACACATCTAAAAAAATGTACACTGTCTACTTGACTATTTTTAAGTTGTTCAAGTTTCTTTTCAATGAATTTTTCAAATATTAAAGATTTCTTTCTTTCCGTTGACTCGCGACATTGTAAACTATTAATGTCAATGTATGTGTCCAGCTGAGCCTCTTTGATGGATTCAACGGAGATAAAAATGTTTCGGATTAGGTGACAAACATGATTTCTTGAAGTTCACATTATGTGAAACTTGAGCTCACAAATCTGAAGAATATAAAGCCCAAATGTATGGAAGGAAATCAGCGTCACTTTCCCTGACCTATAGTTCATTCATAATTTGTTTACATCCTGCCACCCGGCTTAGTTTACCTGGGATGGTAGCGGCGCAGTCCCGGTGCATTCCGGGTGGACCTTATTGGACACTGTTATTAGGGCAAGTATGCGGCGCAGTCCTAGTGCACCCAGGTGATTTGCCACGAAATTTGTTTGCCGCGACATAGAAATAATGATGATAGACCGAAATAATTTTAAAAAAACTTATCATATTGTACAAAAACTATAGTAAAAGAAGTAAATTTAATTCATTGTGTGGTAAATTATTCCCTAATATCTCAGAAAGATTTCAACATACTGTATTTCCTCGCCTGCACTCTGTTATGATACAATCAAATGTACATGGCTGTACTGCAGAGATAGCCGCCTTGTGTTACAGGAACTACAGATACAGTACAAGTAAACGTCACACAACACAAATTTATTACAATATAAGCACAAAATGCACAAATATACTACAATACAAGCACAAAATGCACAAATATTATGGTGATCGATTTCGGTGAACCACGCTCACCTTCCTCAGACCAGAGGGATTCACAAAAGAATGGAAAACGGTGTTCAACAACTCAATTTATAGGCCTATGATCACGTGACAACACGTATTATGCTAATTAAAAAACTATTTACAGGAACTAGTAACTAACATGAAATGTAGCGATTTAAGATGTGATAATAAAAAATGTGGTTTAATATATTAGCCCATAATTGTACAAGGTGATTAGAAATTTTTGGCTAAACGTTATAAGAAATTGTTAAACTCATTATAAATAAAGGAACAGTTTCAACACGTCTGTATTCTAAAAGTCGTTTTTATCTCTTTTTTGAGATATTTTCCGTTTTTAAGTAATCAGTAGAGATAATATGAAACAATTTTGAATATGAATTATTTTTATGGGGTCTAAAACTGAAAATAAAAATATTTTTGTTCTTACTCAGTTACAAAATTTTACGTTGCTTGATAAACGTCTTGTTTATAAAATGTTCACAAGAATAATATTTGTTTGTGTGAATTTAACTGATTCTACTTCATTCATTCAAATCACACTGCAAACAAAAAGTGGTGGCATTTTTCAAAAATCAGTTACATGTAAAATTACAACTAATAGAATTAAATTGTAAGTTAAATATTTAATAAAATTGTGTGTCAAAATTCAATAAGTAGTAGAATATACATTGAAATAAAAATTTATATTTTATTGTAAGAGCAAATCTTATTTATTTATTTTTTCAGACAAAATGTACAAATTCGTAAAATCTATTAAAAAATTGCAGTAGCAAAAATGCCTTAAAAAATCAGCTGATAATTTTTAATTTTACGTTATTTGTGTCATTCAATGCATGAAATTTTAACAACTTTGCGCATAAGACAGCTGATGCGCTCACAATCAGCTGATCGTTGATGTAACTATGACTACAAATGAATAAATAACAAACACTAGAAAACATAATGACAAGTCTAAACTGTAGAGTGGAAATCTTGTTGTTGCTGTTATTTTTTAATCTTACACATTTGTGTATGTAGTTAATAAAAATAAGGATTTGCTGTAACAAGAAAATATAAAGTTATTTTTAATTTTTATGTGCATTACACTACTTATTGAAATTTGACACTTGATTTCATAAAATAACTAACATATTGAATATTTCAATTGTTATTTTATAATTAGTAGCTTTATAAAAAATGCTACCCTGTTTTTATTTATGGTGTAAATTGAATGAAAGAAGTTTAATTTTTATAGCTTCTAATTTACTAACATTTATTGATCTTGTAAACATTTTATAAATAATGCGGTTACCAAGCAATTCAATTTGAACGTTTTTAAAGACAACAATTTTTAATTTTGTTTGGCTATTGTTTATTTCCACAGATAGATCATTAAAATTGTAGTCTACTGTCGGTGCAGAAATTAAGTGCACCCGAATTTGAAGGTTGTTTTGTAAGGAACTTAGAAGCCTATGAAAAATCCAATTGCACCATAGTTTTCCTCGTTTGATTGTATGTTATTAAATATGCATTTTAAATTTTTATTATAAGTTTTATTGATTTTTATCCAAGTTGTAACAAAAAAGTACCATCATTTTAACTAGTTTTCACTGTTCATCAACTACCTTATCGACTACTACTCAAAAACCTGTTATATTATCACATTTATATTTTAATGTGTGGTCGACAGGAATGTTTTCTATGTTTTACAAATTCCAGAATTTTAACATTTAAAAAAAATTAATCACACCATTGTTTTCCTCATTTGATTGTACGTTATGTCATTTGCATTTTAAAATGTTATTTAAAGTTTTATCAATTTTTACTTAGTTGGAACAAAAAAAGTACCGGAATTTCAACTAGTTTTCACTTTACATCAAGTTTACACCGTTATCACTAAAAAACATTAGTGTATGGTATTTATATTTTAATTAAAAGTTGATAGGAATGTTTTCTATTATTTTTCGTTTAAGAAAAAAATGTTTGATATGAAATCCCTGAAACGTTGTTTTCATGGCTTCTAGAAGTCGTAACATTAATTACTAGGCCTTGTTGTAATCCTTATGACATGTATAGTTACGATACATTACTTTCATATGTGTAAGTAAATGCAGTGATTTTATGTTGATTTAAATATACTAAAATGATTCAATTTAAAGTTACTATAAATTGATTTAAAATTACTGCATCTATTTTCGCATATGAGGGTAATGTAACATAACTATACATGTCATAAGGATTAAAATAAGAACAAATAATTAATTTTACGATCTCTAGAGGCTAAGAAAACAATTTTTCAGGGACTTGATGAGTACCTTTTTTTCTTGAAAATTAAAAATTCTAAAATTTTAAAACTCATATACAACATTCCTATCAACCAGTTAATAAAATATAAATGCCATACATTAATGGGTTTTTGAGTTCTAACGGTGTACATTTTTGATCATTGATTTTACTATACAGAGAAGATGGTTTCAACCAATGCTAAATTTTAAGGCACGGAAATTAGGAGTGACCGTGCTGCTATCTGTTGTCAATAGAGTTAAAAAAGCGAAATCACCTCAAGTCTGCAACCTGTGAGCAGTGAAGGAAACTAATTACCCCTCTCATTCCCCATTGTCTTTCTCTCGCGTCGCTCGTCCGGAAGTTGCTGTTCTCCACCCTGGCTGCCCAAATTGTCTACTGTCGCCGATATTCCTTGTCCTTGACATTGCTCCTTGTGATGTCTTGGGCGTATCGATGGTTGGGCGCGCAAAGGCATCGCAGACTTTCAGTTAGGGCAAGGGTACTCACTACGTAGCCCTCGGGCCGCATTTACTCTTTGTTGCTGCATTTACATTTTTTTAGAACTGCAATAATTTATTAAAGTGCAGACAAGTAAAATCAGCAGTCTATTATTTCCAATTAATTATTTTAAATAGTGTAGTATTATACATCTTTGGTTTACTGGATATACAGGGTGTAACTGAAATACTTGGACACCCTTCAGGAGGTTGTTCATGGGGTCAAAACAAACCGAAATGTTCTTGTAAACATATGTCCTAATATGCATAGTTTTCTGTCTGCTTGTCCGTATGTGTTTTTACATTATATTTTTTTCTCTACTATAAAAGATAGAATGTTGAAATTTGGCATATATGCTATAGTAGTATTCTGTAATATCATTTATTTTATATAGTAAAATCAATGATTTGATGTACTGTACAGTGAAAACTAGTTAAGATTCCGGTACTATTGTTGTTCTAATTAGTATAAAAACCATAAAATCTTGTAATACAATTTAAAAATTCATTTATCATAACGTCCAATTACAAGAGGAAAACCATGGTGTGAGTAGATTTTTCGTAGGCATCTTAAATCCTTAGAAAACAACCTTCAAACTCAGGTGCAAAATAATTTCTGTGCCGACAGTAACCTGGTAGAAGTTTTTCTATCCAGACCCACATTTATTTATAACCCACCCACCCACCCATACACGTACAGTGGTGTTGGCCCACCCACCCACCCATACACGTACAGTGGTGTTGACCCTCCCACCCGCCCATACACGTACAATGGTGTTACGTGTTAGTGGTTAATGCCACTGTACGTCTATGGGTGGGTGGGTGGGTCAATGCTACTGTACGTGTAAGGGCGGGCGGGTGGGTCAATGCCATTGTACGTCTATGGGCGAGTGGGTGGGTCAATGCTACTGTACGTGTATGGGCGGGCGGATGGGTCAATGCCAATGTACGTGTATGGGCGGGCGAGTGGGTCAATGCCACTGTACGTGTATGAGCGTGCGAGTGGGTCAATGCCACTGTACGTGTATGGGCGGGCATGTGGGTCAATGCCACTGTACGTCTATGGGCGGGCGGGTGGGTCAGTACCACTGTACGTGTATGGGCGGGCGGGTGGGTTAACGCCACTGTACGTGTACGGGTGGGCGGGTGGATCAGTACCACTGTACGTGTACGGGTTGGCGGGTGGGTAAGTACCACTGTTCGTGTATGAGTGTGCGGGTGGTTCAGTACCACTGTACGTGTATGGAAAACAGTGGGTCAGTACCACTGTACGTGTATGGGTGGGCGGGAGCTAAGTACTCGTTCATATGGGTGGGCGGGTGGGTCAGTACCACTGTTCGTGTATGGGTGGGCGGGTGGGTCAGTACCACTGTTCGTGTATGGGTGGGCGGGTGGGATGTGAGGCAGTACCACCGTGCTTGTATGGGTGGGCGGGTGGGCCAGTACCATCGTGCTTGTATGGGTTAAGATTGACATTTAAAATCTAAGGAATAATAACCAACGCTTCCGAAATTTTTTCCATTACTTCTTTACATAACCTTAAAAGCTCAACCATCTTATAATAATGGAAAACTATATTTAACTAGCAAATTGATAAATACATTTTGTTTTATCATATTCAAGGTGGATCTGAAATATACGGACATATTTCAGGAACTAATTCTATGGCTCAATAAAAAACATTGTAAGTAGTTTTCAAGGCATTGGTTGCTTAATTAAACTTTATCGGTTGAAAAAGTTATATCAGTAATGTATTTGACTACACAAAACGACAATGTGATTGGAATAAACATTGGATTAAGTATTTTTTAACTACCAAACACAATCTGCACTGATAAATCCTGTATGAATATAAAAGTCAAATGCCAATGGCTGATTGATTAAAGGTTCTCAAAAATTAAAAGGCTTTGAAACATGAAACTTGGCAAAAATATTCTTTATAGGCTCTAGATGAGTACTAAGAAAGGATTTAAAAAATATTTTCTTCCTAAGAGCTTGTGTAAGGTAGTAAATATCGATGATGTAAGGTAGATAATAAGTAACACGATATCGGCTAATCAGAACCTTTTGTACCATTCGCTAAATGAATGAAAGAGTTTAGGACGGTGTAACTTGACATAAGAGGTTAATTTTTAACAATGAAATCTCGCAATTGAAGAAAAGTAACACAGTTATATACATGATGTGGTTGGAACGCGAAGCATGGAGGGGCGGCACCAAGTTATACATAGGGATGGCAAATATTTTCAATATATCGAATTATCGATATATTTCAAACCAAATATCGATCTAACGATAATATCGACAGAAAAATATCGATATATCGGGTTACCGATATATCGAATTGTAAATGATTTATCTGTTTAGAGTTATGCTCTAACCCTTATTTCATAACCGAAAATATACTCATGTTTTGCTGTCACTATTTAGAATAGCCTACTGAATGTAAAAATTAAATACATTTATCTACACAAGACAAGTTGTGGTCTGTGGGGTTGAATGAAAACAATTCAAAATAAGAATAATTATACCTTTAATTACTATGTTAATTATAAAAGAATAGTGTAATAAATTGTTATCTTTGTTTTCCACGTGTAAAAATACCATTACGATTCTTATAAATACTAAACATCCACCCACTGGTCTATAATAAACTATATTTTAATGCATTAATCTCGCGTAAAAAACTAAATAAAGTGATTTTATTATTTCAATGCATGTTTTGTACACATAAGTGGTAATTTAAATGTGTTTTTTTTTTAACCGTATTGATTTTGAGGAGAGAGAATAACGTCAATATTTGGTGATATGACATATCGCACCAAAATATCGATATGTCCGATAATATCAAAATAAAATATTGATACTAATATATCGATTATCGAAACATGTTTATCGATATTTGCGATGTACAGTATCGATATTTCGTTGCCATCCCTAGTTATACATAAATAGGTCATAAAATATCCATCGTGCTGGGTTTCAATTTGTTTGAAGTATCATCGAAATTCGGATAAATAACATGTTAGAAGCACCAGCCACTAGCTCAGTTAGTGTTATGTAACAACGGTACAGCGGTAGACAATATTCCGATTAATTGAAACAGTCACTCGACCAAAGCCATGGGATTGTTCCCGGACATTTCGTCACAATTTTCCGATTCAAACGTGCAAAAGTAGTTTTCAAGGTGTTTCCTGAGCATTATCCTTGATAATTGCGTAAACTATTATATGTGAAATCTAACATTTTATTTGTTTCTTACAGAATATCTGAGTTGGACAAATTCTTTCAACGTTTCATTTTGTTTCACTACTTCTGTATTCAAGATGGATGAATTACGTGACATAGGTTAAAGAAGTATGAACTGGAAAACGGAAAGATATCACACTCTGGAAAGATCAAGGTTAAGATGGAATGATCAAATGGCAGGTGATGTGAGAAGACTGCGTGGTAACATAGAAATAAAGTTAAAGATCGTCTTATTTTACCAGGTGACGTTAGGGCTAAGAAGCCCTCTCGAACACTTAACCTGGGGACGAGTGACCTCTGAACCACCACCAGTGACCGGACAGGCGGACTGCGTGCAAGGACAGGATCGCTGATGGTCACTCATTCAAGGGGCAGCCACGCTCGATGTTGCTTGACTCCGTTATCGAGCGATAATGTCGGAACCCTCCGGTCAAGAGATGGCAGTAGACAGATATATGTGGACACGTTATTGGCAAGGCCAATATCCAACTAGGATTTTATTGACAACAATAATAAGAGTAAGTATATTTTCATTTTTGGATTTGCACAATTTATTCTAAAAATTAATTTTTTATTGTTTTAACTTTACAATTCATTAAAATCAACAAATACAATCATGAATTTTTGCCTAGTTCATAGTTTTATATTCATTCGAAAATTATTAGGAGAGATAGGATAAGGTTTGCATTGTTCCTGATCAATTTGATGATCTACTTTTCTTCTGGCGTAAGTAAAATGTGTTCACCTAAGAAAAATAGCTCCTGGTTATAATTCAGTGAACTTGGGGAAGAAAGTGTTGTGGAGATTGTAGGCAATAGGTGCTATACTCTGTCCTTTTAATGTGCTGACAAGGTGTTCGCTCAATGGTTGCCATCGACGTTGACACTACTAGAGAAGTCTGGGGTGTCCATGTTGGGTTTTAGTCAGTGTCAAGATCTCGTGTGGGGAAGAGAATTACGTCTCTCAATTGTCAGTTAGCTGAACATCAGACCAATACTACGTGGTTCGGATTCCATGTAAAGCTGTAGGTGTCTAAGTCGCCTTGGCTGTTGGGTTATTAATAAGGAACGTTGAGCTACCCATACACGTAGTGGTCTTGATACAAAGTAGTATTGGCACGTGTCTAATACTGTGTCCCTCCACAGTGAGTTTAGAAACAAAATACTCGTACAACTCGGATTTTGTATTTTGTCCTGAAGTCATGTTCTTAAACTAAACTCAAAAGAAAAAAGTATACATTTATTTTTTGTTTTCATATATTTTGTTGGTTCACAATTTTCTAGCTTTCAAATATTACAGTTGTAAAAGTTGATATAGTATGGTGTAATTAGTCTTCCACACTTTATACTAATTGTATGAGCAGTTGTGTAGTTCGAGTAGCGAAGAAAGATGGCCTTGATAAAAAACAAAATATATGTTTAAGAATGTCATTGAATACTTCTGGATAGTGATAATTTATTTAATTGACCTACAATTCTACGGTGGCTTGCGTGACAGTTCAGAGGTGGAGTTAAGTGCTTGTGGACATTCATGCGTCATGTCACAGAGACAAAAGAATCAGAGGGCGCTTTCTTAAGGTTGCAGTGAATGCCTCAGTGGTAGTTATAAAAACAGTATAACCAAAGATTATAGAACTAAAGAACTTATGAACTATGGTTAAGTAATCTTTGGCATAAGTAATGTTTATATTTATACATCTTAATTAATTCTCTGCCAGTTAATTAAAAATCTTTAACTAAGTCAAATCAAAATTAAAAGCTTATTTTTTAAATAATTAATTGAAATAATACTCTTTAGTACTGTTTTAAATATATAGGCCTACTTATAAACTTAAAGATATTTTCATTGTAAGGTTAGTCCTAAGAGTATAAGATGGCATTTTATTGATTCCTTGCAACCAATAGGAGTTTATTTGGAAGTTTTTAATTAGAAATGAATTAAAAACTGATTCCTGTTATAAATATCAAGAATTATTAAATTTCAAGTTCAATTTATTAATATAATAATGTGGATTTGTACAAATACTAAAAGGGCTGCTATCTTTTTGTTAAAAAAGTCATGTTAAATTGGAGTATTCCTGTAACAAAGACCTTTTCAGCATTTTTTTATCTTATAATATGATATACATTTTTAGTTTGTAAATATGTTGATACAAGTTTGGGTGTAAGTATACAATTTTTTTTTGGTAATGCAATGTTTTATGTGATAACATAAATTTCATTTTATTTTCCATGAATGAAATATAAAGCCTAAACAACCAAATTAAATTTGCAATTACATTGTAATGCACAAAGCTAATTGTAGAATTCCAAATTTTAAATATTGAAATTATATACCAACGACTTATTAAAATACGCATCACAAAGAAGCGCACGACTTACTTAATTCACAGCCAAACTGAAATTTGAAAGTGAACGCTATAAAGTTAGACAATATTGCAAACTTCGAAGTTAGGAAAGGTCTTTATATCTCCTCTCCTACAAATTCGTTGGAACCCAGTTTTGTTTTTGTTTAATTTTCTTTGATTATTTAAATTATACTATACTTCTTGTAAAAATCATTTATTTATTGTCATTGTAACTATATAGATCCCATTTGAATTTATCTTCATCTGTTGTGTTTCTCTTTGAGATTTTGTTTAATTCATTGACACATTTTTCCAAATTTAATACGTATATATATTTTACTAGATATATACGTTAACAAAATCTTTGTTTAAATTATGTATATTTTATATTACTGTCAACTCTCAATTAGCCAATTTGGCTGGAGAGCTTATTAAGGACGATGTATTTATTTGTTCTAATAATTCATGAATAAATAAATCAAATAAAAGTAATGACAAGGTGCTGGCTTTGCCATCGCGTGTTAAACTAGAGAAATAACTACTCGACACACGTTTAGCGCAATATTGGATGCGATCTCTGTTTCTTTCTTCTATGTGATCATGTGTAAATATCTAATATTACAATAAAACAGCATAAATTAAGTTAAAATGTGTTTATAGAAAGTACTACTGATTATTTTCAAACACTCCACTGTGCGCATCGTAAACTAAAGGATTAAAACTGAATTATTTATCAACAACACGTGAAGGCTTGGCCGACTATTGTTAGCGGCTTGAACTTCACTGTACTTCACATCGTATTGTAACGGTTTCCACAAAGAATGCGCGTTCAAGCAGTTACTGTGCTTCACACAGATCTTCGCTCTGTTTATACGATTAACAAATGTACATTTCTGTAAGAACTACTGCTTGGCAGAATGCTTCATAACATATTTATGAAATAAATATGGCACATTTTGAATTACCATTGTTAGTGGCAAAAATTAGTCACTAATTTTTTTATTTTATTTTTTTTATTTATTAGTGTAAATAAAATGTTACGTCACAACAGTTTTAATTTTTCAAACATGTTTGTTTGAAAATGCTAATACACAAAATTAACTTAGATTGGTTAAGAACTAAGCTATACACTAAGCCAACAAAAGACAAAATGCATTTAACTTCCAATTTACTAAAATAAATAAATAAAAATCAAACTTAATGTCTCATAAATTTTAATACAGTATATTATGCATATAGTAGAGCTACACCAGATATTTTTTTAAAAACATTTTTATTTTAACTACACGAAATAATAAAGTATGTAGAAATCAAAATTTATTGGATATGGACCAACAAATCAAGCCTGAGGCAAACAGACTTTATTGCAAGATACTTTGCTAAGTGATAACAACTGTTACAATTTTCTTAGTTCCTTTTCACAGGGAATAAAGAAGGCATTCAGTAGGATGGTTACTGAAGACAGGGTCCTGCCAACGAGAGGTTTGGGGCGTTTGCGAGCCATTAGTTTCAGATCCTAATCGAATCATAGGAATCCTTAGAAGGTGCAATTATACGCCTGTTTACATAAGATAAGTTTACATAACATCCCTTTGGTCGCACATTACTCCCTAATAAGTTTGGAATTAATTATGATACAATTTTTATTGATTAAATTGCTTAAAAAATGAAAATAATTGAAACTATTTCATTCTATTTAAAATATTTGCTATAAAGTTTCAGCTGAAACAAACTCTTAAATAAAACATCGAAATATATAAAACTGTAAGTTGAAAGTAGTTAATTTCTGTTTATTTGTGAATTAATTGTATTTTTGGTCGAAATTAAGTAAATTTTTGTTAAATAGTCGTATATTTCACAATATACTCATCACAGTATTTGATTAATGGAAGTGCTTTCAATTGATAGATGTGATTTGCAGTGCATTTGAGAAAGCTGTTTGTGCACCTCTCTTTGTAAAGGCGCTAAAAATTCCACTAACTACATCAAGTCGACTTTTCAATCTAAATTAATTGTTAAATTGCATGTTTTTAATTGTTAAATTAGCAATTAATTTACAGTATTATTCCTCACGATTAATTTTTAATATTTAACTCTTTATGAGATTGGGATAAGTTTTACCATCCCAATTTAGTGATATCAGTTTTACTATCAGAATTTAATTTATGGTTAAGATTATGTTAATAATTTAAGATGTTTAGATTATTCAGTTTGTTTTAGTGTTAGAGTTTTGGCACTTCAGTAACATTAGATAGTTTAAGGTTTTTTTAATTGATTTTAATTTTGGAAATATTGGATTTAAATAAAAACAATTTTCTATTAGACAATGCACAATACACTATACTGTGTAAGTAGCAATAACAACGATACAAAAAAATGGGAACTTTGCCGTTACTTCACTAACAATACTTTTTTAATTGCAATTATGATTAGATTAGGTCAGATCAGGTTAGGTTAGGTGGCTATTCAAGTTTAAAGTTGATCACAAACTGGTAAATCCAATGATTGACATACCACCGATAGCGCTCTCCTTGTGTAAGTTCTTGGAAAGTGATAAGATAAGGCCAGCAATATCGGATTTCTAGCGGATAAGGAATACCACAGTGGGCGTAAAAATTATTAGGACATACATTTTTAGAGTAATAGCATTTTTTCAAGCGATAGTGAACTAACGGAAACAAAAAAGTAGTGGTAGTGAATTAACGAAAAAGTTAAAAAAAGGAAATGTGTGATCATATGTGGAATGCCAGTGAGTGTGAATGAGAGAATAAATCTTTGTTACAAACTAGGATCGACTTTCTTTTGAAAGTGCCATTAATTTTAACAGCCCAATAACGATTGCCTAATCGTTAAACATCTGATCCCCTATCAAAAATTGGTTTCAAATTTATTAGGATCCTGGTATCCAGAAAAAAATTAAGTTGGTTTTTAACTAAGTTTATTATCCACCAATTAATTTGATCAAACTGGACAAAGTAACACGAACTAAAAACAGTTAGGAAACAGGTCTGGAGAGAAAACTGCAACTACTGGAAAAACCGACTTCCTTCACCGAGCGATTTCTTCACAACCTAGTTGAGTCTAGTAATAAGAACTTACCACCTATAATTTGTAACTAAGTAGATATATGTATTTATGAGCAATTTTTTACATCATATGGGTGGAGATTTTTAGTTTTTTTTTTTTTTAATATGTATTCTATAATTTGTAAAATTTCCCTCTTAAAACTAGCTTATTATTTGACATGCAATTAGGTAACATTACCAGACATGCTTCTAACTATCACCAGTACAATACTCGCCACAAAAATTAAGTTGCTATCCCAAAACACAGATTAGAGTTTTTAAAAAGAAAACAATCTATGTAGGAGCTAAATTGTTAAGGGGGTTTGCCAGAAAACTTGAAAACACACACAAATAGAGTATTATTTAAAAAAAATATCAAGAATTACCTATGTGATAAAGCTCTGTATTCATTAGAGAATGTTTTCATAATTGTAAGTTTTAATTAAATATAAATAATTCTAAATTGAGTTTTAATTTAAGTTTATGACTAGCAATCTTATTTTTAAATATGTAACATGGAGAGTCAGACAAACCTAAAAAAAATGTCATTTAATTTATACTCTGTTAGGACTGGTGGAACCAGACAAATCCCGAAAAAAATGGTTTAGATGAATTAAAAAAAAGATCATTTTAACTAACTCATAAATAATTATGTTATATATATACAGGGCATCCATAAAATACTCTAGCAAAGTTTACCAGATAAGTTAAGTTAAAATAACAAGAAATATAAACTGATGTTTGAGAGTTATGTGTTGTCGTTCCACTAACCCAAAAAACGTGGAAACCCTTAAAAATTACATGTTTTTCGATTATTATAAACTTGGTGGAGTTGGAAAATCATATTGGTAAATTTGCTGGATATTTTCAATGCTTCGTGTGTTTTTAAAACCAACACAATGTTTCGTAGATTGGTATAAAACTCATGTGCTACCTACTAATGGATCTTTAATAAAAACATTTTTTACCAATTAACTAACCCAAAAAACGTAGAAACCCTTAAAAATTACACGTTTTTCGATTATTATAAACTTAGCGTAGTTGGAAAACCATACACTGTTGGATAAATTGATATTTTTACTGTTTGATAATTTATTCTGTGTATAAAAGTAATAACGTGTTATTTTGTTTTTGTATTGTATGTTTTTTTTTTTTCATAATTGTGTGTAGGCCTACTTCGTAAGAAGACATGATTTTCTTATATGTCTATGGTAATTTAAAAACATGTGATTTTTTAAAGGTTGTTATACATTAATATGGGTTAGTTAAGTAGAAAAGTCGTTTTATATGTTGGAGAAGGTAGTGAATGGCACCTGCCGATGACGAGAGTTTCATCCTGTCGAAACGATACTCGAAGCGATGGTAGTCTCTAACAATATAATTTAATGTATGGCCCTAACTTGTTTAGCATTACATCTGCCTATTTGCGTTTTTCTGCAAATAAATTTTTAGAGTAGCTAAATGTTACAAATTAAAAATTTGTTTAACTGTCTAATCATGAACTGTTAAAAAATCAATCATCATTCTCCCTATACCTTTGGTGTCAAGGCACGAAGCTGACTTTGAACTTTGAACATGAAATTAATGTACAGTTAGGTTAAACTCATGCTCAAACATGAAAATAAGGTACTTGCCTTAAAGTATAAATGAATGGTTAACTTCCAGCATACAAATGGCGGAAATACAACATTTCAACATGTTTTACTCACGATGCATAGTAAAATATTACATAGTCGTAAACAAATATTTTATACCAATGTACGATCCTGTGGATGTAATGTAAATCCTGTGGAGGGCGGTGTAACCTTGCTCCTCTTTTTGGTTACCTTTATTTAATATATTCAATTAATTCAGTAAAATTAATTGAAGTTGAATTATTAATTTTCAACAATTGATCACCTAATTTGATTAAAAATCTATAGTGTGCTACCTTGATGAGGTTATTGCATCACATTGATTTATTTTTCTTTTATTATTTAAAGATAAAAATGACAAAACTTTAATTTATTTTAATTTAATTTAATTTAGATTTAGAGCATGATTTTCAATTCTTTCTCAGGGTCGTGATAAGTGGTAAATCGGTGAGACGATGTAGTATAATGAAACAAAATAATTGCTTTTTTACAAAATGATTTTTTATTACATATTATTAAAATTTAAAATCTTTACTCAATTCACTCAAAATCTGACAATAGCAATTCAAAGATTCTAATCTACTTCATTTAGTGAAATTAAATTAACATGATTTTCTTAAGTTAACTGTAAACTTAAACTTATCTGTATAAATTTGTAGCTGAGTCCAAGTTATTTGCTGTAGCGCGATTTTTTATTTAATTTAAAGAACTACTTGATTAAAACGCACAATCTAAAGACTTTTAATTTAAAACTTGTTTTAAATTATTTAAACATGTTGATAAATGTGACTTTATTAATTAAATTGCCCACGCGGTTTATAAAGGTCGAACTACCGACACATGTTTACGGTCTTCTGATCTAAGATGGACTGGGCTGAGAGGCGTCTCTCCATCAAGGGACTCAATTTTTTACCCCTACTTCTTCTTCCGGCATCACCAGTGGTTTTAGTTAGAGACTTTTTACTATTTCCGCCCGCATCATTTGATTACTGCCTGTCTTGTGCTGCTCTCAACGGGCATATTTGAAATGTCTACCCCGTTCTCATTGGTTCCTCTCGGGAACTGACTTTTGCGTCTTTCTACTGCGCCAGATCCGGGGTGTGGCCTATGGAACATTCTGGTCGACCCGTCGAGTCCTGTCTCACGCCAACTCCGTTTTATCTTTGTTGACTGTTATGTGTCAGATATTCCCATATGTTTTGATAATTCTTGGAACAAGCCCACCCATCCTGTTTCGAACAAAGGGTTTTGTTTGAGGGGACATATTTCTGTCTCCACGTCTACCCAACTGGCGTCTTTCTCACGACAATTCTCTAACATAATTTTGACCTTCCTTATTTCTTCAAATTAAATATATCCTTTTCCTTATATACAATAATTTTATTATTTATTTATTTTAATTAATTTACCTATCAATTTGGTGGACCTGTTACAGTACCCCCCGATTTTTAGCGATGTGTGAGTAACACGAGTCAAAAAATCTTGATTTTAAACACGATTCGCCAAATTGTCGATTGTTCCTCAGATAAGTTTTAGTTTTACGTTTACTATATCTAGAATGACATGAGACTATCAATTAACATACAACTCAATATCAAGTTACATATTAAATTTCATGTAAGAAATTAAGTCTAAAATGAACAATCTTATTTAACAAAATTATTTACATTATCTATGCAAATCAATGAATTACCATTTAACAAGTTACAAAGTTATCAATCAAAAGTCAATTATTTAAAATTTACAGTCATCCGACAACAATTCAACAAATCAAAATTGTTAATTAACAATTCAACAATTTATGAATTAAAATTTTAACAGTATTACATCATATATAATTGTTAACAAAAATTTTAGAATATTTTTAATCATTACAAGTTGTCAATTAAAAACTTCATCAATCATAAATTAAAAATTGCCAAACAAAAACTATACATTGCACCTTGAAATTCATACCTTAAATGTCGACACATCCTTAAATTAAATGCAAATATTTGTTAAAATTAATAACTCACTAAATTATAATTCCCTTTTAAATACTAAATGATCAGTATTTATTAACAAATTATTTAAATCGTTAGTAAGATTCAACAATTATAAATTAACAATGAAATATTCATTCATCTACATATATTCATGAATCAAAAACAATGATCTACAAATCAAAATTCACAAGTCAAAAGTAGTACTTCATAAATTCCATATCATCAATTAACTATTATACATCATTTAAAATTATACAAGTTTCCAATTACCATCAATGATTTGTAACATGAAATTATCAAATACAATACATAGGTTATGTGTCAATATCAATAAAATACAAATCAACAATCATTAATTCATTATTCAAAAATTGATTAATCCTTAACTTGTTTACAATTATCATTTTTCAAACATCATGATCAGAATCATCTGACTACTAATTACAAACGCCTCTCATATAAATCATCACTTCTTAGAGGAATCATCATTCATTGGCTCAACAATTCATCAATCATTTATTTTATCAACACCCTACTAAATCCCTCAAATAAATCCTCATCCCTTTAAACCATCTTTAAATTCCGTAACCTGTTATCAATCCATTAACCCTTCTTTAATTACTAAAATCCTGTTTCATCCCTTCATCCGTCTTTAAGTACCATTATCCGTATTCAACCCTTAAAACCTTCTTTTGATGCTGTAACCTGTTTCATTTCTTTAAGCCTTCTTTTTATACTGTAACCTATTTCAATCCTTAATCCGTCTTTAAATACAATTATCCATATTCAAACCTTTAATCCGTCTTTAAATGCAATTATCCATATTCAAATCTTTAATCCGTCTTTAAATGCAATTATCCATATTCAAACCTTTAATCCGTCTTTAAATGCAATTATCCATATTCAAACCTTTAATCCGTCTTTAAATGCAATTATCCATATTCAATCCTTTTCATTCTCACAACAATCATTATACATTAAACAAGTCTTTACATTATCAAGTCAGCTATCAATCACAAACAATTTTCCAAATACATTTTCAATCATCAACATGTCATCATATTATCACACATATCATCAATCCCTAGTCAAATCTTAACATCTATCATTAATCAATAAACCAAAGATCCCTTAAAACTTTTTACATATTATTTATCATTCAACAAATGATCAATTCTTAAAGTTGTACACCATTAATTACCAAATTATTTACATAATAATTAGTAATTTCAATTAATAGGTTATCAACTCTTACATTTATATAAGAAGAACTTGAATTATTCTTTACTAATGAACCACATATATATTACATTAGTCTGTCATTGATGCAAGTTTTTCTGATTATTAGTCATTTTGTAATTAATCACAAAAATATATTTCAATCATTTCAAAAAAGTTTCAGTTATTATTTGTATATTATATATTATTCAAGAATATAATAAATTTGTCAATCAATACAATTGTTATTTTTTCATTATCAATATTTCATTATTTGCATTAGTCCTATTTATATTTTATTACTCATAAATTACAATTAGTTTGCTATTTCTAATTATTTTTTAAAATATATGAACATGATATTTTGCTTAAATATTTTTTAATCATTTATTTTGAAAAAGTTTCATGAAATTGAAACATTATTTAATATCTTCAAATAAATTGTCTTGTCTTTTGGCTTTACAGTGAGCCATTACTAGTAGCACATAAAGCAGTCACTTTATTATGAGAAGTCACTCATTGGTTGAAAACTGGAAACGGTCCACATGAAAAGTTTTTCACTGGTTCGCACTCGTGTTCATTTTAAGTTTCAAATGTTTGAACACTACAATTAAGTTCTGTGAATATCTGATTCACAAGTCTATGGGTCTCGAGAGACTATAAATAGCGAAACAAAGATTGTCTTATGTCCAACTGGTTGATGCACAAGTTGTTGTTCTCGAGCATGTGCCGTTGTCCTAGTGTATGGGAGTGTTGTAGAGCCGTGTCAATGGGATGAGTCCCTACCACCTGGTGCGTTCCTGGGCTGACAGCTCCACCGTATCATGTGTTTGCATGGCGCGCCGGCGTCCGGACCCCCTGTCTGTGGCACAGCACCGTCCACAATGTCACTTGTGTTCATTCGTGTCCATGTTTCACAAAATGTTTCTAGTTGTCACTAGTTCTTGGTCACAATCATTTTACCTAATGGTCATTTCACTATTGATTATAATGACCAACACAGTCTCAACTTGTTTCACTGGAAATTTGTTTCAGTACAAAGTTCTTTTATTCACATGATTACATTAATTTCCTTTTCCATTAAGTAATACATATAGCATAATTCAATTACAGGCTGTTAATTATAGCAATAGCCTGTTTTTAATTACGTCTGTAATTAATTGAAGTAAAAAATTGTTTACAAATATTTAAACATACTCATATTCAATCATCTTTCATATTGTCTATTATTACTTGTATATACACACATATTACTTGTGTAGAAAACTTTAATTGTTCATACATTTACTAATGTTGCTTTGACATATTTCAAATTGACATATTTAAAGTTAATTGTCATTTTTATGTTTATAAAGTTTCCAATAAATTATTACTGTTTGTTCATTACTGATATTGTAATAATGAATCATATTTACTATTATTTTTCATTCATATCAAGTTATTATTTCTATTATTATTCTTGCATCATTGACAAATAAAAGTTTACACTAAATTATCAGACATTGCAATTATTTTTATCATCAAATTTTACAATCACATATTTCATATAAAATTCATTATTTACCATATTATTTATCAAAGTACTAATCTATTGGTGTCTGCAACATGACTTTGGTAAATGGGAACTTGCCATGCTACAGATCACTGTAAGCTTTTAGTTTTTAGACGCTATTGTCAAGGTTAACCAACACCTGAAACTGATATACTGTGCCATTGTGTGATTAATAGGGTACTTGGCGTTAAATAATTTAGAATTTGGAAAGTGACTAGTTGTAATTATGGTCGAATCGTACTTCTATTAACCGCTGGCTATTCTCCCTTCATCAAATTCTTTGTATGATTGAAAATCATTTAAATTTATCAAAATACATACAGTGTATATTCAAAGTACATCATTAAGTCATAATAACATCATCACATACAAATTATAATAATACAGCATTACAATGAATCTCATCTCGTCATCTTATTCAAACATATGTATTATCTCATATAAGTTTAACAAGACTACACATAGTGTGTATCTTTAAATCATATTCATTGTCAACATGAACAAGTTATCATACAAGGTAATATAAGATATCTCACCTATTTCATTTTAAATCAATCATTATATTCAACATTGGAATCATATTTGTCTGATTATATTCAGTATAAACAGAAACAAGTCATTGTAACAAAATACTTCTCAAAAATCTCCTCAATCATATTTGTTAAACACATCCTTGAATCATATCATATTGTTGTCTGAGCAATATTCATCATAAACATGAATAGTTTATAAATACAAAGTGTTTTAAAAATCTTGATACATTTAATCTAACATACATGTCACATTCTACCAATGTTGTATTCAAAATTTGGACATAAACCAGTTATATTAACAGGGTATTTTAAAGAATCTCCCTAAATCAGCTTGGTATCATATCAATTTCCTATTATCATTTGTTTTATATTCATTTAGTCATTTCAAGATAAGTATAAACAAATTACAATAACACAGTATTGTAAAGAATATTCTTTTATCATTATTTTAATCTCACATAACATCATTTTATTATTAGTGTTATATTCATTTAACACATATTATTATCAAAGTTTCATTTAAATCATTTAATACTTTTCCTATTCAATAACAACTCTCTGGTTATTATTATTTTTCACAAATTTTTAATTAGGCCCACCATATATTTATTATTATGACATTTGTAGGTATTTTTCTGTTAATAGTCATTCTTACCATTAAAGATATTTATTTATCATCTTAGTTTAACATGAATGTCATATTATTTCAATGTTATATTTAAATCTCCTATTCAATCATAAATTCACCTTACTGGCAATATTATAATTCTTCAACTAGGCCTATTATTTGTTTATTATTAAATGACCTATTTAAACATTCTTTTATTTAAATATCATCTCTACATTTTCTTTATTTATTTTTATACAACCCCCCTATCATTAAAATTATATTGTTTCAATTGCTGTTTATTTATTATTATTTCTAAGTATTTTTTAGTGAACAGCTAAGTTTATAGTTTAGTTTTCTGAGCAAATGTAGTTATCCGAGAGCACTGGTTTAAATTGTTTCTTTTTATATTTAAAGTTTGAGAAGCATGAGATATTATAATACCTCATCACATAGTTTACAAAGTCTTCCATGTCTACATCAAAGTTTTCACCCCCCATCATATTATTTTCAACTTCTTTCTGCTTATTAATGCCCCAGTATTTATTTATGATAGTCATCTCAAACTCAAAGAACTCGTTTAGCTCCTCTAGTCTACTTCTGATCATTTTTAGTTTTTTGTTTTCTTGACATCTGAAGTCATCTACTACACTTTCAAAGTTAAAGTTACTAAGTGCTAGGGTTTTGTTTATTTGTTCTACTTTATTATCTAACACTGTGTTTAGATACCCTATCTGGTTTTCTATTTCATCATTTATTTTAGACCTACTGATTTTATTATTTATTTCATAACCTATCTCAGTTAGTGTTGCATTTACTTCTAAGTGTTCATCTAGCTCGTACTCAACAAAGTCTACATTTACTTTTTTAGTTTTATTGACAAAGTTGTCTTTAGTACTCTCTATCCTATCATCAACTTCTTTTATATGCTCATTAGTTTTCATGTTAAATTCATCGTTTAACTTTATTACATCAGTACTTACTTCCTTCTCCTCAACATTTTTTCCATCTAACCTTACATTTATTTCATCAAGTTTAGCATTTATTTCATTTGTTATTTTTAGTAGCAAATCTACTTTCATATTATCTTCATCATTTAAGTTCATCTTATTATTATTCATTACTTTCATCTTACTACTCGATCCCCCTAGCTTAACATTAACCTGCTCCAGCTTGGTATTAATGTCATTGTTCACTCCTAACAGTACATTTATTTTGTTTGATACTAGTCTGTCCTCAACTCTGTTTACTTTGATAGGTTCTTTCCTACCTTCATTATTAACTTCATTTATTTCATTTACATCACTATCTTCCTTTGATTCACCATCTTTATTAACATCTACTTTTACTTGTTTGTCTAACTTACTTTCAAGTTGATCTATTCTCTTATTTATATCTTTCTTAATCTCATCTAGTTTCACCTTATTTTCCCTATTCATCTCTACCATATCAGTATTAATCTTGTCAAATTTATTATCAAAATTCTCACTCATACTATTTAATTTAGTTTCTACATTTGTATTTATGTTATTAAGTTTTGTCTCTAAGTTGTCATATTTAGTATTTATATCTATTATTTCAATATTAATCTTGTCAAATTTAGTATTCATACTTTCATTCATGCTGTTTAGTTTAGTTTCTACATTTGTATTTATTTTTAACAACATGTCCATTATGTTGGACAATGTATCTTCCCTACTTGATTTTGGCCTAGCTTCATCAGTTTTGTTTTTGTTCAGATTTACCTCCCTAATGACACTCAGAGAGGTATCCGAGTCGTCGGAGTCCACCTGTGTGTCCTCCACAATGTCTATATTTGACATGATTATTTTGCAAAGTTTAATGAAGTACAAGATATTATTTTATATAATTCTTTCTTTTAAATTTTGAGTTTAAATCAGATATATTAAAATGTATTTAATTCCTTATTCGTATCATATAGCCTAGCCTATAACACTTTTCAATTACTTAATTCAATCAATCAATTAAACTAAATGAAAATTATTTGAGTTCATTATTCTTTACTAATTGTTGACAAATTATTATGATTCTTTATTTTAAATATTTTTTGAATAGATTAAAATCTAATACTTGTACTACATCGTCTCACGTTGTCAGCGCCATTCTGTAACCTTGCTCCTCTTTTTGGTTACCTTTATTTAATATATTCAATTAATTCAGTAAAATTAATTGAAGTTGAATTATTAGTTTTCAACAATTGATCACCTAATTTGATTAAAAATCTATAGTGTGCTACCTTGATGAGGTTATTGCATCACATTGATTTATTTTTCTTTTATTATTTAAAGATAAAAATGACAAAACTTTAATTTATTTTAATTTAATTTAATTTAGATTTAGAGCATGATTTTCAATTCTTTCTCAGGGTCGTGATAAGTGGTAAATCGGTGAGACGATGTAGTATAATGAAACAAAATAATTGCTTTTTTACAAAATGATTTTTTATTACATATTATTAAAATTTAAAATCTTTACTCAATTCACTCAAAATCTGACAATAGCAATTCAAAGATTCTAATCTACTTCATTTAGTGAAATTAAATTAACATGATTTTCTTAAGTTAACTGTAAACTTAAACTTATCTGTATAAATTTGTAGCTGAGTCCAAGTTATTTGCTGTAGCGCGATTTTTTATTTAATTTAAAGAACTACTTGATTAAAACGCACAATCTAAAGACTTTTAATTTAAAACTTGTTTTAAATTATTTAAACATGTTGATAAATGTGACTTTATTAATTAAATTGCCCACGCGGTTTATAAAGGTCGAACTACCGACACATGTTTACGGTCTTCTGATCTAAGATGGACTGGGCTGAGAGGCGTCTCTCCATCAAGGGACTCAATTTTTTACCCCTACTTCTTCTTCCGGCATCACCAGTGGTTTTAGTTAGAGACTTTTTACTATTTCCGCCCGCATCATTTGATTACTGCCTGTCTTGTGCTGCTCTCAACGGGCATATTTGAAATGTCTACCCCGTTCTCATTGGTTCCTCTCGGGAACTGACTTTTGCGTCTTTCTACTGCGCCAGATCCGGGGTGTGGCCTATGGAACATTCTGGTCGACCCGTCGAGTCCTGTCTCACGCCAACTCCGTTTTATCTTTGTTGACTGTTATGTGTCAGATATTCCCATATGTTTTGATAATTCTTGGAACAAGCCCACCCATCCTGTTTCGAACAAAGGGTTTTGTTTGAGGGGACATATTTCTGTCTCCACGTCTACCCAACTGGCGTCTTTCTCACGACAATTCTCTAACATAATTTTGACCTTCCTTATTTCTTCAAATTAAATATATCCTTTTCCTTATATACAATAATTTTATTATTTATTTATTTTAATTAATTTACCTATCAATTTGGTGGACCTGTTACAGCGGCTAGATCAAATGTAAGGGTTCTTTCTTTTTTTATATGTCCTCATGTTGAGTTGAGAGACCAATATCATCTGCATATATGAACTTTGTAGACTATGTGGCGGGAATGTCGGCAGTGTATGTATTGAATAAAATAGGGGCAAGAACAGAGCCTTGTGGCAGTCCATCATTTAGGTGCCTAAAAGAACTTTCTCTGCGACATAAGCAAACTTTAATTGACCTGTTGCCTGATTTTTTACCAGTTTTATTAGTGTAAATAATAGTCGAGTATTGAGGGTTTTGTTGATTACCCTCACCCCACACTATGCATCAATACAGCGAAAAAGGAAACACAGGTCGAATTAAATAGTGCCCTGAATGTGTGTTGAGTTTGCCGTGCAGATTGCAGGTCCAGCACACCTTGTCAGTTCCTCCATTACTCCTCCCACGTCCTGAAACCTATTACTTTTTACTACAAATATATAATGATTTACATTAATTGTAATATATTTCTAACTGAAACTGAGCGTTTGCTGCAGCCATAAGAAAGTTTCTTCTCTTTCTGAAAGAAGACCTCTGTTTCTGTGTTCTCTGTGGCACTAATTAAGTCCATCAATTTGGTTTAATGTCATCTGCATATGCTTTGATTTCACAATCATCGGCTTTACATTTTAACAACCTACCTATTGTTGTTTGTCATCTCTCCTTGTGAAATTTACTTCTTGTGTATTCAAGATAGAGAACTGTCAAACGCTGATTTTACTGTTATCCATGTTATGTATGGCCGATGGCTGTATTATTACTTGCTAGGTTGTATCTTGATCGCTTCCCGCACAGGAGACACCCATGCTCAACTAATAGTATCTAAGTAAAAGTAGAACAGTTTCTAAGGTAAAATAAGAACTGCAAGTTGGCCTAGAAAAATTCTCCAGGTAGATTTGGAAAACAGATCATCAAGTAAACAACAATCCGCTAACTCATGCAAAACAACTACATTACTTCATAAGAACGCTACTTACAAGAGCCACAGAACTTCATAAGAACGCTACTTACAAGAGCCACAGAACTTCATAACAACGCTACTTACAAGAGCCACAGAACTTCATTAGAACGCTACTTACAAGAGCCACAGAACTTCATAAGAACGCTACTTACAAGAGCCACAGAACTTCATTAGAACGCTACTTACAAGAGCCACAGAACTTCATAAGAACGCTACTTACAAGAGCCACAGAACTTCATAAGAACATTATTTACAAGAGCCACAGAACTTCATAAGAACGCTACTTACAATAGTCACATTACTTCATAAGAACGCTACTTACAAGAGCCACATTACTTCATAAGAACGCCACTTACAATAGTCACAGAACTTCATAAGAACGCTACTTACAATAGTCACATTACTTCATAAGAACGCTACTTACAATAGTCACAGAACTTCATAAGAACGCTACTTACAATAGTCACATTACTTCATAAGAGCGCTATTTACAAGAGCGATAGCGTTTCACAAGAATGCTATAAAAATTACAATGTAGAACGGTTTTCATGAATATGTACATAATTTCTAAAATAATGAAAATATAATCTTTAAAAATTAAGGGTTATCTTTAAAAAGTGCAAATAATGTCATTGTTTTTTACGAAAACTAGGAGCACAAATTTACCGGTGGATAATTATTCACTATTAGGAGCAATAATGAGTGGGACCACAGAAAAAAAACAGATATCGCATTCTTATGGCCACAGCTAACGTCTCAGTGGCAGTTATTAATTAGATTAATACTAATTTACATAATTATACTTTCATGGTTATTATTACTATGTTTACCCTCGAGGATTTGGGGGAATAAGAGAGGGACCGCTGACAAGGGGCCATCCGCATGGCAAACTGAAGAATTAACTACTTGACACGCTAACTCGATAGACATTCAGAGCACTATTGAACCTCTGTTTCTTTCTCTTCTGTGGTAGGACTAAGAGAATTCAAATACTTTCCTACATCCTGGACATCATGTAAGACGTTCTGTTAATGTGTGGTTTGGTGTTAGGAATTTAATACTGATTTGACCTAAAATCCTACTAAATCGGCTTAATTCTTAAGATTGGTTTTTTTAGGTCTATCTTGCCTGAACTAATCTAAAATTCCTTTTTCCAGCTAAGACAAAACCTACAGTTCCAGCACGATAGAGCTCCAGGTAATTTGGTTAGTTAAGTCCGTGGACAAGTCAATTTAATTTTTGAATTAGACGCGGTGGCCCTGAGTCGTTGCCTCCACGGTCACCAGATCTTACTTAGTTGATTTTTGTATTTTGGGACTAATGAAGCTGTTTTTGTATTCAAATTCTGTCGTGGACGCTTCGGGCCTCGCTACCTAAATTTTGAATTCTGGCGCGTTGATTCTGAAGTCAAATGTATTTCGAGATATTCGGTGGACAAATTTGTGGTGGACGACCTCCGCTCCAAACTCTTTTGTGGCGGAGGTCGTCATTTTGAACTTGCTTTAAGATTTGTACTTTTAAATTTTGTTATTAACCTAAAATATTTGTTTTATAAACATTCAGTTATTGGTAATTGGATGCAGTTTGGAGGAATGATTTAAGGAATTTAAGAAATGTATATCTATGTTGTTTATTTTGTCCATACAAGTCATCTAGTGTAATTCGGTGGAATTATTTAAGGAAACTTTATTTCTATGCTGTTTATTTGATGTATTATGTGATTCATAATGTTTAATAGAAGTATGCAGAAATAATGTATTTATTATGTAATAGTTCTTTCTATATTGTTATAATTCCTTCTGCCTGTATTTGAAGTTGCTTGAATTCATATAATCTCTTGGGGTGTTCATTTCACTATGAGAATTATCTCAATTCGTGTTTCAAATGTAAGACAGTTGAGACACCCTACAAACTATTCCCTATATCGTGGTCTACGTATTTATAATTGAACTACCGAACTACGTCTTTTCCAGAAATACTCGAGAATCATTGGATTGTTGCTCAATCAAATCTCCCGAGCACTCTTCTGATGAAGATTGTCCCAAATTGAACCGAAGAAACTGTTCCAATTTCCACGTTAATGGCGAGGATAGCCGGGCGTGCCTTCATTATTGAGAATCGGAGATTGCGTAATGCTAAACGGTGGCCTGCTGCAATGAAACCAAAATGTCATCTTTCGGGCGGGTCCAGCTCATCGGAGCTTGTGACCTTCGGACATCCCTGCAGTGGGTCACAGTCTCCAAACTGGGCTGACGCGGATCTAACCTCGATAAAACTAATTCATTGATATTCAGTGCATTAAATAATTACCATTTACCAGATGGAGAAGTTCTACTAACCTCCAATTATGTAAATTTATTCTACTTTTGGGGATTTTATCCAAAAATAGGACTTGGCCCGTTGAAAATGTTACGGAACCTGTCTTCACTAATCCAGCGCACGAATTATGTTGAATAAAAGTCGTCAGGCTTAGTTGAAAATAAACAGTAGTTTCGTAATATAGACTAAAGCTTTCGGTAACGAGTGCGTTTTAACCTAACAGTGTCTCAAAACATGTAAATTATTTTAAGGTATTGCTTAGTGGTAAAAATAAAAAAGTCCAATCGTTAATGTATTACAATATATAAAAATAATCACCCGAAAAATTGATTTAATTTAGACTCACTCAGCAGGACGGACGACTGCGCGCCGCCGCTGCCCACGTCTTACGAGATGGTCTTGCGAATTTTACCAGCGTGTATTTATCGGCTACACTTTGACATTTCTTACCCCAACTTTCATTTAAATAATAACCAAGAGTTAAAGATTCAATTAATTAATTTTACAAATACGTTAGGTATTATTTTTTTAAAAGATTCTTGATTAAGTCAACAATATAAGCATTATGAATTTTTTCATTGCTTTTTCAAGCAATAAAAATTAAATTAATTAATTAAATTTTGTTATTAAATCATTCAGAACTGTTGTATTTGAATTGCTTTGGTATAAATTATTATTAGGAGAGAAAATATATTGTGTTAATATTAAGAAATTCATTTATTGCATTAGTTTTCTTAAAACACATAGAAATACAAATATTTCTTTCTGCGTAAACAAAATCAGTAATTTCTTTCTTTAAAAATTGACATTTCCTATTATTTGTTATGTTTTAACTGTTTATTTCTTCAAGTCAAGTGATTCTTTTTCTTTATACACTTTAAGCGTTGGAAGTCTCCAAGGAATTCACCAATATTTTATCTTTCTTGTTAGACGTAGCTTGCAGAGAAAGCTACTAAGTATAAGTGGAGTTCAATAAGTTAAGTTGGAGTATTATTTGTTACGAAAGTTGTGTGAAGTGGCCAGCCTTGGTTTATTTCATACCACAAATCACCATTCGCCATCTTCAGCTGTTAACCTAGTTTAATAACAAGATTTGCACAACTGCTTTTTATGATAGGTAGATGACTCCAATTGGTCGTAAAGATATTTCGGCAGATCCACGCACAGAAACCGCAAACCATCCTCTCACTGGGTGGAAAGTCACTTCGGTAGGCTAATATCCAACTGAATGTGCTTGGCCTCATTTAGTTTGGGTCGTTATATGGGAAATCTCGGCGCAACTAGCAATGGAGCGGTTTACGGTCGTAGACGTTCCTTACAGTAAGTCCTTACCCCTTCTGTATATACAATACGTCTAATAATGACGTTGTTTACGGTCGTAGACGTTCCTTACAGTATGTCCTTACCCCTTCTGTATATAGACACAATACGTCCAACAATGACGTGGTTTACGGTCGTAGACGTTCCTTACAGTAAGTCCCTACCCCTTCTGTATATAGACATAATATACAGAAGGGGTAAGGACTTTTGTATATCCTGCAATACTTTTACAGGGATCTGATATTGATATTCACTTTGATAATTTATATATTTTTAAAAAGAAATGCATTTTATTCCTGTAATATAAATAATTGCAAGTCAATAATTCTCTTAAAACTGTTACGGTTGAAAATCTTTGTTTGTTAATTGATTTTGATGGGTTGAAAATGTATTTATTATAATGTTATCTTTATTAATTTTACTTGTTTGTTTTATTTATTGTTATTTATTTATATTTATTTTGGTATGTTTATTATAGACGTTATGTAATAACTTGTTGAAACTTATTTGCTAAGTATTATAGAATGTTTATTACGATATTGTGATCATTATTTTTAGTTTGTTATGTAAATATTGTGCTCCTGTTGTTCTTCAGAGAAATTAGACTTGACTCAAACCACTATATTGAACTTTAATATATTTGTTCTGATATAATGTAATTGGGATATACTGTTTTATAGCAAGAAAATAAAATAAAATAATACGATTAATAATGGTGCGGTTTAGAGTCGTAGACGTTCATTACAGTAAGTCCCTACTCCTCTTGTGATTTCTAGGCACATACCTCATTAAGAAATCGTGCTATGTTATTAAAATTATGAGAATATAGTGGACCAAAGGTACTGACCAACCTAATGTAAAGTAACACTAAAAAAATAACAATTTAAAGGATAGCCATTTATATTTTCATAAATGACATCTGTAAAATTTTTTAGTTAAATTTATACAATTATCTTTGGCCGAAGAGTTGATTAATCATATATAAAAACTTCATTGCTAGAGTTTACAATAAATAGGGGAATTGTGTACTTTTGTGCAATTTACAGGTTGGGGCAGGCGGGGTCAGCGAGGGAGAAAAACGTGTGTGTATGTGTATGTTGGTGAAGCAGGCTCTTTGCTACTCCTAGCGACCGATAAGTGAACTCTAGAACTAAATCCTTGGAGCGCTCAACTGGGTGCCTGGATGAACACACTTAAAATAGCTCACCATATTAGGCTTCTCGGGTTTAAAACTAATACACTTTAATAGAGAAATTATTCACTTAGGACAAGAAAAATTAACATTTAATATTCCACTGTGAGTTTTAATGACTATTTATTTTATTGGTGGGGTGTACTACAAAAGCATGTACTATATTTTGTATTCTATGCATATATTATGTATACTAAAAAATAAATAAAACAAAATTATGCATGTAATATTTAATTTAAAGTAAAATCGATATTACCTTTCCCCTGGGCCAATAGCATCGTCGCTCGTTCTCTGCCAGGCAGGCCATGTCCTCCGGCTCTGTCGTGTACGCCCAGTCGATGGAGGTGCCCAGAAAGTTGAGGAACATGGACGGCACCTGGGTGCCCGTGGGCTCGTTGCCTCCCGCCTCCACCAGCAGAACTCTCCAGTGGGGCACCTCACTGAGCCTGCTGGCAACCACGGCCCCTGCAGATCCACCACCCACCACGATGAAGTCGTACTCCCGGTCGGACATGCCACGAGACACCGGCCTCCCACATGGGTCTTCCAAGTCGCACTGAGACCGAATGAAGACCTCCAGGAGTCCCATGAACAGCATGAAGGAAGACCCTCCACAGGTGCTGGCCAGCGTGGGCCCGGGCTGCGTCACCGGGCAGTTGCAGTTCATCTGTCAAAAAAACATCATTTGTTAAAATATATAAATAATTTTGTATAATATATATATATATATATATATATATATATATATATATATATATATATATATATACATATATATATGTATACAATATTACAGAAATATAAACTATTTCTTAAATCCATAAGGACAGGTTATGAAACACTGACTGCTAGCTGAGTAGTGTGTCTTGTTTGTACAGCTTTGTACATGTTTGTAGTACATGTTTGTATTCTACAGCTGATAAATTTGATACTAAGCCTCCAAAAAGGAACTGTTGTAGGCAAATATACTAAACTCTCTTATATCTCAGCGTATCAGGGGTACGGAGGGAGGGGGTGGGTGGCGGTTATTATTTGAATCTCTTAATGCCTACAGTTGCGATTTCACAACAAACCTATTTTTATGTTATGTTGGTATGAAAACATCACTCCTTGTCGCTTGTTATTTCACTTTCGCAACATCCCGTGGGTCAATTTTATACGGGAGTGGTGGCAAACCTGGTTGAATGAAGTTGCCTGGAGGCCATTTTGTTAGTTGACATTAGTACATTTTCAGTGGAGCGACTTGTTGAGTTTCAAAAAGAATATATATCACTTTCACGGTAAGTTATAGTTCTATAAATAATATCGGCTGTTTATTTGATTACTAGGATTCATTTTAGTTTAGTTTTGAATGCTTTGCTTTAAAAAATAATGGTATTATGACGTAAAATCGGTTTGTTACTTTTTTGCAACAACCGGCAACAATGGAACACTCAATCTATTTGAACCTAATTTATAAATTATTCCATTTGGCATATTATTTCATTCTACATTAGTTTTATAGAATTATATCTATGCACTAGATTAACTCGTATGTATTTTTTAGATTCGGCGGTCAAGTAAAGCACTTAAATGTGCCGGAATCCCTGAGAAAGCGCTGTTGTTTCTAGACTCCAGTGAAGAGAGCAAGGCAGATGACAGCGACAATGATGAAGACAGCGGGAATGTAGGCTGGAGAGATTCCAGCAAACAGCATTTATAAAGCATCTAACAAATCTTATTGTATTTCCTTACTCTTTGAAATATTAAAATAAGATAATTTTCATAAATACTGATGTATTCATTTAAATAACCCCAAATATTCATTAATGCATGTTGTTGCGTTTTTTCAACAAACCGCCAAAAATGTTATTATTACAGAAAACATTAAAAAAAGTAACATGCTATTTGAGGTGCAAACAGATTATTTAATGTAATAAAAAAATGTTTTTAATGCAGAACATTTTTCAGGCATTAAGAGGTTTTAATGATTTGTTTGAATAATTATATCACAATTATTTATTTACTAATTACCTCATACATGCATGTTTTAATTTTCATACGTCCATGTTGTAGATAAAACAAATGATTACATCAAATAATCAATATTACAAAATATTGTTACACCATTGAACAAGATAGTGTTAACCAAGTAAGTTCACTACGTGTGACCGTGTTAATGATTGAACAATATCATTTACTAACTACAGAATGGCTACCTTTCATCAAATATTGTCAAGGACAGGTCATAAACGAAGCTAAAGACCATGTGCTAATCTTAAAAATGTAGGCTATAGGTACTGATGGAAATATGTCAAAGTAAATAGGAAAGGATGCTCAGGCGGAGGCTTTCAAGGTTGGGTGGAGTCTAAAACTAAGCCAGATGGCAGCAACCGATAGCGGAGCTTTCATTTCCTTGTTGTTTATTGTATGTCCCTATAAATTTATTTGGTATGTTGAAACGTGTTAGTCCGGACTGATGAGGTAGAAGTGTTATGTGCTAAAATCGCACGATGTTTACGACCACACATTGTTATCGTCCAAGTAAGAAATAAATACTGACATTTATATATGATCTCAATGTGATCGCACGATGTTTACCACCACTCACACATTGTTATCTTCCAAGTAAGAGATAAACACTGACATTTATACATGATCTCAATGTGATCGCACGATGTTTACCACCACTCACACATTGTTATCTTCCAAGTAAGAGACAAACACTGACATTTATACATGATCTCAATGTGATCGCACGATGTTTACCACCACTCACACATTGTTATCTTCCAAGTAAGAGATAAACTAAACACTGACATTTATATATGATCTCAATGTGATCGCACGATGTTTACCACCACTCACACATTGTTATCTTCCAAGTAAGAGATAAACTAAACACTGACATTTATATATGATCTCAATGTGATCTCACGATGTTTACGACCACTCACACATTGTTATCTTCCAAGTAAGAGATAAACACTGACATTTATATATTATCTCAATGTGATCGCACGATGTTTACGACCACTCACACATTGTTATCTTCCAAGTAAGAGATAAACACTGACATTTATATATGATCTTAATGTCATCGCACGATGTTTACGACCACTCACACATTGCTATCTTCCAAGTAAGAGATAAACACTGACATTTATATATGATCTCAATGTGATCGCACGATGTTTACGACCACGCACACATTGTTATCTTCCAAGTAAGAGATAAACACTGACATTTATATATGACCTTAATGTCATCGCACGATGTTTACGACTACTCACACATCGTTATCGTACATATCTGAAAAGATGGCCAAAGAAAGACGGAGGGAACTCTGGATCCAACCCGTCGGCAGATATGTCCCCTCAGTCATGGGGAATGGGTAGAGTGAGGCTAAAGAGGAAATCGGCCTCTCTTTTTATATAAAAAAAAACAAAACAAAAACGAACAAAAAACAGAGAAACACACTTGGACGGCTTCAAGAGTTGTTAGAATTGACTCTCCCGATATGGTTTTCTGTTTTTGTAACTTGCCACTCAAGCTCAGATATATCCGGCTTAAAAAGTGAAACACAAAAAACGATTTATTTTCCCAGTTTACAAAAAAGAAGGATACTAGTTATGTTGAACAAAAAATAATATGTAACAACACTTGTCTTTTACATAGTCGTTTAGTATATTGGAGTAGGAGTCTGGGAATGTGAAAATGCTCAAACTAACCTTCTTTTTAGACCAAAAAAAGTGATTAGAACAGTTTTTAAGAAGCAATACCGACACTCTTGTAAAATCATTTTTAAGGAATATAGAATTTTTATATTTTTTCTCTATATTTTCCAGCTTATGAAATTTGTTAAGAAACACACCCAAACCTTCTCTACAACAACAACCCAAAGTATAATTTACGAAATAAATGTACAATCGCTATTCCGAAACAAAGAACATCATTTTTCGAGAGACACTTAACCTACAGAGGAATAAAACTCTTTGCCTGCATCAATAAGAGTAGACACTTGTGCCAGGTCGTTCGAACGGAGAGTTAGAAACTACGGTATCTTCATTTATATTATCAACCAAATAAAGAAGTTTGAGTATAAAATTATAAATTGTTTATTTGTAGTTTTATTTTTTCAAAACATTCTTTTAAAGTTCATAGAATATATATTTCTTACTATGTTATCTTTGAATCAACAGCAGACTGAAACCCCTTAGACATTAAAATTTACTTAAAAAATTTCTTTCACAATTATATACATTGAACAATAAGTTTGCTAACTTCTTTAAGCTGATATTATAGACCTTTAGAAGTGTAAAATGCTGGATTATAATTGGGTGTGAAATATTCATTAGTGTAATTGTAGTGAAAGGTGTAGTTAATATAATTATAATTGTTATAAGACCAAAGGTTACATATAAATGGTGAATATGTGGAGGATTCTATTTGACTTGTATCACAGAGAAGAAAGTTGTACTATGTACGTATCCAATAGTGCACTAGTAAATGGGTGTCGAGTAGAAACTTGGAAGTGTCAAGTTGTTAGTTCTCTATTTCACCCCCGTTCGAAAGCAACTATAATATAAAATGTTAATTTTTACAAAACAAATCTAATGATTATTTAAGTAATATGTCATTTGCTCTGATTCAGTATCCTATATTTTTTTTTAAATCTCTACTATTTCAAAGTGTGAGAGTATGGTAAACATAAAACTAGATAATGATAGCAGTAAAACAAAATTTATAATAACAAATCCAAGCCTGACTTCTCATAAGTTTTTCAAAAGTGCAAATTAGCAATTGTCTGTAGTTGAGGCCTATAAAACAATAAAGGAGTGCATGACTGATAGTTTACAATTCCCCACTTTTGCACATTATCAAAAGCGTATGTATACATTTCCAATAGTTGTAACTTCCCTCACCCACAGTAATTTTTACAGAAAAAAAATAATGATTTTTTAAATATTATGTCATTTGCCTCTGATTCAGGATCCTATTTTGGAAAAAACTCTACTATTTGAAAGTGTGAGAGTATGTAAAACATAACACTAGATAATGACATATGTAAAAGAAACTTTTATAATAACAAATTCAAGCTTGACTTCTCTTAAGTTTTTCAAAAGTGCAAATTAATCAATTCTTTGTAGTTGAAGCCTATAAAACAATAAAGGAGTACCTGGAACAATAACTATAAATTTATCTCAGCCCTTCACCGGCAAGTTACTATCCGAATGACAGCTTGAAAACTGTGAAAAATGTCTTTAGGCCTATGTACATACATGTAAAGATAAATTATACACATTAAACAATCTAATTTACTTGGATGAGAAAAATGATTGAATCACAAGCTAACACACAAAATGAACAGGTTCAAACATAAATGACAAATGTAATAAATATGGATAAAAACTGTTTCAATTTAAATATTGAAACAACGTTTTGAACAGAACTTCAGTGCGTTTCAGTATTCAAATAACTATTGGTTTGAATACCACACTTAGGTGTTTTCATACTGGTTTATATATATATATATATATTTTTTTTTTGTGGGGTGGGTAAACGTCTTTATAAATTTGACAGTTCAGTAATCAAGAATATTTTATATCCCTCTTGTGTGTGATAGTTTATTATTAAACAATTTTTGGTGTTTGGGAATTTCTACTGATAGTTTCTTAGGATTAAAGAGAAAAATATTTAGGCCTATAGTTGCCACTCCACTGTAGAATTCAGTATTAGCCTACACGGTTTTTTATTTTGGAATTTCTTTTTTCTGAAGTTTTGAGTTCATACATTTTTCCTTTTGCAAAATACTATGGTATATTCAGATTAAGGGAAAGATAACCTTTAATTTGATACCCCAATTAAGTGGAAAAAGTTTGTATTAAAAATCTGTTTTTTTGTGGCAAACATCCCGAATTTCTTATAGTTTTCCACTTAACATTCAGATATAATGGGCTTGAATATTATGTGAATACACTTGTCAAGTATTGAAAATTTTACTTATATACTTGCTGAGGTAGGTAAAAAATACAATTTTTTTACAAGTTTCCCATAATGTATTCTATTGTACATTGGAACCAATTTTTGTGTAAAAAGGTCCTCCATCTTGTTTATGACTGAAAATACTGCCTAAATATTCAATATCACTAAGATATTACAGTGTTTTATAGTATATACAAACATAATAGATGTTAATTAAACTTATTATCGTTAGGCCTACATGTTTGATTCCAGAACAATGTTGCAATAAATTCTGTACTGTTTTAATTCGCAAAATCAATAGCAGTTCGTTAAATTTCCACGTGGAGCGTAGTTGACCAGCCCTCTCTACGACTCATAATGTTGTCGCTAGATAGCATTTAAACAAACTATTTATAACATTAAAACGTATTAATTTAAAATGTTTAATTATTTTAATTCTCTTGAGTGTACTTTTTTTGTATTCAAAGTAACAATTACTAAATGTACTTACACATGTGATGTTTTTAAATTAAAAAATGCTATAAACACTTATTTATTTTTATTTACATTGTCGTTCAATCTCAGTCATAAACATACTAATTAAGTTATTTAAAACATAACATTAATTTACCATTGTTTATCTAGGTGCAGCGATCCTTCGCAGACGCCCGACATCACACTAATCCTACTTCAAAATAATTTTTGGAAGCCTCTCTGAGGCTAATAATATCTGAAATAGGAATGCTAATAAGCATTCCTCTAAACATAGGCATACATTACAGTACAGCTGAATCAATTCTATTCGATTGAAATTATATATCAGCCAATTATTGATTCAAACTGAGTCAACTTAAATATTAAAAAATACAAATACAGTCTTGTAAATAAATATGTAATACATTGTTAATTCATCAAAACTAAAATATGATCACAATTTGAAAAAATAATCAGGCTTCCACATTTTATTCCTAGTTAAGATAAAAATCATGATAAAGTCTGTATGGAATTATAAATTTTGTTTTTTCCAAAAAAATCTTTTCGAGTTCATAGAATATATATTTTTTACTGTGTTACCTTTGAGTCAACAGCAGACTGAAAAGCTGTAGGTATTAAAATTTATTTTAAACGTCTCTTTCACAATTATATATGTATTGAACAATAAGTGTGCTAACTTCTTTAAGCTGATATTAGACCTTTAGAAGTGTAAAATGCTGGATTATAATTGGATGTGAAATATTCATTAGTATAATTGTAATGAAAGGTGTAGTTAATATAATTGCAATAAGACCAAAGGTTACATTTGAATGGTGAATATATGGAGGATTCTATTTGTCTTGTACCACAGAGAAGAAAGTTGCACTCTGTACACATCCAATATTGCACTAGTAAATGGGTGTCGAGTAGGAACTTGGAAGTGTCAAGTTGTTAGTTCTCCGTTTTACCGGCTGATGGTAGCACCAGCACCTTGTTAGTACCTCCATTTACTCCCTCAAATCCTCAAGGATTAACAGAGCAATTATTACTACAGATATATAAAGATGAACATTAGGTGTAACTGCCACCGAGGCGTTCCCTGCGGCAATAACAAGATGATTGTATAAGTATAATACATAATAATATTTATTTTTATATATTATTATGTATTATACTTATAATACATAATAATATATTTTATTATGTAATATATAATAATAATAATAAAAATAATAATAATATTTTATTATATATATACCGTATAGACCTATATATATATATATATATATATATATATATATCATTTTCGGTGTTTGTATAAGCGGAACGATACTGTCCAAAGGTGGGTCAGTGGTTAAAGCTTCGGACTGTGTAGTCCAAATTTCAAGGCTCGAATACCCAACTGAGCCTACTGTTGGTACTTCACTCATTGAATAAAGTTCACGCACAGGCCTGCAGGTCCAGATCGCAGGAATCGCGAGTGCAGTTATAAACATATTGAAAGGTTCTCCAGAAGGAGCCAGAAGTGGTACAGGCAGAGCAAGAGGTTTGACACATTTTTGCTAGACAGTCATCATTGGGAAATATATTCAGTTAGGATATTTATGACCTTCGAAATATCTAACAATCAAGAAGTATATTTTATGTACCTAACGGCATTTCTTTATATCACGAACTACATTGTAGTCGGATTGGTTTATTGATATATTTACTGTTTAAATAACACGTATTTATCTTATTTATTTTAACTACGAATCTAGAGTGGCATTGAGATTCTAAATATGTTCACATATATACAGAGGCAAAAAGGGAAGCTAAATTGGAAAGATTGATAGAAGAAAATGTTCAGTGGCACAGAGACGAAAGAAGCAGAGGTCGCATTCAAAAGTGCACTAAATGTGGAGTTAGTTTGAAGAGTAGTTATTTCTCCAGTTTCTTAAGTATATGGCAGGGCCAGCACCTTGTCAGTCCCTCCCTTAATTCCCCCACTCAAATCCTCTAGAATAAACGTAGTAATTATTACTACAGATCTATAAAAATGTACATTGGTTATAATCTACTTACAACTACCACTGAAGTATGAACGCTTAGTTCGATACGGTCATAGTAAAGTGACCTCTATATATGTTTTCTCTGTGCGAGTGGCACTGCTCCATTAATCTAATAAAATATTAGATATTTTAACTGAGTTTGTTTTAATGTGGAGTGTACTGTTACTTAGGTAATTTATAAATTAAATTAGTCCTTTAAAAATAGGTTGGTGATACGGATTTAAACAGTAAATAAATATTCACCAGAGTCCCAAACAGCTTCAAGTTGGGGTACATTTAAAACTAAGTTGGTAATACGGTTTTGCACAGGCAATAAATATTCACCTGAGTCCCAAACAGCTTCAAGTTGGGGTACATTTAAAACTAGGTTGGTAATACGGTTTTGCACAGGCAATAAATATTCACCCGAGTCCCAAACAGCTTCAAGTTGGGGTACATTTAAACTAGGTTGGTAATACGGTTTTGCACAGGCAATAAATATTCACCTGAGTCCCAAACAGCTTCAAGTTGGGGTACATTTAAAACTAGGTTGGTAATACGGTTTTGCACAGGCAATAAATATTCACCTGAGTCCCAAACAGCTTCAAGTTGGGGTACATTTAAAACTAGGTTGGTAATACGGTTTTGCACAGGCAATAAATATTCACCTGAGTCCCAAACAGCTTCAAGTTGGGGTACATTTAAAACTAAGTTGGTAATACGGTTTTGCACAGGCAATAAATATTCACCTGAGTCCCAAACAGCTTCAAGTTGGGGTACATTTAAAACTAGGTTGGTAATACGGTTTTGCACAGGCAATAAATATTCACCTGAGTCCCAAACAGCTTCAAGTTAGGGTACATTTAAAACTAGGTTGGTACGTACATTTAAAACTAAGTTGGTAATACGGTTTTACACAGGCAATAAATATTCACCCGAGTCCCAAACAGCTTCAAGTTGGGGTACATTTAAAACTAAGTTGGTAATACGGTTTTGCACAGGCAATAATTATTCACCTGAGTCCCAAACAGCTTCAAGTTGGGGTACATTTAAAACTAAGTTGGTAATACGGTTTTGCACAGGCAATAAATATTCACCTGAGTCCCAAACAGCTTCAAGTTGGGGTACATTTAAAACTAAGTTGGTAATACGGTTTTGCACAGGCAATAAATATTCACCTGAGTCCCAAACAGCTTCAAGTTGGGGTACATTTAAAACTGTTGGTAATACGGTTTTGCACAGGCAATAAATATTCACCTGAGTCCCAAACAGCTTGAAGTTGGGGTACATTTAAAACTAGGTTGGTAATACGGTTTTGCACAGGCAATAAATATTCACCCGAGTCCCAAACAGCTTCAAGTTAGGGTACATTTAAAACTAGGTTGGTAATACGGTTTTGCACAGGCAATAAATATTCACCTGAGTCCCAAACAGCTTCAAGTTAGGGTACATTTAAAACTAGGTTGGTAATACGGTTTTGCACAGGCAATAAATATTCACCTGAGTCCCAAACAGCTTCAAGTTAGGGTACATTTAAAACTAGGTTGGTAATACGGTTTTGCATAGGCAATAAATATTCACCCGAGTCCCAAACAGCTTCAAGTTGGGGTACATTTAAAACTAGGTTGGTAATACGGTTTTGCACAGGCAATAAATATTCACCCGAGTCCCAAACAGCTTCAAGTTGGTGTACATTTAAAACTAGGTTGGTAATACGGTTTTGCACAGGCAATAAATATTCACCCGAGTCCCAAACAGCTTCAAGTTGGGGTACATTTAAAACTAAGTTGGTAATACGGTTTTGCACAGGCAATAAATATTCACCTGAGTCCCAAACAGCTTCAAGTTGGGGTACATTTAAAACTGTTGGTAATACGGTTTTGCACAGGCAATAAATATTCACCTGAGTCCCAAACAGCTTGAAGTTGGGGTACATTTAAAACTAGGTTGGTAATACGGTTTTGCACAGGCAATAAATATTCACCCGAGTCCCAAACAGCTTCAAGTTAGGGTACATTTAAAACTAGGTTGGTAATACGGTTTTGCACAGGCAATAAATATTCACCTGAGTCCCAAACAGCTTCAAGTTAGGGTACATTTAAAACTAGGTTGGTAATACGGTTTTGCACAGGCAATAAATATTCACCTGAGTCCCAAACAGCTTCAAGTTAGGGTACATTTAAAACTAGGTTGGTAATACGGTTTTGCATAGGCAATAAATATTCACCCGAGTCCCAAACAGCTTCAAGTTGGGGTACATTTAAAACTAGGTTGGTAATACGGTTTTGCACAGGCAATAAATATTCACCCGAGTCCCAAACAGCTTCAAGTTGGTGTACATTTAAAACTAGGTTGGTAATACGGTTTTGCACAGGCAATAAATATTCACCCGAGTCCCAAACAGCTTCAAGTTGGTGTACATTTAAAGGATTATTTTCTTGTATATCACTGACAGATTCGCTTGTATGGCTCCATTCCACTGGACTTTGGAGGTTTCAAAGGTAATCTAAGGCAGCTGTTTTATTTATTTAATTAATCTTTAGACGTAAAATAAAAAAATAAAAAAAATGGAATTAACAAGTTTGAAATGGGCTAAGTAATATCATTGAGTGTTTATACTAATAAATAGGTAGCAGCGTAGGTAATGTGAGTGAGATGCTGTAAAGAAATTTAATATTGTGATTTTGCGTTATACAGTTAACCTACTATTATTTGTAGTCAAAAGTCACAGGCCGAGGTGTAACTAGCACATTAAGTGACCGGGGTTAGCACGCTAAGTGTGCAGGGGTGTCCCCTGGTCTTCATAAAAATATATGAAAAAAAAATAATTCCAAATACCCCATGTCCTTGAGTCACAAGATGTAGACCGACCGATAATGGTGAATCGATGGTCGTCCTCATGAATTATTAATTAGTGGAAAGGTCAACAGGATGAAGATTACCGTCCAGCGTGATGTAAATCACGAGTAAATCCTGTTTGGTAACAGGAGATGTTTTACTATCACTCTCAACTACTGTAATTGTTTGATCAACTATGACAGTAGTCCTTGGGGACGAGTCGTAGAAAATAGGGATGTCAGGGGTCAATGTGCAGTTTTATAAGATGGACCTTGGCCCTAAAGAACTCGAAAAACCAGTCACATTTGCTTTCTATGGACGAGATTTGAAAATGCATAAAGTGGTACATGCAAATTGAGAAATAAATTTATTAGGGACAAATGAGTTGCTTCATAAGAACAATACTGTTCTTATTAGAGGATAAATAAATATTATTTGTCTTTATATTTTAAAATTGTATTAAAATAAATAAATAAATATAATACTACAGTAGTTACAAAAAACCTTTATAAAAAAAGTCCTGATTAGTAAAACAGTAACTATGATAATTATTTTTCTTTACTTCAAGCAGTTTGCCTTTTTAATGTGAATTTTCAAAATAATACCCTTCAGAAAATCTGTCCCTAAAGGTTGGAAAGGGATGAAATAACAATTTGGTATAAGTCAAGGAAAATGTACGTCTACAAAAAAATCACCAAAATGAAAAGTATTTTGATAGAAATTTGGAAAATACTTTGAGAACAAATCTACTTTATAAAATATAAGAAATATAAGACTCTATAAAATATCGTATGGCTTTTAAAGCCAGTCACCAGACTGATAAAATAATAAAAACATACCATTAACAAATAAACAAATCTAAACTACAAAGTACTTGTGTCTTATTGTTTAAATATCAATCTCCCGTCACAGAGCTAAATCCAGGTTTTGTAACTATTCAACACCTGCTTCTCCGATTTAATGAAGAAGTTCAGCTACTCTCCCCTGAAAAGAGTGCAATGGGCAATCATAAACTATGTTATCCATACTTTGAACTTCGATTCCGCAATGACATGACTGATAATTTGCAATTCTCCATTTAAATTTTCAGTAGTGCATCTTCCCTCACCCACATTATTTTAATAGAAAAAATCTAATGATTATTTAAGTAATGTGTCATTTGCTTCTGATTCAGGATCCTATTTTGGAAAAACCTCTAGTATTTTGAAGTGTGAGAGTATGTAAAACATAACACTAGATAATGACATATGTAAAAGAAACTTTTATAATAACAAATTCAAGCTTGACTTCTCTTAAGTTTTTCAAAAGTGCAAATTAATCAATTCTTTGTAGTTGAAGCCTATAAAACAATAAAGGAGTACCTGGAACAATGACTAGAAATTTATCTCAGCCCCTTCACCGGCAAGTTACTATCCGAATGACAGATTGAAAACTGTGAAAAATGTCTTTAGGCCTATATACATACATGTAAAGATAAATTATACACATTAAACAAACTAATTTACTTAGATGAGAAAAATAATTGAATCACAAGCTAACACACAAAATGAACAGGTTCAAACATAAAAGACAAATGTAATAAATATGAACACAAACTCTTTCAATCAATGTAAAAACTGAAACAATGTTTTGAACAGAACTTCAATGCGTTTCAGTATTCAAATTGGTTTGAATACCACACTTAGGTGTTTTCATACTGGTTTATATATATATATATATATTTTTTTTTTGTGGGTAAACGTCTTTATAAATTTGACAGTTCAGTAATCAAGAATATTTTATATCCCTCTTGTGTGTGATAGTTTATTATTAAACAATTTTTGGTATTTGAGCATTTTTTGTTATGTTTTTAGGGTCAAGTACATTAACATTGGCTTTTCCAAAAAATATAGTTTCTTAGAATTCAAGAGAAACATATTTATAGTTGCCACTCCACTTGGGCATTTTAATTCAGTACTAGCCTACACGGTTTTATTTTTGGATTTTTTTCTGAGGTGGTGAGTTTATACATTTTTCCTTTCTCAAAATCCAATGGTATATTCAGATTAAGAAAATGATAACCTGTGATTTGTTATCCCAATTGAGTGGATAGTTTTCCTCTTAAAATCCAGATTTATGTGGCATGACTGATATGTGTTTATACTTATCATGTTTTTAAAAATTTTAAGTGTGTACTTTCCGAGGTAGGTAAAAAAAACACTTTTTTGGCAAGTTTCCCATAAACAATACATTGGAACCATTTTTGGCCTAAAAAGGTTTGCCATCTTATTTATGACTGAAAATAGTGCCTATATATTCAGTGTCACTGAGTTACTACAGTGCTTTATAGTATATATTTAAATAATAGATTTTAGTTAAACGTATTACCGTTAGGCCTACATGTTTGATTCCCGAACAATGTTGCAATAAATTCTGTACTGTCTTAGTTCGCAAAGTCAATAGCAGTTCGTTAAATTTCCACGTGGAGCGTAGTTGACCCGCCCTCTTCACGACTCATAATGTTGTCGCTAGGTAGCATTAAAACAAACTATTTATAACATTAAAACGTATTAATTTAAAAGGTTTAATTATTTTAATTCTCTTGAGTGTACTTTTTTTGTATTCAAAGTAACAATAACTAAGTGTCCTTATACATGTGATGTTTTTAAATTAAAAATGCTATAAACACTTATTTATTTTTATTTACATTGTCGTTCAATCTCAGTCATAAACATACTTATTAAGTTATTTAAAACATAACATTAATTTACCATTGTTTATCTAGGTGCAGCGATCCTTCGCCGACGCCCGACATCACACTAATCCTACTTCAAAATAATTTTTGAAAGCCTCTCTGAGGCTAATAATATTGATCTAGAGAATAGGGTTACATTGCCGCCAGTGGCCGCCCGATATCGCTCTTACTCAGCCCGTCAGCTGTATTTGTAATGGAGTAAGGTAGTGGCGGTGAAATTACTTGTACATAATATTACCTTAATGTGGTGTTGGGCATTTTATTTTGTACATTCAAAAATCTAAAATTTAAATAGTTGTAACTTGGTTAAATCACTTACCAACCATAAATATGATAGTTTCAGTTACTGTATATTTGATGCAACTTTCGGTAAGTTTGTATTGCATCTCAATCTTTAGGTCAAAATCCCCTAGACTCCAACGAGTTTCCTTTGCAACAACTAACCTAATCATATCCAACCTAACCTTACATAACATAACCGAACCTTACCCAACCTAACCTTATATAAGTAATTGGACAGTGTTCGTTAGGTTAGGTCCAAATACAACTAATAGAAACATATGATAATAAAAATACCTGACTTACTTTAAAATAGTTTAATAAGTTTGGAGGGCAGCTAAAGGATTTTGAACAACTTATTATTCTGTTATAACATATAAATTTAATTTTAGGTTCTTTTCCGTTAATTCACTACCAATATTCTATTTCTCTTAAAACTATTCCCCAATCATTTTAACGTCCACTGTGGTATTCCTTATCCGCTAGGAATCCGATGTCGCTGGCCTTATCTTATCGCTTTCCAAGAACTTATACACGGAGAGCGCATTCGGTGGTAAGACAATCATTGGATTTACCAGTTTGTAATCAACTTTAGTAGCCACCAAATTTAACCTAACCTGTCATAACCTAACCGTAAATGTGATAAAAAAAGTAGTGATAGTGAAGTAGGGGGAAAGGTCCTAATTTGATGATATAATAATACAAGTTACGTAATAAGTAATCAAATACAAAGGTAAATATTATACGGTATTGAAAATATTAATATATAAGCAGTTTTGTTGGGGGTCACTGAACCAGTAAACCTATAGGACAAGCCGCCAAATCCTTATTCCTCCGCGTAAAATGCCAAAAACATGGGTTTGTATTTCAAAGATTCGTTTCATAATAATGATCGCATCGTAACACTTGAATGTCATTTGAAAGGTGAAAGCCTATTTCAGTGGACCATAAGTTGGTTTTTTTAATAAAATTAGTATTTTTATACTTTTTCTTGGTTAAATATGTACAATTTAAATGCCATTTTTGATGATTTTGCAATAAAAAAAACATAGTATATTCCACTAGAATGTATTCTTTATAACTGATTTTAATAGTAGACACGAATCGTAAAGTTGAAATAGAAAAGCATGTTTTGGCCCGCTGACGGTAAAATTCCAATCTGGGGCTGTCTCAGCGGTGATTTGCTGGTTTTGGGAATGGCCACCAACACGTTTCATTTTAAATTCATGACTTTTGGTGATATAAAAGATAAATTTTAGAGTATAATCGTTTACAAACAAACTATCAATTTCTTGCTAATTTTACACACATAGAGGGTAGGACAGACACAGTTTTACCTCCACTTAACAGTCAGCTCTTCGTACTTTTCCAAACACGTTCTCAACACTATCAAGCTAGTCTCACTCTCTGTCGTTACATTGACTGGTACATTTATGTATGCAAGTATTGGTGCGTAATTAAATTATCATAGTCTCCATCCCCCCCCCCCCATGTACAGGGGCTGTGCAAATTTCAGGTCAAAATATATTTAAGGTATTAATCAAATGAATCACACACATTATTTACACAAACAATCTTTTTTGTGCATACAAAATTATCATTATGCTAAAAATATGCTCGCATTATCCTCAGATATGAGACGCTGACACAATTTTGTGCGTATTTTAAGTCGAATATGAATGATTATATGAGTGTGATATATATGTGGATGACCTGTGTAGTATGGTTACCACAACTGAGTTCAACGTATGCTCAGAAAGGACCATTTATTAATAGCCCTTTAGCCAAGGCAACCACGTAATATTGGCCTTGATTTTCAGCTGACTGACAACCAGATACTAAGTTCTCTCCTTGCATAAAATCGGGACATTGACAACTACCCAACATGGACATCCCAAACTTGTCTAGTAGTGTCCACGCCGATAGCAACCTCTCAGCGGTCGCCATGTCAGTATTAAGAAGATCGAGTATAGAACCTATAAGCTACAATCTCCATATACTTCTTAACTTATAAGATTTCTCATACTAAAACCAACCATTATATACATATGGTTCAAGAATTCTACAGTCTGAAAAAGATAAATAAATAACACGTTTGGATCTATAATTCATCCATCGATTTTTAAACTGTGCTTTTAAACACACAGTTTATTTTAGTAGTTTATTTTACATAACTATCGCTTTGTTTAGTTGGCAGCTGGCATAGCTTAGAGATAACAGAAGTGACAATTCAGCTACTAAAATCGTAATTCATTTAGCACATCCTGAGGACACGTAGGCTACAGCTTAAAGAATGTTGTGGACGTGAACAACATCATCCTTCGAACCTCCCCATTTTGCAAGATATCCCACAACGTGCAGTGAAATGAAAAACGTCTTTATTCATATTCAAGAGGCGAAGGCTGCCTCATCATACAAATAAACAGTACGACTTAAATTTAGAAAACCACCTCTTTTTTTATTTTAGTTTTTCACTAATTTTTCAGTAATTCTGAAACGAATATTCACCAAAAACCAACTGGGCGTTAACTTGAGAAATATTTGACAGTCGAAACAAGTTTCTATTGTAATGCGGAATGATCTCTCCTTCCAAGGAATGGACCATGTTGAGCCGTTTTCACACGGGGTGGGAAGATACAACTATTGAAAATATAAGTGGGGAATGGCAAATTATCAGTCATCTGATTGCAGAGTCGAAGTTCAAACTATGGATCACATAGTCAAAGAATGCCCATTGCGTTCTTTTCATGGGTGGTATTGGTTCAATCGGAGAAGCAGGTGTTGAATGGTCACTAAACCTGGAGTTTGGTCTGTCACGGGACATCAGTATTTAACAACTAAGACACAAGTACTTTGAACCGTCAATTTTATTTTATTTACATTTAGTTTATAATTCTAATTTTTAATTTATTATAATTTTTGTAGCTGGATTATTGAGGCCATACGATGTATATTGTTTGTTTTAACCCTTTCATAATATTTTACATCCAAGGCAACGTGGGAAACCGGAAAGTGATCGCGCTTGTGTTGTTGCGTATGTCGTTGTTTACGGTTGGAGGTAAATATTGTCCATAAAGTCGTAGAGTTCTTAAACTACGTAGAGACCGCACAGAGCCATCATAGAGGATGCCAGGTGCGTCAGGATTTTTGTATAGTAAATGTTAGACTTCCGCGGTACGAATTGTGAATATACTTGACCCACTACCTCCATCTTCAGCAGACTCCCAGAGAAGAAAGAAACAGAGGTCTTATACAATACTATTCTGAATGTGTGTCGATAGTTCTTTGTGGGGATGGAAGGCCAGCACCTTATCAGTCCCTCCCTCATTCCCTCCGAATCCTAAAGGATAAACATAGTAATTACTACTACAGGTGTATAAAAATGTACATTAGTTGTAATCTATTTATAACTTCCCTTGAAGCGTTTTCTGTGCCAATAAGAAAAGCGACCTCTGAGTCTTTTTTGTCTGTGGTGGACTTCAAATTTTCTCTATGCCCACCTGAGTACTGTTTATGAGTATATAAACATTATGGGATGATGTAAGAAAGGTTTACGTCAATGACATGCGTTTTCTTTAGGATTTCTCTATTTACTAACCTGTAGTAAACAGTTTCTGAATCACCCAAACGTGGTTTAGTTGCCATCCAATGGAGAAAATCTGAAGTATAGTTTAAATTTAAACATTGAAGACGTTGAAACTTTATTTAGATAAATTTTGTTTATGAAAATTCAAGAAGATTTTACAGTTAACTTTTTGTTTTTTATTGTTATTCTTTATATCGTACACATTGAAGAGAAATTTATTCGATTTTAGATAAGTGGGGTAGTTTTTCAAGTTCCAGTTGTAGAGGTTCTTTATGTATATAATACACGAATTTCATACCTATCATTACGATCTTAGTTTTTGCCCAGTATGTTCAGGTTTCTATAGCAGGTTGTACGTGATGGCTTTGTACGATAATTCAGACAAAAAAAAAAAAAAACCAAATTTATACGTACAAATCGGCCACAGACATAATCTGAGAGTTTTGTCGGATAATTTTACTAACTTATGGCATTTCCAGTTACCTACTCTAATCTCTACACTACCATAAGTAGAATGTTGTTTAGCTGCAAAAACTGAAACAAGTGCACTCACTATCTATAGAGTATTGGCAAATATTATAGATTTATTATTGACTTCATGGCAAACTGAAATAAGTGCATTCACTATTTGTAGAGTACTAGCAAATATTGTAGATTTATTATTGACTTCGGGGCAAACTGAAACAAGTGCATTCACTATTTGTAGGGTATTGGCAAATATTGTAGATTTATTATTGACTTCGTGGCAAACTGAAACAAGTGCATTCACTATTTGTAGGGTACTGGCAAATATTGTAGAGTTATTATTGACTTCATGGTAAACTAAAACAAGTGCATTCACTATCTGTAGGGTGTTGGCAAATATTGTAGAGTTAGTATTGACTTCATGGTAAACTAAAACAAGTGCATTCACTATTTGTAGGGTATTGGCAAATATTGTAGAGTTATTATTCACTTCATGGTAAACTAAAACAAGTGCATTCACTATCTGTAGGGTGTTGGCAAATATTGTAGAGTTATTATTGACTTCATGGTAAACTAAAACAAGTGCATTCACTATCTGTAGGGTACTGGCAAATATTGTAGATTTATTATTGACTTTATGGAAAACTTAAATCAATGCCCTCTCTAGCCTACACTCAACGCTCTCACCTCCTTCCGTTCCAAGTGCTGTAAACACATCTATAAGAAGCGAAAAGCCAATATTAAAAAGTCAGACTACTTTTTTACAAATTAGCGATCTTTGCGCGGCTACCACTAGGGCAGTGCGGTCGACTAGATGGAGAGGGAAGACTACAAAATTTAATGAGATTGAGAGAGAAAGAACAAGGTGGAAGAGGGTATTGGTTTGTCAGAGAGGTAGTGTAGTAGATAATCTCAGGCAGCGCTGCGTATCGGCAGCTGCGCTGCGCCGGCTCGCACGAATTCCGCAACTTTTACAAACAGACTCCAAGAAAAAGCACGAACTCGACAACTGTGTGGGGGAAGAAGTGACAATGAGGAACAGCGTCCAATACGCCGTAATTTAATTAGTAAGGAGTTGCTGAAAAAGTGTAAAGACATAAAGTACAGACATATCCCATATCAGTTATTTTTGTTTGAAATGTCGTTCATCAAAAGCCAAACGCATATGTGTGTAAATTAAAATACTATTTAAATCTTTCATAAAACTAAGTAGTAAAGAAATTTAAATGTATCGTGAGTGCTGAAAGCCTTAAAATAAAATAAACAGTTTTAGGAGTTAATAAAAAGCTTCTTTCGTTAATATTGAACCAACAAACTAAGAAATACTGTAAACCTCACTAAGACAACAACCAAGATTCTGGATGGTTATAGCAATGATAAATGTTTACTTTCTTTGACATATGTATCTATTACACTGTTGTATTAAATAATAGTGCTTCATAAGTTTACTTCGATTCGTTATTAGGTTTAAGTTAAAGTACAATGCGATCTTAAGCTTCATTAATTAATATGCAAAACAGTTTTGTTGAATGATCAGTTTGTACCCAAAACGTGCATATTAAAAATAAACATATCACATTTATAAGTAGTGAATTATAATAATGAAAGCGCCTGCTAAAAATAAAAAAATCAAATATTTATAAAACCAATAATAATGAGGCTATAATGTGGACGAACATTTAACCTACATACAATTGTTCAGGAGAAAATTAGATTGTTATGTTGTATAATAATTTATTCACAATGTGTGAAAACACAAATAAATGACAAAAACAATTTTAAAAATTAATGTTATTGAGAATGTGTTGTACAGTTCTTAACGAAGAAACGTTATTCATAAAACTACTACAAATATCGCAGATTACATACTTATAATCAATTTTGATACTGCGCTCCACTTAAAAACGTATATTAACTAATAAGAAATAACTACTGAAAACGTAAATACTGCAGCTGTTCATCGATCTTACTGAAAACGTAAATACTGCAGCTGTTCATCGATCTTAACTGAAAACGTAAATACTGCAGCTGTTCATCGACCTTACTGAAAACGTAAATACTGCAGCTGTTCATCGACCTTACTGAAAACGTAAATACTGCAGCTGTTCATCGACCTTACTGAAAACGTAAATACTGCAGCTGTTCATCGACCTTACTGAAAACGTAAATACTGCAGCTGTTCATCGACCTTACTGAAAACGTAAATACTGCAGCTGTTCATCGACCTTACTGAAAACGTAAATACTGCAGCTGTTCATCGATCTTACTGAAAACGTAAATACAGTACCAACAACATAGGACACACACTTTACAAATTATAGTTTTGTATCAGCTGCTTAACTTTGTTTAGTATGAACATGTTGTCATCTTTTTGGGGTAATTCAGTTTTTATTTGATTTCCCTTTTCTTTCTACACGTTTATTCTAACGTACGATTCGATTTGTTCATTCTTAAGACTTTTGATAGATTTATTAATGTTTGTGTTGCAATGCCACAACCGTTTGACTGAAGAAGTAGGCCAACCACCTTCGTCGCTACCTGCGGAGAGAGTTGCCGAGTTCATGATTGGTATAACTGGCCCTTTTGACAACCTTTTTTATGCTATTCAGAGTTGCCGAGTTCATTTTTGGGAGTAACTGGCCCTTTTTACAACCTTTTTTATGCTACTCAGAGTTTCTGAGTTCATGCTTCGAATTAACTGACCCTTATTACCTTTTTTATGCTACCCAGAGTTACCGAGTTCATGTTTGGGAGTAACTGGCCATTTTTACAACCTTTTTTATGCCACTCAGAGTTGCCGTGTTCATGCTTGGTATTAACTGATCTTTTTATGCTACTAAGAGTTGCCGAGTTCGTGTATGCTACGCTAAGCCAAATAACTGCTAAAGGAAATATAAATATTTCTCTATCTCTTTTCGTCTCTTATAGATGTGTATTCATCGTTCCAAGTGAGCCGAATGGTTTCATGTTTCGAGTTGAATGACCGCTAGCGAACCTTCATAGTTTGGACACATAACCTGTTTCATTCCAAACAAAATGAAACAAATATGGAAACGGATCAGCCGACCACTGTTTAACATATTTTGTCTTTGGGCTATTAGTCAATGACATATCCAGAACATCCTTTTTATTGCCTCCAGAACGTAATTTTGGGGCTTATACATTTGATGTATATTTTTCTTATATTGGAATAAGAAAAAGTAAATCTTTAATTTCATATCCCACTGGAGTATGGTAAGAAAACAAATTTCCGTACTATTCAACAGTGTTTTTTCGCATGTGTTATACGCAATTTGAGTGTCACAAGTAAGTAATAAATATTTTTATTTACTTGGTAATTTTTTTGTATCATATTTTTAAGTTTCAATGAAAAATTAAATAATTTATTTTAAAATGTTGAGTATATCATTTCACTTTTTGCGTTCAAATAGTTGTAAATTTAAAAGAGCACGAAATCCATTTTCATGACTAGGAATGATAGATTTAATGACTTTAAGTTAGTATGCCATAATAAAACTACGAATAAAATGTTTTATTTCCTGAGAAAGTTAACTTGAATTGTATGAAACATACTATTATTGATGTAACAGTTCTGGTTGCACCAACCTCTTTGTATTTGACATTGCAGTTCTGGTTGCACCAACCTCTTTGTATTTGACATTGCAGTTCTGGTTGCACCAACCTCTTTGTATTTGACATTGCAGTTCTGGTTGCACCAACCTCTTTGTATTTGACATTGCAGTTCTGGTTGCACCAACCTCTTTGTATTTGACATTGCAGTTCTGGTTGCACCAACCTCTTTGTATTTGACATTGCAGTTCTGGTTGCACCAACCTCTTTGTATTTGACATTGCAGTTCTGGTTGCACCAACCTCTTTGTATTTGACATTGCAGTTCTGGTTGCACCAACCTCTTTGTATTTGACATTGCAGTTCTGGTTGCACCAACCTCTTTGTATTTGACATTGCAGTTCTGGTTGCACCAACCTCTTTGTATTTGACATTGCAGTTCTGGTTGCACCAACCTCTTTGTATTTGACATTGCAGTTCTGGTTGCACCAACCTCTTTGTATTTGACATTGCAGTTCTGGTTGCACCAACCTCTTTGTATTTGACATTGCAGTTCTGGTTGCACCAACCTCTTTGTATTTGACATTGCAGTTCTGGTTGCACCAACCTCTTTGTATTTGACATTGCAGTTCTGGTTGCACCAACCTCTTTGTATTTGACATTGCAATTCTGGTTGCACCAACCTCTTTGTATTTGACATTGCAGTTCTGGTTGCACCAACCTCTTTGTATTTGACATTGCAGTTCTGGTTGCACCAACCTCTTTGTATTTGACATTGCAGTTCTGGTTGCACCAACCTCTTTGTCTGGCGCTCTTAACACCTTCATAACCTCCATGTTTAGTTTTATCACAGAGAAGACTAACAGAGGTTGAATCCAATAGTGCGCTAGTTATGTGTCCATTAGTTATTTCTCCAGTTTGTCATGTGGACGGCAGGGCCAGCACCTTGTCAGTCCCTCCCGTTACAACCCCAAATCCTCAAGGATAAACGGTACCGGTAATTATTAATGTATAAAGATGTACATTAGTTGAAATATATTTATAATCGCCACTGAGGTGTTCGCTATCGCCATAAGAAAGCTACCTCTGTTTCTATATATTCTGTGGTATTATTAAAAAACAAATTTCCACGAGCAATGAAGAATTTTAAATTTATTTAACAATTATTTATCTATTCATATAAATGGAGAAATTCCCCATAAAATGTCAGGTTTTAAACGAATTAAATATATGCAAAGTATTATTTTGGGTTTCCCAATAAACACAACATTAATTTATTCTGACTATCCAGAAGACCGTTGCTCTAAACTATACGCATTAATCTTGGCAATGAAAGTCAGGTTTCGGGTCAGTAACTGGCCCGGTGAGCGGATCTGATCCTGCAAACTGACGACTCTGACTCTGGACCTGGTTTGTTGGCGTCTTCACTGTTTATCTCCCCCCTAGATGGCAAGGCAGCTCTCAGACTGGTTTGGTTATCTCACAAAAACGTTTAAGACCTTAGCCGAAATGAGACGTAATCTTGACTCTGATATTAAAACGATCGTGTGTTTTGAAATCACCTGTTACCCTCATTACTTGGGTCAAAGAGCACAGAGATTATTTCATCATTATTAAATGTTTCCTTTTTTATTAAAACAATTTCGTCACATGATTTGCAATTGGCTTGTTAGATCACATGTATATTAACTACTATTGTTTAAATAGTTAAGATCATGATTATTGTATAATCAAATTATTCCATTAAATTATTCACAATAATGAACTCACATTTTTGTTCATTTACTAGTTATAGGTCAATATCACTTCCATTACCTTTTTAGCAAGGATTTAAAACATCATTTTAAACAAGAGTGACAGATATTAAGATTAACAGAACAGTTCTCTTTGAACCAGTTTGAACTCAGAAGAAGCAAGTCGAAGCAGTGGTGAATATAATCGATACGGTTGTGGAGGAGTAAAAACAACACTGTTAAATGTATGTTTATCAATTTATCAGAAGCAATTTGTTTGTGTCAAAAAACAGTGGAAATATTCCTGACAGATTTGAATCTCATGACGTTCAAAGCGTGCCTCTTTCTTGTTTACTTCCTACTAAGCCAGATATCTATACTTTAAATTTCAAAGCAGTGCTCAAAATTTTGTAGTAATTACAAAAATTATCTAGATCCCCATAAGGCATCGATTCAATCCAGATTTTACTGATTTGTATCAATGATGTCAGTACATAATTAAACCATGTGCAGACGACACAGTCGTGTATCTCATTAAATAGGCAAAAACACTCAAGAACAGCTAATCTTTTAAAAAGTATAACAATATAACACTAAAAACGAGCCTCAATCTCAAAGCAAACTCTTTCAAAGCCAACATTGGGAATGTTGCTTGATGATCAGAATATTTGGAATGTGGTCAACTTGCAGACTCTGAGCTTGATGAAATTGACATTTCAAAATTCCTTGGAATCCCACTGAAACCAGTAAAAATCCACTCACTGTATCTGAAAAATTATCATCAGCTTCCTACTTTCTGAGGTCTATATAGCCAAATACTCAATAACATTAGAGTCACAAAACCCCAAGCAACAAGGTGTTTTTGGCATCACGATCATCGTACAATGAAAGCGAGATTTTGAATGGGAAACTTTCCAATCGGAAACTGAGTTGTTTGCTTGAGTTAAAAAAGTTGCTTAGTATACTTTTCTAAAAAAATGTCAAAATTGTCTCTCTACTATAGAAAGGTGTCATGGCATGTTGATACTTAATTTGAAAGTTGTTACAAAGTTGTCACACATGAGATGGAGACATTTAGCTTGCTTCAAGTCATCTCTAGCTTTCTAATAAAGTGTAAATTCTCTGGCCATCCCCTAAGGCAAGAAAGTGTGTTCGGCGTGTCAAGTCCGGTCGTTCTTCACTCGACTCTATCGCAGTTACCGCAACTCCCTCCGCACGACAGGCTCACTTGCGCAACTAGTTTGCATCATTAATGGTCGCGTTTTACATGCCGATTCTTCTTCCCATTCACCAGTGTTCATTTAAATAGGCCCATTGCTGTAGGGTACAATCTCTTTCGGTGTTCTACTTTTGGTGACGTATAATTTTTGTGAATGAAACTCTCCAGGCAAAACGCTATTGCGCTATTCCTAATCGTGCGAATCTAATAAAAATTTCCTATACGACAACAATTTTCTTATACTTGATAAATTTAGTTTTAATCCTTACTCGTATACCATATACAATTATTTATTGTAAATAGCTTATGTGTTAACGCGTGGTGTCCCAAAATGATAACATCAATTACCACACCAGAATAAGTTAAAAACTACTTTCATCTGTAGTAATTTTTATTTTACTGCATATATTACATATAGGATTATGTACATTTTAATATTTAATTCTTAGTGGAAAATTTCATTTAGAATCTTGATTAATAATTTGGTACTACCAGGAGACAAACATAACCCAAAATATATTCTTTAGAAAAAGTAGGGATGCATTTTTTATAATAAGATTAAAATGTATAATTTTGTTTAGATAGGAACTTGTAAATTATCTCAAATGAATATTAACACCTTTTTAATACCAAATCGAATCGATGTTAATTATTACAAGATGTCCATTGACATTTGCATTTTACGTGAATAGCAGTAATGTAAAATAAGAAACCATTGGCTAATTCATTGTGAGAACCATGAACAAGGACCCCAATATCCGTATTAAACAAGTAATTGTATTCCGAAAAACAGTTTTTCAGCATTTCAATTGTGCATTTATACGGTATAATACATTTCATACAAAAAAAAAAATATGCTAACGATTATTTAGAGCTGTGGTTATTGCTTTACATCAATGCAATTTTAATTCATAATTCAATAACTTTTTCATGAAATTGCAATAACAAGCAACAAAAGATTATTTTCATGTTCAAAATCTTGTAAAATTATTGCATTAGATGTTATTATGCTATCTTATCCAAAATATTGGTATACCATTGTTACAACCAGTAAAGCAGTTTCATTAAAATTGTCTACATTGGAGGCAAGGAATATAATCATAGTAAAGACTGATTTCAAGAACGGAAAAATACTTATTTGTATAGTCTAGCAAAACTTGTAATCATAATTAGAATCACTAGTCTATCGTAATTTTGGTGGTAGGTAACAAATATATTTTTAATCATCTAGCAAAGAAGTTACAGTAGTTTTTTCATTTTCATCATCGTTTTGTTGGTACGTAATCGTATTTCTTTTAGTTATCTAGTAAGGGTGGTTATCATGATTAGTATATTTTTCATCGTATTTGTAGTGGTGGACAGTAAATATTTACTTAAATCACGTGCTAGTGGAGGTACCACAATTAGAGCATATTCTCCGTCGTATTTGTGGTGGATGATAAGAAATATTGGACCTTTTCCGTTAATTCACTACCACTACTTTTTCCCTTACTTCAATAGTACTATTTTTTTTTTTATCGCATTTACGGTTAGATTAGGTTAGATCATGTTAGTTTAGGTAAGGTTAGGTTAGGTGGCTACTAAAGCTCATCACAACTGGTAAATCCAATGATTGACTTACTGCTGAATGCGCTGTCCGTTCTTGGAAAGCGATAAGATAAAAGGCCAGTGATATCTGATTCCTATCGGATAAGGAATACCACAGTGGACGTAAAAATGATTGCGGAACAGTTTTTAGAGCAATAGAATATTTATCAAGTGGTAGAGAATTAACGAAACAAAAAAAGTAGGAGTAGTGAATAAACGGAAAAGATCCGAAATATTTATTTAAATAACCTTGCTAGTGGGGTTACCATAATTAGAGGTTTCTTTCCATCATCAGTGTGCTACGACTTTATATGAGAAGAAATTATGTACTTATTCAACTTTTGGGCTTCACACTTTCTAGTCTTCATAGTGGCTTTACAAAGAAACCAAAACCGCAGATGTCCCGTTGCGATGTCACTGCTACGATAAATACATCGACACAACTCGGTGAGTTACGCTAGTAGCATGTAATTACTCTCCTTTGCTGGTCGGGGACACCGGAAGTGATTAGACCAGATCGTATAAGAAGGCAGAATGAGCTGTTGTATATGCGGGGGTGTACGGTACGTTAATACATTAATTACAAATGGTAGTATTAGCACCCGTTGTGACACAGCTACCAAAGAGTTAACACAGCTTTCATTTTAGGTAACGTATTATTGTTTTCGGTTTCCGCGAACCGTAGCTAGCACTTTCGTCTGTGGAGTTCCTAATGAGCTTTCCCCACCTCTATAAAAGAGCACGGGCCGCAAAGTCTTCAGCTCTGCTAATTCGTTCTTGATAACCGAACGTGTCCCCACAGAGTATCATTTAAAAGTATCGTGATGAAATGGTTAGTTAGTTTTATCTTATAGTGTCTATGAAGAGATGATGTCATCTGTAGATACATTTTGATGTTTCTTTTATTTACTGCGGTTATCCAAGTTTATTAATTAAAATGTGTACTAAATAATGTAAAATCAGCCATCAACATAGTCAAATTAGTTTATTATTATTATTATTTGTTTGTGTAAAATACATGTTTTTGCTCCATATATTTAGAGAGATTTTCATATAAAAATATGCATTGCTTGTAATTTTCTGGCCGTATTTCGAATATTTGCGTGTACATTGTAAATTTGTTCGTGGATCCACAATTTCTGCGAATAGTTTTAATTTACTCTGCTAATAATTTAATAACTAAACTCGTACTAAACAAAATGCAAAGAAACCCTTCAGCATTCTTGATTTAGGTTGGCAAAATTGACGATAGTTGGCAACCTTTAAAACAGTTGCCTTCACTTTGTGTATAAAAGTGCAAAGCCATCGAATATGGCGGTAGTCCAATTGTTTTTTAACTGTATTTTAAACTACCAGATGACAGTTAAATTAATGCAGTTTATATTAGTTAAAAATAGTTTAGTATGAAAGAGATTTCTACTTTGAAAATTTATAGTTCTGCGTAATTCGATTATTCATTTGTAAAACGCCGATCGTCAATATATTTTGGGCGAATATGAGGGGTGAAGGAGTAAGATGAGTGTAGATGAGAACGAGTGTAGTCATTGTTACTAACTAAGGTCAACTGTACCTCATAAATAGCTATTTATTAATAGCTCAATAGCCAGAACAATTGATAACATTTACAATAGTTACATAACTATTGTAAATGTACCTGTTGCAATAAAAAAAAAAAAAAAACCAAAAAAACCAAGTAAAATATCATTACCTGAGCGTAATGCGGTATTTATTATAACATGATCGTGTAACGTGATAGCGTAGTTTAAAAATCATAACAATTAACTTAGAAATTATAGTGATAATTATTGTTATGTATTCACATGTTTTGGGACATAAAAGTAAAACTATTAAAAGCATAAAACCTTATAGTGAAAAATAAAACTTAAGAAAAACCTTATATTTCAAAATGTTGATGGATTGTTTGATTATTATACTAAATAATGTAATATTTAATAGAAATGAATACATTTGAAGGGATATTTTCATAAAATGAACCCAGCTCTGCAAAATAACACGCACAAAATAGATGGCACTATTAGCAATACTCAATTTTCTCTCTTCAATCGCATCTGCTGCATGTCTAGACGGTAACGTAGTAACGGATAAAAACTTGTAAAAGGATTGACGCAATCAGGATTATTATAGCTATAAAAGTTATAGTACATGTACATAGAAGACATATATACAACTTGCTACAGAACATAGAGGGAACTGGGGGGTAAAAGTAAACCAACTACAAAACTTGTATCATTGTATAATATTTGTACAATGATAAATATAAACGATTCATATTAAAAAAAAATAGTATTTGTACAACAGCGTATGAGGTGATTTAGATACAAAACCTAAATTATTAGTATGACGGCGCATATAGGCAATTTAGATACAAAACATAAAGTATTCATATGACGGCGCATGTAGGCAATTTAAGATACAAAACTTATAGTGTTAGTATGACGGCGCATATAGGCAATTTAGATACAAAATATAAAGTATTCATATGACGGCGCATGTAGGCAATTTAAGATACAAAACTTATAGTGTTAGTATGACGGTGCATATAGGCAATTTAGATACAAAACCTATAGTGTTAGTATGACGGCGCATATAGGCAATTTAGATACAAAACCTATAGTGTTAGTATGATGGCGCATATAGGCAATTTAGATACAAAACCTATAGTGTTAGTATGACGGCGCATATAGGCAATTTAGATACAACACCTATAGTGTTAGTATGACGGCGCTTATAGGCAATTTAGATACAACACCTATAGTGTTAGTATGACGGCGCTTATAGGCAATTTAGATACAAAATATACAGTATTCGATGACGGCGCATATAGGCAATTTAGATTCAAAACATACAGTATTCATATGACGGTGCGTGTGGGCAATTTAGATTCAAAACATAAAGTATTCGTATGACGCGCATATAGGGAATTCAGATGTAAAATGTACAGTATTCGTAGAACGGCGAATATAGGGAATTCAGATGCAAAATCTACAGTATTCGTGTGATAGCCCATATAGGCATGGTTTAAAGGTATACACTACTCATATAACGTCATAAGTAGGTAATTCAGTACAGAAGGTGTAATACTAGAATAAAGTAGCCAACAGGTGTCTACAGAAGAATAATCAAATACAAAATATTTAATACAGTGCTCGCTTGAAGGGACCATGAAGTAAGAACCTTATGCCACTATTTTTGTACAATATTGGCACTGAAATTGGCTGATACATCACATATTAATTATTAATGTTTAAGTATGTAGAATAGTGATTATTTATTATATATGTAAGTCAAGTAGATGCAGTACATTTTTCACAAAAACGGACTCATATCTTTGTTCATTTATAGGCCAATATCACTTCCATTACCTTTTTAGCAAGGATTTAAAACGTTTTAAAAGAGAGTGACATATTATCGCTGAGATTAACAGAATTATCGCTCTTTGAACCAGTTTGGATTCCGATGAGGTAAATCGAAGCAATGGTTATAAGATCATTTTCAGATTATCAAGACTTACGTATCAGTTAAACAAAACTAAATTGTACTACAAATATGTAAAAAAAGTAGCACAATGTAAGCGTTTTATACATCTAAATTGCGTTTATCGTCTTATTTATTGAATGATATTTTGATATTACAAAAAGGGCTAATACAATTTCAAACCCGGTTAACGGTTCATTATTAGGATAAAATCTTCTACAACTTCCATCTCTACACTTTTTCCCCAATCTTTTTATCTGGAAAAGGATGAAAATAATGTAGTCAAATTGATGAAAATAATGGAAAATCTGTCCGTACATATTAATATAAGATACTTTGCAGGCCAACGTACACAGATGATCCAGTATGCTGTTCATTGACCCGAGGAATGACAGACAGTGGTGTAATACCGAGGCAGTTTCGAGCGTAGCGAGTGAAGAACTTTCATTTGAAAATAAATATAACATGTCATAGATACTACTAAGATTGATATTTTATTTATTAATGTTCATTGTGATCACCATTAGTCATTCTCACGCGGTCCAATCAGTAATCAATATCCCGCTATGCATTTGTGAGCATTTCTGGCGTTTATGCTCTCAACCACAGTCAAATTATCATGTTTCTTACCTGGTACACGACATCTTTTATTAACCAACATACCATGAAATCTAGAGGGCAAGATCGGTCCAAGGGCCAGGGAATTGCTGGTTATACAACCCACTGCCCTTGAATAATCTTTAGCCGTCAATGATTGCTGTAACATAGTGGCTAGAATCATTTGTACGGCTATCATATAAATTTATAGTAAACATATTTAGATTAATTCATTGTTTATAAAACTTACATTATTTACGTAACTAGGTCAATAAAAGGGAGTCATAACACACAAATACATTTTGGTTTTGAAAATAACACATTTTATAAAATTATTTTTTGACATTTTATACTCCAATAACAGTGATGTTATGTGGGATAACCTCAAAGATCTTCTACAGGCGAAAACAAAGAGAATTTTTGTTGTCAGACGAGTTTGACAGTTATTGAACACAAACTACTGTTGCTGAACACAATAAACTTTGATATAAACATGTAAAAAACGTTTTGTTCTGCCAATTTTTCATGTAGAATAAAATAGGTTGTGGAAGTAGACAGTGGCAACGTACTGCGCACATTGGGAAACTTACCATCCGTGAATCCGGATTCTTTCGTTCTGCCGACTGTAGTAGCTCTGATTTCTTATTAGAGCACTCCAGGGAGGGACGACAACTATTTTGAAATGACACCAAGAGTTGAGAAATGGCCGCAGGAAAATTAACAAAAATAAAATATCTTAGCAAACACCTCATTGAGTACAACTGAATGTATAATAGTTCACTTATTAAATATTTCCAAAACTTTACCGTTTTAAAATCAAACACAACGTTCCGACAAGTACGAAATCTGTTGTCGTCATCAAGTGTTAGCCTACTCACTGTAAAATTTGTATATTTAATACTTCAAACAAACACGATATTTTACAGCAAACCTTCAATGAGTAACTCTTAGATGTGAAGTTTCTATTTTGAAATATCTGTTTTTAATGTTTTTATTAAAACATCTCAGTGGGACAGTGTTTTTAAAGCTGTTGGAACATTTTTTTATATATTTTTTAATTCTCCAAGCTTTAGAAATTTCCTACAAATTAACATCCTAGAATAATGCAAAGTGAACAAATAATTTTGAGGCAACATTTGAATATTTTTATTGCTTACTAATTTGAAAATTCCTTTTTGTCTACTAGCTTAAATAGTTTTACCCTCTCAAAGTAAATGATTTACAGGCAAAATTACTTTTAAAAGTAAGTTTCAAGGCTAATAAAAATTTCGGAGAGTATTAAATTTCACTATTTAGTTCCTTCCTTAGTTTCATGTCTAATTGTGTTTTGAAACAAAATTCCTAAACAGTTTAACCAACTTACGTCCATTTCATTATTAACATTTGGCATACAAAATATGTTCACTATGAAGTTCGAATTTTTAAAAACTAGCGTATTTTTGAATATACAAATGAATAAATAATTACTTTATTTAGATCAGTAGTCGAGCGATTTAAATTAGGACCAAACGTATTCTTGAATGAATGAGCTGAAATTATCCAGCTACTAAATTGTGATTTGTTATTAATTTTAAGATATTTTCTTATTGTAAGATAGTTGTACATTGTAAAACATAACCTCAATTATGAGAGTAAAATGACTGAAGAAGTTTTTTTTAAACTCTAAAGTCAAACCAGTTTTGTAAATAAACCATTTTAGATTTAGGTAACATGAGTGTTAAGTAATTGTCGCGTATTCGCAATATCATTTTAAGCACTCCCTTGACATTGGCACAACACTGGAATACATTGTACATTACAAAACCACAGACAACAAAGTTGATCGTAATTTGAAAGTAATCTAATATTTCCAGAGAATAAAATACTTTCTCATCAAATATAAAATAATGTGATTTCGTGGTTTTATACTTATTAAGAATGCCAAACGACTTAAGCATATATTATAGCGAAACAATAAATGGAGAATAACGTACATCTTTCATAACAAGAAATGTACTAAAATTCTTACTTTATTAATTTCTTGTAACAAATCAGCAACAAGTTTTGGCTCATAGGCTATCTTCAGATAGTATATTTACTATCTTCTTTGATCGTCATCTATTTTTGGTTGATGTATTTGTATTTGTGAATAATTTCTTGGTAATTAGCCAATTTAAATGAATATTTAAATCAACAAGTTAGGACCACTGATATTAGATATAAATATTATATTGCTTCATTTTTATTATTGGTAGCCTTAACTTGTGGACTGAAATATACATAGCAAAACTATGCACACAAAATAACACGCTTTATACATAAAAATATGTGAAGAAAAATTGCACCTCAGTCGTTCTTGCATACTGTATTCTTAAAAAAAAAACTACATTAAAGGTTAAGATTTTAAAATTTGTATTATTTAATTCATGTTCACAAATATACAATATTTGCGTGTATATTTGTATAATTAACGATTAGTAGAAAATATTACAAAACATTTCAACAAGATCATAGAAAAATGTCTGAACAGTGACTGTCTGAATAAGAGAAATCAAATCATCGACAACTGCCCGAATGAGAAAATCAATTCCGTTGACAACTGCCCATAAGCCAGAGCAAACTGAGCCAAGCCAGGTGATTAGAGATAATTATCGAGACAAATAAGTGTTCCTCGACAATAAGGAACGGAAAGTTGACAATTACTGGCTTGTGCGAACATTTTCACCGGATCCGTGCCAGTGAACGTTCCCTGGATTTTGCCAAGAATTGGTTGGCTTGTCACTTGTGCCAAACGATTCTCGCGTGTGTTTGGCGAGAAGTTGGCAGACATGCATGGCAACTAAATACAGAAAATTTTAAATTACTCGTATTAGGGGCTAAAGATAAAAATGTTCATGTGTTGGATGAACAGTTTGATTTGTTCTCATGTGCTTTTAACAAACAGTTCATGCAATTTGGATTTGGGCAAGGGAACGACTAGACAACTGTTTCGCTTTCCTTGGCCTTCACTGGTGGCCTTCTTTACATTTGGAGGAGCAGCAGAGGTGGGTTAGGGCACGTTCGCTTCGCTTGTTTACATACCTCGGCCTTGTTGGACAATTCGTTTACTTTCTCGCTGTGCATAACCGTACTCGCTCCGCCACTTTGGTTACCTCAGTCCATGGTTTACCCGTCTTTGGACCGTGAATCACTGACATATTTTCCAACACGCTTTTCCGGTATATGCATGCACCCCTGACCCACAACGAGAGTTGTTGACAGTTTTCAGTTGTGTAATTCCTTATGTCAGCCGCTAGTCGTCATGGTTAGGTGTAAGATAGGACTCTGTACTCCAAACCTCGCTGTTTGTAAACAAAAATACGATAGTCATTTTTGTTTTACTCAGTTTTATTGTGTATCTTAATTATGGTTAGTTACGATAAATCTACTATTATTTTTTTCTACGTACAAATTGAAGATTATTTTGCCTTCAGATTTTAGTCGCAAGCTAAAAGTTTGAAATATGTTTGAAACATTGTTCGTGTACTAATAACACGGCAATGCTAACATAATAATATATTTAAAGAAGTTATATTTCGTGAAAATAATCCATTTTGAACAAATATGTGATTAGACAGTGTTCATATGCAAAATAATTGTTTGCTGAAATATCTTTTCATAGTGAGCGTTTCAGTCGAATTTGCAAATCATCAGGCGGACATTACTGCAATATAATTCCGTAAGTAACAAACTTTTATATGTTATTTAATTAATTATCTGTTCTGTAGTTTCATGAATAAAACAACAGAATCATCTGTTCAAAAATGGATGTTTCTCTTACTGTTAAATCGTCAAAAATGTCTCTTAACGATTTAAGAGTTTATATAAGTTTTCAAAGATAGTTTTATCAACAAAAAAAAAAAAAACTGGTAATAAACCTGCGTGAGTCTTCTATAACATTTAGTAAATTCCAATTTAAAAAAGAATGGCATTGATACTTTAATATGCTATCCATAACTAGCCACTTGTCTAACAGGTAAGCGTACTTTTAAGGACGTTTAGTCCCGAATGAGCCACTTGTGTGAATAGTTAAAAGAAATCACATAACCCGTAACAAACCACAGGTCAAACCGTAAGTAACATCACTATATTGAAAATAACGCAGATATTGTGATGTTTCATTCGATATAATGCAAGAGAAAACTTGAACGTGGACGTCAGATTGCCACAATGGTATCTCTGTGCTAATTAATTGAACTGTAGAATCTGGGTGTACGTCTATGTAGGGAAAGCGGTTTTTCACTTTCCGAAGTCTTGGAGTATTGTTAGTGAAATGATTAGAGTGTAAAGTAGAGTATGAGGTGAGGTGATATCCTAGCCTTGACACTCCACAGGCAACGTCTTGGACGGATCACGATACTGGGTCGTATAGATACACGGTGACTTCGATGATTGGAGTGTTATGTGGAGTAGGAAGCGATGAGGGCACATCCTGACTTCGACACCCTCAGGCAACGTCTTGGACGGATCCACGATACGGGTCATGTACGTGGTGACTTCAATTTAAGTATAAGTTAAATTAGTACAATTTAATTAATATGCATCAAATTAGTACTTGGTTACGTAGTAGTACGTCACAGTCACATTTTACTACGTGGTTGACAAGATTGTTTCCTATAATCTTCATAAGTTTTATTATTTTAACTTTTCAAGAAAAAAGTTCTTATCAACTTTCTGAAACAACGCTTTCTTGGCTTTTAGAGATCGTAATAATAATTACTTAGTCACGTTGTAATCCTTATAAAATGCATAGGTACAATACTGACTTTAAAACACTTTTACTTGATCAATTTACATGTATATAAATCAATATGAAAGCACTTCATTTACTGGACATACTTTTTGCGCCGACAGTATTATGTACAGTATGTTGTCTATTTGATCTAAAATCCTAAAAGAATGGTTGTTAATAAAAAGAAAATTTTAGTGACTATACTGAAGATGCTTTTTATGTAAAATATACAGGCAAACAATTGATATTTCCATTTTTTCCCCTCCCCATTTCGACGTATCTGTTGATTGCCAGTGGCTCTCAGCCACACTCGAGTACGTCGTCAAGTGTTTGTTGTACCGCTGATTACGGCTGCACGTGGAGCCATCAGCGATCCATTTGGATCCTCTATTACTCCCATTGTACGCAAACTACTTCAATTCATAGCTCAGAATTTCTAAATTTCACTTGTTTCCTGAATGTAGTTAACGAGCTTATATAATCATTCCGAGATCCAAGACATCAAGGACGTCATTACAATCAACAAAATAACCTTTTTGGAGGAGGGAATATGTTTTACATTCGATCTTGTTACTAATGAAAATTTCTAACATTAAGCCTGACCATGAATTGAAATAGAATACATAGACTTAACTTAACTTTCAAACAAAAATACATAGACTAAGCCTAACTTTAAATATATTGAAACAGAAAACATTGATCAAGCCTGCCTTTGAAACAAAATATTCAGACTAAGTTAGACTTTGAAACGAAATTGAATACATTTACCAATCTTGCCTTGAAACAGAATACATGGACTAAACTTTAGTTTGGAACAAAATGCATAGACTAAGCCTTTCTTTGAAATTAAACAGAATACAAATATTGAAACAATAACTTACTTAACTTTGAAACAATAAAATATATACTAAGCCTGACTGAAAGAGATTTTAATACATCAATCAAGGCTGTCTATAAAACAGAATACTTTGTTTCAAAACAAGTATTCTTTGTTACAAAACTGGACCTTTTCCGTTACTTCACTACCACTACTTTTTTTATCACAATTACGGTTAGATTACATAAAGTTAAGTCAGGTTAAGTTAGGTTAGGTTAGGTAGCCACTAAAGTTGATCACAAACTGGTAAATCCAATGATTGACTTATCGTCGAATGCGCTCTACGCGTGTAAGTTCTTGGAAAGCGATATAAGATAAGGCCAGTGATATCGGATTCCTAGCGGATAAAGAATGCCACAGTGGACGTAAAAATGATTGGGGAACACTTTTTAGAGCAATAGAATATTTATCAAGTGGTGTTGAATTAACGAAAAAATCCTATAAATTAACCCTGACTTTGAATTGAAATTGAATACTTTGACCAAACTTGCCTTGGAACAGAATATGTATAGAGTAAGCCTAACATCGAAACACAATTACATAAACGAAGCAAATTCTTAAAATATTTTGCTGATTTTTTTCAAAAGAATTACTTTAACATTAAATTAAAAAAGTATACGTAAAAAGTATAGTTCAAAATTTGTTGCATAGTTGAAATATAGCCTATCAAACTAAGGATCTACATAAAAGTAGTAAATCCCGACATATAGTTGGGAAAACTCATCGCATATTTAGCATTGTGAGTAGTCAACTCATTTGATTCCACACCTTCTCTGTTTCCAGCTACGCTCAAGAATCAAGTCTAATCCCATTGACGGAAAGTGTGAGGTTTTAATTTAAACCTTCCCATTGCAATCAATGCATTATTCACAGTTGAGAGTCAATCAACACACAATCCTGAGCACAATAATCGGACTTTCGTCGTGAGGCACTGCAACGGAGTAGACCTTACAGTCACCTAATTTTCACCTTAATTGTTACTAGACTTCTTCCCGATGAAATCCAATATAAAGTTTAAACCTATCTTATAGGTAGTCTATTTTAGCATCTTTGAAGAATTTACACTAAATATTCAAACTAAAATCATTTGATGAACACACAGTTTAGTTTATGTAAATGAGAAACAAAATAGTAGTGGTGGAATATGGCCATTCTAATTATGATTCAACTAATCCTGAATATATGGTTAAAAGCACACCATACATTATTTGCATGTATGTACATGAATTTAATGTAAATAAATTAATACTGAGCTTAGCTACTGTATTTATATTATACTGTGGTAGAAGCCTCCCACCCATCCAAACACGTACGGTGGCGTTGACAGTAAATATGTATATTGTGGTCCCACCCGATTTCCATGCTTTTTCTGTTCTTTAAACTAGTCAATATTAACCCAAGGAACACGATTCCATAGACAATTTTCGGCTGAAATACCATAGGACAAAAATTATTAAAAAAATAACAATACAAAATATTACTATACCAAACACAATGTATAATGCCATTAATCTTACGTAGTTTTTCTCCTTACGAATATGACATACAATTATTCATATGACGAATAATAACCGATATATTTAACAAAATAGTGGGCTGGGTTACGTTAGGTTAGGTTAGGTAAGTCTATGTTGACCGTGAATACGTAATCTACTTAACCTAAATAGCCAACCTAACCTAACTTTAAGTAACCTAACCTAAAATTTTTGTTAAATATCTCAGTTTTGTTTGTCGTAGCAAGAAATGGATTTCCAGTGGCGTATTTAGGGGGGGGGGCTATAGGGGCTGTAGCCCAGGGCGGCAGAATTTAGGGGGCGGCAAAGGAGTTGGAAGTTACCAGGCATGTAATGTTATTTTGAGAATATTTTTAGGTGTTAAGGGCGTCAATGTCAAGTACAAAGTACTGTTCTTTACAAAATATTATCAAGTTACGGCTGTCATCTAACTGTGTTACGAATGTATGTATAGAGCGAGAGCGGCAGAAGTTGTGTACTTTTGTTGATAGGCGGGTCCGGGGAAGTGGGGTAGAGGAAGACATATGTATGTCTGATGTTCGCCGCCAACTCGCGCCCCTACCCCACCCCCACCCTGAAACGGCCTCGAGTCTGAGTGGGGGGGGGGGGTGGCAAATTGTGTCTAGCCCAGGGGCGGCAAATCTTCAAATACGCCTCTGTGGATGTCATAATCGAGTTTAGGAAGGAAACTACATAATATTACTGTTATATACATTAATAATTAATGTTTCTGTGTCAAAATATTTTTTTATTTTTCAATTTATTGCCAAAAACGGTATCCCCACCGAAAACTTTCTATGCATTCGTGTTCGTACGGTTAATAGTGACTAGTTAAAAATAAAAATCGGGAAAATCGTGTGGGGGCCCTATATTCCATATTTACCAATAACCGTGTTGGAAACTAGTTCGTGAATCAAAGAAATAACTTGCAGAATATCTGATCGTGTGACCTCAACACTTGCGCCTTGGAGTTCTAGAGCACACGTGGACAAGTGAGCACACACGGACCGAGTCATTGCGTGGCGCCGTCCACCTTGCCCGCAGACCTACAGAAGTGTTAACGACAAGATGTATACGTCGTTTCACGTTCCTGATGAGTCCAATACATAATGAGCATCCTGCCAGGAGTTATTTAGAGCTGCATGGCTAATTACGGATAGACTCCCACAGTGGCGCACCGACGGGGGGGGACGAACGGGTCCGGTCCCCCCCCAGGAGCCTATAATATATACAATTAAATATACTGTATTTGAAAACGAAAAATAACAATAAAAGCGCTTCTCTTAACACCAAAACAATCCCAACACCCATCAATGTTAGATTGGGGTGGGGATGTTCGATACGACGTTCACGGCGGCCAGGACAGTACTGAGAATTCTCTAGTGATGGGAACAACCGAAGTGAAACGACTGATTCAGTCGGTTGTTGAAAAACAACCGATCCATTCGGTTGTTTTCGTAATGTTCAGTTGAATGAATCACTCGTCAGACCGTCACTCGTTCATACCTTACCCGTATTGGCAGCAGTTGAAACCATTTTGGTAAAGTGAATTTTTACCAAAATGAATTCACTCAAAACAAAATCAGTTGTTTAACAAATAAACATTTAGTATGTTTCAATCTTCCAATCACTCATTTATACTTTAGGATATGTGATAGCAGTTTTTTTACAATAAAATAATTGAGGGACCTGGTTGTTTTAATAAAACTAACTATTATTGATAGATCTGACCTTGGTTTTGTTTTAAGAACTGACCTATACCAATCCCGCGCGCTTCCTTTGTATCCACCCCAATTCTATTTCTGTACCATGGGCGCGGACTAGCCACTGATCCCTTTCCCACGCAGTATTCCCCAATATTGCTCACTGCTACTCTAATTCTAGGAAACACAACGATTACATCCCGCCATTTTCTTTTCCTACAATGTAAACATTAGTTTGCCTTGGTCTTCGTCAATAAGTGGAGCTGTGTAAACTTATATTGTAAATTACTGTATATTTACGGTGTTGTTTATTTTTTTCTTTTTTATCGTTTCCATTAGGACTTGATTTGAAAAGTATTAATATTTATAGTAGTGTAAAGTATCTTTCCATTTACTCTAACGTGCATTTATTTAATTTTTGTCTACTTGTGTTTCATTATATTAATCGTGTTATTCTAAAACTTTTTAGTTAGCTGCCTCAATTAATTTTTGAGTATATCATTTATTTATTTAGTTAGTGTTTGTCTGCCTAGTAGAATACCATGACACCAAAACGTTCTCAAGCTTGGGATTTTTTTGAAAAATCAAGCAGTAGTGTTGCAAATTGTTCGATTTGTAAAAAGGATATTCGATACCATGGATCCACCTCAAACCTCATGGACCACCTTAAAAGGAAACATCATAATTATTTGACTTTAGCAAATCTAGATGACACTTTAGAAGATGCCCCTACAATTTCCAAAGAGACAGGTCCAAATTCTGCAAGATGCAACGACGGTTCACGAGATACTGCGACAGTTTCAAGATCTGAGTCAATAGCCGTATTACCAAGCTGTTCTGGTACTTCAAATACAATAACAGGTAACAATGATCAATCTCCAATTACTACTCCAATAACAAAGCCTAGAAAGTTGAGTAAACAAACAACAATTGTAGGTACTATGAAGTTAAAAGAGCTATCCAACTCTAAAATTAAAGAAGTAGACACTTTATTAGTTGACACAATTGCAGAGGGCTACTTGCCATTGTGTTTAGTTGAGAATGATAAATTTGTAAAACTTGTCAAATCTCTTGAACCTCGTTACAAACTACCATCCAGGAAAACGCTTACCCATAAAATGATTAATGATAGGTATTTAGAAATAAGGGGAAACATATTGGCTAAACTAGTTGAAGCTAAATCTGTGTCACTGACTTCCGATATGTGGACCTCGCTAAATAACGAAGGCTTCCTATCAGTGACAGCTCACTTCATTCAAGGAACAACTCTCCATTCTGCAGTACTATGTACTCAGAAAGTAGAGGAACGCCATACAGGTGAGAACATTTCAGGTCACATAAAAAATGTAATGACTGATTGGGGCATTAAAGAAAAAACGTTTGCGTTGGTAACAGATAATGCTGCTGTAATGGTAGATGTAGCAAGGCGACTCGGTGTTAGCCATCTAGGATGTGCTGCACATACTGTCAATCTTGTTGTTACAGATGTATTGGAAAATCCTGACTTGCAGCAACTGCAACTTGTAAGACAGAAGTGTCGCAAGATAGTTGGTTATTACAAAAGCAGTACCCTAGGGCTCTCCAAACTCTCTGAGTGTCAAACAAAACTTCAGCTTGATACCCTGAAACTGAAACAAGAGAATGCCACTCGATGGAACTCTACATATTTCATGATGGAGCGTTTAGTCAAATCAAAAGAGGCTATAATTATGTGTTCATCTTATGTTAATGTACCTGAGTCCTTAACAGCATTTGAGTGGCAAGTGTTGAGTGATTTCATTCCACTATTTGAACCACTCCATGAGTTAACAGAGGAGATGTCAGGAGAAAAGTATGCGACTTCATCAGTTGTAATACCTCTTTTCCGAGGAACTCAAACGGCAGTAAAGTCGGTAACTCCTAGCACACATGTAGGAGGCAAAATCAAAGAACTTCTGCTGACATCACTGTCCAAAAGAATGGCTTCATACGAATGCAATGATGGTTCTAATATTTGTGCCAAGGCAACAATATTAGATCCCCGCTTTAAAAAGATAGCATTTGGGATAGCAGATAACGCAACCAAAGCAGTGAATCAAGTCATCGATGAAATCAACAAGACTTTAGAAGACACAGGGGTTGTTGTTTCACAAGGAACTGTAGAAGCAACCGAAGAGCCTCAACAGAAGAGAAAGAAAATTTGGAATTTCTTCATTGAACAGAAGGCGAAAAATCAAGGTCAAACACTAACTACGACCAGCAATGCACTGCAAGACATGAGGTTGTATTTGTCTCAGCCATTGATTGACACTGAAGAAATGGATCCTGTCAGTTATTGGAAAAAATATGAAGAAGCCTTCCCAAGTTTAGCACCATTAGCCAATAAATATTTATCAATACCAGCAACCTCTGTTCCTTCAGAACGAGTATTTTCTAAAGCAGGACAGATTTGTAGGGAGAGAAGAAGCAGGTTAAAACCCAAACTTGTTGACAAACTAGTTTTTCTTAATGCAAATAGCACTTTCAATTAAATAAATTTATAAGTATTTGAGTTTTTCTATCATAAAAAGTTATTTTATTTTGAAATCAAAATATTTATCTCATTCTGAAAATGTTAAATGAACATTTTTGAAATATAATTCTAGTTGTAACTATGTAAGATGGGTCATTAATCTATTACTCATTGGGTGCTTTTAACACTAATTTTCCTATGTTCCAATATGACTCATTATTAAATGATTTAATTTTGTGAATTTATGTACATATATCATAGGCCTAATAGTTGTATTTGTTCAATTTATTACTTTTTTATGTTTCATGTTGATACTTTGTAAATAATGTCATAGATTTTTTTACTTTGGTTATACTTTTAATTATGCTTATGTTTAATTGTGCTTTACTTATGTAGTATTTAGTAGTCTTATCATTTAAGTGTAGTCAGTACTTTTTCAGTTTAGTGAGTAAAAATAGTTACACACTAATATTCTTTTGTTCCTATGTTATTACTTATGTTATGATTTTTTTTTAATTTATGTTCACGTATCTTAATAGCTGTAATTGTTCAATTTATTATTTTGCATATTTCGTATTGCTACTGTGTAAAAAATTTCATTGGTAGGCCTATGTGTAACTTTGATTGTAATTTTAAATATGCCTGGATGTTAGTTTTAAGTAGTCTATCATTTAAGTTTATTCAGTACATTTTCATATCATAATTCATAACTAACCTTCATGAAAATAATTAAGTTACTATGTATGCCTATTAGTTTAATATCTTTCAAATAACGTAATACTTTATAGTAATGTTTTTAATTGTTATGTATTTGTCCATTCAAATTTAGTTCCTTAGATAATTTAACTTTGAGGGACTAGTAAGCCTATAAACAATTATTTTGCTTTAATCTACAAAATATTTTAGGTCCATTAATGTTAACCTTGTCATACACGTTATATTTTATTATAATTTTTTAAATTGAAACTACTAATTTTAAATATTAAGATTTTAAATATTGTTAGTTTTTTCATGAAACTTGATTTACACATTGCTGTTGCTTATGGATAATTGGCCTACATTTTAAAGTAACTCAAAATTCTACTGCATAGTTGAGTAATGATTAACATTTTTAACAGTGCAACACATTATTATATTATGCATTTAGAGTGTGTCAGTTTATTTTCAAAGGGAAAAGCGAATAATTACTTATGTTTAAGAAAATTTGGCTTGTGTTATAACTTAATTAAATTTTTTAGTTTAAGTTTAATTTTTTAAAATATGTGTAATTTTGAACTGTCTAAATTATAAATATCAGAATGATGGCAATTGTTAAAAAAAGAATAAAAAATAATTTCAACCCCATTTTATAAAGCTAACTCAGTAGGCATAATATCAAAATATTTAGTGCAATTTGTATATTTAAATAATAGTTTGCAATTTACTTAGTTGATTCGCTACAAAATGAAATTAATGTCTGTAGTTTAATCAATATTGTTATTAATAAAACTCTTTGGTTCCAAAATATTATAATGTGTTTTTGCAAGCCCTATTTTAAATATTGTAGTCCTAAATAATTCTGAAACATTCATATTTAATTATTACATAGCTGATTCACCAAAAATAAATAATAAAATAAGAAATAATAAATAAAAATAGAAGCAAAAACTACACCAAATATGAGTTGGGTTCAATTTTAGTTATTTGGTAAATAACTTAATAAGTTTAATGTTTTAACTCTCGACTCCATTTCAATTATTTTCTGTCAACTACTAGCCTATAGATTTTCTGATATAAAGATTTAAATAGGAAGTAGTTTATTTACTGCAAAAATTGAATTCAGTAAATCACTCTCATCTCGACTCACAAAAGCACCGATTGAAACAAGTCTGATGCTTCTAAAATCACTTGTACAACCGAAGAACCACTCGTTCAACCGTTCGCCCATACGAGGTAAGGAGTGGGGGAGACTGAATCATTCGACTGAAAACAGTTGAGTGAATTGAAAAACAACCGACTTACCAGTCGGTTGTTTTATTCCGTCGGTTGTCCCAACACTAGAATTCTCTGCCCCCTCCCTACCACTCGTAAACCGGTTAAACTACTTTCCTCACTCAAGGGCCACTGGCGCCGCACGGCGACTACCAACAACTGCCTCATCCAAGGTCACTGCCCCATCCCCTCCTTGCTCCGCCATACACTTCCCACTACTCACATCACAACCCCCACCACCGTTCAGCCTCGTCACTCCTCAGTCCTCCCTCACTCACTCAGTACACAGTCAGTAGTTTTGTCTTGACTCGCGATGTGAGCTTGAGCTTTTGTCAGTTATCAGGAGATTCCTATTAGCAGTGATAGTGCAATATATATATATTCAGTGATAGTGGCGTTGCATAACGTTTAAGTTTTAAGTTAAGTTTCACTTTAAGTTAAGTTTAAGTTGCTGTGATTTAAGATGAGTGTAAATAAGAAGAAAAAGCTAGAACAATCTGGTTCAATACTGTCCTATATCAAAATTACAAAAAAAGAAGACGAATCCCAACCACAGCCATGTTGCAGTAAAAGTAAAACTGAATCAGAACCAAGTGCGAATGTGGACACTAATGAAGCATTGAAAAAAGACGACCAGATGATTGTCGACATCCAACCAACTCTGCCAACGCCGACACCAATGCCAGAATTAGACGCATCCAGTCACCTTCCTCATGACATAGGCAATTTTATTGGAAAACAGGTAAGAATCATTATTTTACCCACAGACGTAAATTACTCCATACAGTTATTATATTCTACTTTTATAAATATATTTCCACTCATCTGTTTTAATAATGATATTCCTATTATTGGTGTAAATATGATAGTCCAGTCCGCGCATAGGGTGGGGAGTGGCAGGCGGTGGCGGGAGGGGAATACTAGCGGGAGCGGCCCTAGGTAGTGTTGGGACAACCGACGGAATAAAACAACCGACTGGTAAGTCGGTTGTTTTTCAATTCACTCAACTGTTTTCAGTCGAATGATTCAGTCTCCCCCACTCCTTACCTCGTATGGGCGAACGGTTGAACGAGTGGTTCTTCGGTTGTACAAGTGATTTTAGAAGCATCAGACTTGTTTCAATCGGTGCTTTTGTGAGTCGAGATGAGAGTGATTTACTGAATTCAATTTTTGCAGTAAATAAACTACTTCCTATTTAAATCTTTATATCAGAAAATCTATAGGCTAGTAGTTGACAGAAAATAATTGAAATGGAGTCGAGAGTTAAAACATTAAACTTATTAAGTTATTTACCAAATAACTAAAATTGAACCCAACTCATATTTGGTGTAGTTTTTGCTTCTATTTTTATTTATTATTTCTTATTTTATTATTTATTTTTGGTGAATCAGCTATGTAATAATTAAATATGAATGTTTCAGAATTATTTAGGACTACAATATTTAAAATAGGGCTTGCAAAAACACATTATAATATTTTGGAACCAAAGAGTTTTATTAATAACAATATTGATTAAACTACAGACATTAATTTCATTTTGTAGCGAATCAACTAAGTAAATTGCAAACTATTATTTAAATATACAAATTGCACTAAATATTTTGATATTATGCCTACTGAGTTAGCTTTATAAAATGGGGTTGAAATTATTTTTTATTCTTTTTTTAACAATTGCCATCATTCTGATATTTATAATTTAGACAGTTCAAAATTACACATATTTTAAAAAATTAAACTTAAACTAAAAAATTTAATTAAGTTATAACACAAGCCAAATTTTCTTAAACATAAGTAATTATTCGCTTTTCCCTTTGAAAATAAACTGACACACTCTAAATGCATAATATAATAATGTGTTGCACTGTTAAAAATGTTAATCATTACTCAACTATGCAGTAGAATTTTGAGTTACTTTAAAATGTAGGCCAATTATCCATAAGCAACAGCAATGTGTAAATCAAGTTTCATGAAAAAACTAACAATATTTAAAATCTTAATATTTAAAATTAGTAGTTTCAATTTAAAAAATTATAATAAAATATAACGTGTATGACAAGGTTAACATTAATGGACCTAAAATATTTTGTAGATTAAAGCAAAATAATTGTTTATAGGCTTACTAGTCCCTCAAAGTTAAATTATCTAAGGAACTAAATTTGAATGGACAAATACATAACAATTAAAAACATTACTATAAAGTATTACGTTATTTGAAAGATATTAAACTAATAGGCATACATAGTAACTTAATTATTTTCATGAAGGTTAGTTATGAATTATGATATGAAAATGTACTGAATAAACTTAAATGATAGACTACTTAAAACTAACATCCAGGCATATTTAAAATTACAATCAAAGTTACACATAGGCCTACCAATGAAATTTTTTACACAGTAGCAATACGAAATATGCAAAATAATAAATTGAACAATTACAGCTATTAAGATACGTGAACATAAATTAAAAAAAAATCATAACATAAGTAATAACATAGGAACAAAAGAATATTAGTGTGTAACTATTTTTACTCACTAAACTGAAAAAGTACTGACTACACTTAAATGATAAGACTACTAAATACTACATAAGTAAAGCACAATTAAACATAAGCATAATTAAAAGTATAACCAAAGTAAAAAAATCTATGACATTATTTACAAAGTATCAACATGAAACATAAAAAAGTAATAAATTGAACAAATACAACTATTAGGCCTATGATATATGTACATAAATTCACAAAATTAAATCATTTAATAATGAGTCATATTGGAACATAGGAAAATTAGTGTTAAAAGCACCCAATGAGTAATAGATTAATGACCCATCTTACATAGTTACAACTAGAATTATATTTCAAAAATGTTCATTTAACATTTTCAGAATGAGATAAATATTTTGATTTCAAAATAAAATAACTTTTTATGATAGAAAAACTCAAATACTTATAAATTTATTTAATTGAAAGTGCTATTTGCATTAAGAAAAACTAGTTTGTCAACAAGTTTGGGTTTTAACCTGCTTCTTCTCTCCCTACAAATCTGTCCTGCTTTAGAAAATACTCGTTCTGAAGGAACAGAGGTTGCTGGTATTGATAAATATTTATTGGCTAATGGTGCTAAACTTGGGAAGGCTTCTTCATATTTTTTCCAATAACTGACAGGATCCATTTCTTCAGTGTCAATCAATGGCTGAGACAAATACAACCTCATGTCTTGCAGTGCATTGCTGGTCGTAGTTAGTGTTTGACCTTGATTTTTCGCCTTCTGTTCAATGAAGAAATTCCAAATTTTCTTTCTCTTCTGTTGAGGCTCTTCGGTTGCTTCTACAGTTCCTTGTGAAACAACAACCCCTGTGTCTTCTAAAGTCTTGTTGATTTCATCGATGACTTGATTCACTGCTTTGGTTGCGTTATCTGCTATCCCAAATGCTATCTTTTTAAAGCGGGGATCTAATATTGTTGCCTTGGCACAAATATTAGAACCATCATTGCATTCGTATGAAGCCATTCTTTTGGACAGTGATGTCAGCAGAAGTTCTTTGATTTTGCCTCCTACATGTGTGCTAGGAGTTACCGACTTTACTGCCGTTTGAGTTCCTCGGAAAAGAGGTATTACAACTGATGAAGTCGCATACTTTTCTCCTGACATCTCCTCTGTTAACTCATGGAGTGGTTCAAATAGTGGAATGAAATCACTCAACACTTGCCACTCAAATGCTGTTAAGGACTCAGGTACATTAACATAAGATGAACACATAATTATAGCCTCTTTTGATTTGACTAAACGCTCCATCATGAAATATGTAGAGTTCCATCGAGTGGCATTCTCTTGTTTCAGTTTCAGGGTATCAAGCTGAAGTTTTGTTTGACACTCAGAGAGTTTGGAGAGCCCTAGGGTACTGCTTTTGTAATAACCAACTATCTTGCGACACTTCTGTCTTACAAGTTGCAGTTGCTGCAAGTCAGGATTTTCCAATACATCTGTAACAACAAGATTGACAGTATGTGCAGCACATCCTAGATGGCTAACACCGAGTCGCCTTGCTACATCTACCATTACAGCAGCATTATCTGTTACCAACGCAAACGTTTTTTCTTTAATGCCCCAATCAGTCATTACATTTTTTATGTGACCTGAAATGTTCTCACCTGTATGGCGTTCCTCTACTTTCTGAGTACATAGTACTGCAGAATGGAGAGTTGTTCCTTGAATGAAGTGAGCTGTCACTGATAGGAAGCCTTCGTTATTTAGCGAGGTCCACATATCGGAAGTCAGTGACACAGATTTAGCTTCAACTAGTTTAGCCAATATGTTTCCCCTTATTTCTAAATACCTATCATTAATCATTTTATGGGTAAGCGTTTTCCTGGATGGTAGTTTGTAACGAGGTTCAAGAGATTTGACAAGTTTTACAAATTTATCATTCTCAACTAAACACAATGGCAAGTAGCCCTCTGCAATTGTGTCAACTAATAAAGTGTCTACTTCTTTAATTTTAGAGTTGGATAGCTCTTTTAACTTCATAGTACCTACAATTGTTGTTTGTTTACTCAACTTTCTAGGCTTTGTTATTGGAGTAGTAATTGGAGATTGATCATTGTTACCTGTTATTGTATTTGAAGTACCAGAACAGCTTGGTAATACGGCTATTGACTCAGATCTTGAAACTGTCGCAGTATCTCGTGAACCGTCGTTGCATCTTGCAGAATTTGGACCTGTCTCTTTGGAAATTGTAGGGGCATCTTCTAAAGTGTCATCTAGATTTGCTAAAGTCAAATAATTATGATGTTTCCTTTTAAGGTGGTCCATGAGGTTTGAGGTGGATCCATGGTATCGAATATCCTTTTTACAAATCGAACAATTTGCAACACTACTGCTTGATTTTTCAAAAAAATCCCAAGCTTGAGAACGTTTTGGTGTCATGGTATTCTACTAGGCAGACAAACACTAACTAAATAAATAAATGATATACTCAAAAATTAATTGAGGCAGCTAACTAAAAAGTTTTAGAATAACACGATTAATATAATGAAACACAAGTAGACAAAAATTAAATAAATGCACGTTAGAGTAAATGGAAAGATACTTTACACTACTATAAATATTAATACTTTTCAAATCAAGTCCTAATGGAAACGATAAAAAAGAAAAAAATAAACAACACCGTAAATATACAGTAATTTACAATATAAGTTTACACAGCTCCACTTATTGACGAAGACCAAGGCAAACTAATGTTTACATTGTAGGAAAAGAAAATGGCGGGATGTAATCGTTGTGTTTCCTAGAATTAGAGTAGCAGTGAGCAATATTGGGGAATACTGCGTGGGAAAGGGATCAGTGGCTAGTCCGCGCCCATGGTACAGAAATAGAATTGGGGTGGATACAAAGGAAGCGCGCGGGATTGGTATAGGTCAGTTCTTAAAACAAAACCAAGGTCAGATCTATCAATAATAGTTAGTTTTATTAAAACAACCAGGTCCCTCAATTATTTTATTGTAAAAAAACTGCTATCACATATCCTAAAGTATAAATGAGTGATTGGAAGATTGAAACATACTAAATGTTTATTTGTTAAACAACTGATTTTGTTTTGAGTGAATTCATTTTGGTAAAAATTCACTTTACCAAAATGGTTTCAACTGCTGCCAATACGGGTAAGGTATGAACGAGTGACGGTCTGACGAGTGATTCATTCAACTGAACATTACGAAAACAACCGAATGGATCGGTTGTTTTTCAACAACCGACTGAATCAGTCGTTTCACTTCGGTTGTTCCCATCACTAGCCCTAGGAGGACGTATAAGGAGGGGTTACGGTCGGGTTTTGTTGAAGCCAGCGCAGCGGCCGGCCTGGCCTTCCGCCACCGCCGTCGCGTCCCCTCGCCGCGCCGGCCACCGTACAGATTTTACTGCCCTCAAGGCAAATCACAAATCATGATTGATAAGGTTACTGCATTCAATAATTTCTTCAAGTAAAATAAATTAAATTATTTTGTAACACATTAAGCAATTGAAGAACGCGAGAACAGTTAAGTTTTCACTTTTTACTTAATGTTTATTTGAATTTTCTTAGGTTAAAGCAACAAATTATGGCTACATATGGTATCAAAAGTTCACGAATTTAATGACCAAGAAAATGTTTTTTACCTTATAAGTTTTTAAAGTGAATACGAATTTGAATTTATTACAATTACACATAAATATGTTTTGCTTTACAGTATTGCCTTAATTTATTTTCATTTAATGTATTTTCAAAAATTATCTAACAAAAATATTAAGACAAAGTATTTGGTTTTAGGTTATTACTTATGAAGACAAACTGAAAATTCTAACAGAGGTATGGATACCAGATGAACATTACGTCTTCCCAAGCTCAGAATTTGGAAAAAAGAAGTTAAAGTTTCAGCATAACTGGTTAAAAGCAAGAGACTGGCTAATTTATTCCAAGAAGTTAGACGGCGCATTTTGCAAATACTGCGTTGGGTTTGCACCAAGTGGAGCTGGTAAACAAGGTTTGCCATTAGGCAGATTTGTTAGAACTAAGTACTGCGATTGGCGCCATGCTCAAGAAGACTTTCGAAAACATGAGTTGACTGCTTATCACGCTAATAGCAAATTGGACGCAGAAAGTTTCTTAGCAGTTCATAATAGGCAGAAACTGGATATTGTGTCACAAATAGACAAATCTGTCAAAGAACAGGTTAAAGAAAACAGACGCCTTTTGTCTCCAGTAATCAAGACGGTGATATTTTGTGGAAGGCAGGGATTGGCATTGCGAGGACACAGGGATGGAGGCCTGCTTGACGTCGAAGGAGAACAAATGTTTACCGAGAATGAGGGCAATTTCCGAGCCCTTCTAAGGTTGAGAGTTGAGAGTGGAGATGATGCGTTAAAACAGCACCTATTCACTGCTAAAAAAAATGCTACATACACTAGCTGGAAAATACAAAATGAAATTATCTCAGCTTGTAATGACATTATTCTACGCAAACTTGTAGATAAAATAAATGATGCTAAATGTTTTTCTGTCATTGCAGACGAAACAGCAGACATTTCTAATATCGAACAGTTGTCTTTGTGTGCTAAATATGTGGACCAAGCAGACAATAATGTGAGAGAAGATTTCCTTCAATTTGTGCCACTATATGACCTGACGGGAAAAGGGATCGCCAATGTAATTTTGACAAAACTAAAAGATTTTGGAATTGATATCCAGTATATTCGTGGGCAAGGGTTTGATGGAGCTTCAACTATGAGTGGTGTACATCAGGGTGTGCAACATTACATCAAAGAAGAAGTTCCAAATGCGCACTACGTCCACTGCAGCAGTCACTCTTTGAATTTGGCCATATCTGATGCTTGCGACTGCATGATGGTCAGAAATTGCTTAGGTACGGTGAATAAGGTCTACGATTTTTTAAATACCGCTAAGAGGCAAGCTGTGCTGAACAAGTTTTCTGAAAATCCCTCTAAGAAACTCAAGCAGCCTAGCCCTACTCGGTGGATTCAACGACATAACGCCGTAGACAATTTCGCTGAGAAGTATGATGAGGTAATCAAGTCGCTTGAAGAGATATCGACATGGAATGACAAGGACACAAGTGCAAATGCACATATTTTACTGTGTGCAGTTAGAAAATCGGAGTTCATTTTGTCCCTTGAAGTAATAAAAAAAATATTTTCATACAGTCTTCCTCTTACAAAATTTCTTGAGTCAGAAAGTATTGACCTTGCAGGTGCTGTGAACTACGCTCAAGACACTTGGGACCAAATAAAAGAAATAAGAGATAAGGCAGACGAGGAATTTTCAAATATCTATAGAAAGGTTCTTGACATTTGTGAACGGAATGACATCGAGATCTCTACTCCACGCTTATCTCAGAGGCAAATAGGGCGAGACAACATGCCCAATGATGGACCAGAGTCATATTATAAGAGAACACTGTTTATTCCTTTTATTGACCACTTTATTGCTCAACTAAATGATAGATTTTTATCTCAAAAGGACATATTATCCTCATTCCAAGCACTTCTTAGTTGTGACAACGAAGAAATTCCCGAAGCAGCTGTTGACACTTTGTTTCAAGAATACTGCTCAGATCTTACCACACGTTCTTCGCAGCAACTGATGGGAGAACTCAAAGTATGGCAAAGAAGACTAAAACAAATTGATTCACAAAAAAGAGAAAACATTAAGTTGAATAAAAAAAAGTATAGAAAGATCAATGCTATAGAAGCTCTACAAGCATGCGACAAAACAATGTACCCCTCTGTGCACAAGCTTCTACAAATTTTGGTATCTCTACCAGTAACTTCATGTACTGCTGAGCGATCATTTTCGACCTTGAAATATTTGAAATCCTACTTAAGAAACTCATCATCAGAAACTAGACTGAATGGTTTGGCGTTATTGTACGTGCATAAAGACATAACCGTTAGTAGTGAAGAGGTTTTAAACGAACTTGTGAAAAAACCACGCCGTCTCGACATCAAGATTTGAATAGAATCTTATTTTGATCTTCTACAGATAATCTGTATTTTGTAGCAATATGTTGGTTTCAGTGTAAATATAAAATACATCACCTAAATTGAATTTGGTAATAAACAAATTATTTTACCCTGTTTCTTCCTGTACTGTATTGGTTGGTAATTGGTATTGGTACAAGCTTTGAGTATTGTATCGGCAATAAACTGAAGAAAAATCATAGTGTTCAACGTTCAACCAAAGACAATCCTATATCCTATGTTTGTCTGTGGTTCAACTCAATCCACTCAAAGTTGTTATCCTTAGTTTATACTTTTATACCGTTCTTGGACGTAAGCAAATAAGAGCCAGGGACACAGTTAAAGGTGGAGGAGGTTCACTTCCCCCTCAGTTTTTAGTACTGTAGTAAAAAAATGCTGCATTGCAATTGTCAATTAATTGCAGCCGATGTTAGGATCAGTGTTTGTCGGAAACGTTAACTCAGTTTAAATTGAAAAATTCGTAATTTATTATTCCAGTAAAACTTGTTTTTAAATTTAAAAAGCTAAGTTTGATAGTATTTTTATGTCTCAGGATCTATAAAATCTCAGTTTTCTGTACCTAATTTTTAAAGAATTTTCCGGGGGAGGGCCCCCGGACCCCCTTCTTCCCTGGGGGGTATTCCATACCCCACAGACCCCCCCGATGTCCCCCCCCAAAGTCAAATCCTGGGTGCGCCACTGGACTCCCAACATCACACAACGCTGAATACTCTGACCTCCTAAATTTGCATTACAATTGGTAAATTTATAATGGTGAAAGTAAATATCATTTCAGTTTTCTCTTGTCTTTTACGCCCTTAATTTTGAGATATAGATATAGAAGGGTGTGTGACAAATTTTTATCATGGCTCCTTAGATTTTTATTTGTTTACCAATTACGATGGCCGGCATTACATTTTTTAACCTTTGCAGATAAAGCAATAACACTTTATTGCATTGATTATAACTTGACTTTATTGCACAGTTTATACAAATGATGTCATAAACTATTTAGATTTGCTTTATAAATAAATTTTTAGGCATAGAATCAATGCTTTACGAGTTATTGCTTTAATCTTCAAGGGTTCAACAAATTAATCAATTGTTTATCAAGGTCAAGTTTGTAACTTTAAATCATGACCATTTTGGGTAGGGTAGGGCGATCTTTTTTATATCTGGTTTGCGCAATTGTGTTCTACTAATAAAGACCTATAATATAATGTACATCTAGATATATGCTCTAATTTAAGATTGCTTTCTGACTCCTTGTATACAAATGAGGATACAAGGACTCAAGCACGATGAGAAAATTTTATATTTTCTTCAAAAAGTAGATTTTTAGGTGTAGTATATATTTGTGAAGCGTTATTGCATAACGGCAATGGTTCAAAAAATATAATGCCGTCCCCAGAATTTGTCTATACCCTGTATATTCAGGGTGGAAAAAAAATATAGAAACGCTTTCACAACTCTTGTATGACTTCACTTGTAAAAGTTATATCTTGTACATGATCAAGGTTATAAAGAACATTCTTTTTGACACCATTACTGACATTTCATCTTTTCTGGGGGACGGCCCACGAGGAGTTGAACGAAAATCTTCATTGTAATCCTAGGTCTGATGAAAATGATACTTTATGGAACACAATTAGTCAAAAAATGCAGCTATCAAATCAAATCGTTTATTAAGCCAGTAAACATATATACACGCATTAGCCAAGTCATAGTAAATGCAATACTATATACTTAATATATCAAATTATCTATGGAAAGAATAACCTTGTTGTAAAAGGTTTTCCATTTTTCCACCCTATATATATATTACTTTATATTTATTTTCAGATATTCGTACACTTGCAGTCGGTGTGGTTTGCACAATTTTACCTTAGTGTTGCATTATGGCAACATTGTTTAAATACACAACTTAAACATGAATGTCTTGTAAATTTGTATTAATTTCGTGATCAAAGTTTCATGATGTATCGTTGAAGTCATGAAAAGTGACATAGTTAAGCACAGAGAGGTCAAGGAATAGAAAGCTCAGAAGGCATTAGATTGAATCACTTGAAAAAATAACTTTCCTAACAGGCACAATTCTGATAAGACTCTGTGGAATTGTTTTTTTATGCGACCATAAAGCACTGGAGCATCTAATGGAATCCTGGAAAACGACACTTACCAAAGCAATTGCTGAGCATCACCTAAGCAGAGGATTAGGAAAGGACATCGAGGCGGTAAAGTGGATCCTTATTGAGGATGGCCTCCTTAAGGAATTGGCAGCTGGTAGTTGCAACATTACACATCACATCATTGTCTGAATTGGGTAGTTGTGAATTGAATGGGTTACTAGAAAATGGAGATCATAATAGGAAAGTAATAAGAATCCGTGGCAGCAAATCCGATTGTATGAATGAGTGGATTGACATTTTCTTCATTAGATAAATTAGCAGTGATCCTGTCAGGTTTACAAGATATACGTTGATCCTGTCAGGTTTACAAGATATACGTAGTTTAAACTAAATCAACGGTGTCTGATATTTTTCTGTTAATATTCTACATAATAGTCAAATTATCCTAATAGTATAGATATTGCTAAATAGTTAAATGTTTGTTGACATTTTAAATTAAATTTATTTTTAATATAATATACAACTATTTATGTAGAATTTATCTATGAACAAAGGATATCCTCCAGAAGAGATTAAGTGACTGGCAGATTATTTAGATAATATTTTAAAAAATTAGGTGTCGTAAATAATTGTTGAAGAACAGGTTAAGTCTATTTACAAGACCTTGGAGATACTCGTTGCAATGGTCTTGAATAACTTTCCAAAATTCTGATTACATTATATATGCACTGTTTGATGTGTAAGAGTTACTAAAGTTAAATCTTTGTACAAGACCTTGAATATACTCCTTACTATTGTCTTGTATAACTTTCCAGAGTCCTGATTACACGATATATCAACTGTTTAAGGGTAAGAGTTATTTGAGTTAAATCTCAGTACAAGACCTTGAAGATACTCCTTACAATTGTTGCGTATAGCTTTCCAAAATCCTGATTACATGTATCAACTGTTTATGGGTGAGAGTTACTTTAGTTAAATCTTAGTACAAGATCTTGAAGATACTCGTTGCAATTGTCTCGTATGACTTTCCAAAATCCTGATTATATGATATATCAACTGCTTAATGTGTAAGAGTTACTAGTGTTAAGACTCAGTACAAGACCTTGAAGAGACTCGTTACAATTGTCGCGTATAGCTTTCCAAAATCCTGATTACATATATCAACTGTTTATGGGTAAGAGTTACTTGAGTTAAATCTCAGTACAACACCTTGGAGATACTCGTTGCAATTGCCTCGTATAGCTTTCCAAAAGCCTGATTAGATATATCAACTGTTTATGGGTAAGAGTTTTTTGAGTTAAGTCTCAGTACAAGATCTTGAAGATACTCGTTACAATTATCTCGTATAACTTTCCAAAATCCTGATTACAAGATACAGTATATCAACTGTTTTATGATTAAGTGTTACTTTGGTTAAATCTTTGTACAAGACTTTCAAGATACTTGTTGCAATTGTCTCGTATAATTTTCCAAAATCCTAATTACGTTATATATCAACTGTAGGAGTTAATAGAGTTAAGTTATTGTTATATCAGCATGTTTTGTATGTTTATTTCCATGTTTACTAGAGCTATTCGTACTTGAAGGTTCAACTTCTGTTAGAGATGTGATGGCGTGCCTGGCATGTTTCCAACCTTCCAAAGATGCTTATGTTTGTAAACTTATTCACCGATAATAAAGGTTCGTAAACTGAGAGTTGACAATCAGTGTTGACGTCTACTTTCCACGTTGGCGTTGACACGTGAGGAGCGCACGCAGTTAGCCGTGGGCACAGAGATTAGCGTTGGGCCCTCCGCGGCCAACTTTCTTTCAGCACGACTAGTCGGTACGGTAGGCCTATGTATGTTCTGCACCAACCGCTGTCCCTTAGGTCGTGACTCTTTAGTCAGATCGAAGATGGTGACGCGCTTTCTACCCTGTAGTTTTCAACGATATCGCCCCATCAATCAAACTAACGATTATTCATTGTTGCCAGCTAAACCGAATCAAAATATGTACAACTACACTAAATCAACTCCGTTACCAAACCGTAACCTCCTTCGTAGTGTTAGTTAAATACTGTCAGCCTGCTTCACTGCAACATCAACTTGAGAAATTGGAGAGCACAACTCATTCGCACTTCACAAAACTTCAACAATCACTTTTCTTGTACTAGTTTGAAAATGGCAATCTTGTTTTATCTTAATATCCAATTTGAATTGATAACAGTGAATATTATGTATGAGACGATGACTTTATATCTGACCAACGAGATCATAGGAGTTAAGGATCATAGGGAGGCTTCCGTTCCAAAACAAGGTATTTATTTCTACAAAGTATTCACTCAACTTCATTCCCCAAAAGTATAATTGAACTTAGAAACAAGTTTTTACTTCGGACCAAAGCTCTTAAGTAAAATTGACTTCCATATAACTTCTAGGCCCAGAGGCGATTAGAAAAATGGTTTGTATTAATTTTAAGAGCATGAAGTAAAATTAATACACTGATTCAGCACTTTCACCACTTGAATTCTGATTTACACTTAACAATCAGTGAATTCAGTCTTAGGGTGGTTTATTTTCAGTCAGGTACACTCATTAAAGGTAGCTTAGTATAGAGAATTTATAAAAAAGAAATAAATATATATATAATTATTATCTATTAACTTACGGTAGTCGGAAATTTTCCTTGATTAATGAAAAGAGATGCCTTAGTTATTTAGCATTAATTTAGTAAACCTGATAAAGATCAATCTTCCATGAAGGACCGACATCATAAATAAATTCTCGTGGCTAATGAAAAATTTTAACTAGATATCTTTTGTCTTTTCTTAAAGGAGGGTTCGAAATGACGAATATCATCCATACCCACTCAACGTGTAAGGTTTTGTATCCACACCTGTCATGTCAATGATACACTCTTGTCGATGGTACTTTGTAAAAACTTTATCTTCAAATTCTATTTGTTTTAGTTCAATTTTGTAGATGGCTTTGTTGTTAAAAGTTAAAGGATGTCTTATTTTACCAGTCGAAGTTAAGGCTAAGAAGCCCTCTCCAACGCTTAACCTGGGGACCAACGGATTAAAGGTCACTTCCGAACCACCAACAGTATGGTTAACAATCCAAAAACATTCTAAACTATTTGGAGTTAGGTTTTTAGAAGGCTTTAAGTTAATTTTTCTTAAAGCATCCCTCTGACGATATCTATAGTTTGCAAATGTGCATATTGTTTTTCTGACGAAGTTAAGTTAGTTTTAACAACTAATAATGTATATAAGGAATTCTTCTTCCATGATATCCCTACTGTCAAGCGTTGGTGCTCTGCCAGCACTTTCTGATGGACCAGATCTCATGTGTCTCTAAATTATTCAGATGGACCGAATGATTTGTTCCTGGACAAAGGAGATAGTTCGGATGTGCGAAGAATGGCGTAACCGCGTGGGGAAGTGGTGTCATAATTGTGTATTATGAGGAAACCCACGTTTGGGAACCCTCTCCTTTCTCATGCACAGTGCTCAAACAGTTGCGTGAACCCGGCCGAGTCCCTGATCGTGGCCGAGAACGTCGTGATAAGGCTACGCTCCCTCTCCTTTCTAGCCTCCTAACACATTACTAGACAGTACTTGACTTCTTCTGATTACAATGGATTTCATATAAAATATATTTAAGGATTATTCGACATATTATCATCAATATGTTTGTTAACAGTAAGTTACAAACGTATAAATAGGCTCCATATTTCAATTTGCCCTCCACCATTGGATTTTAAGGGATCCCTAAAGTTTTCTTATCCCTCCGCCTGTACACCTGTGTAAGTGTTCCTCCACCTGTACACCTGTGTAAGTGTTCCTCCGCCTGCACTCCTCTGTATGTGTTCCTCCGCCTGTACACCTCTGTACGTGTTCCTCCACCTGTACACCTCTGTAAGTGTGCACCCGCCTGTACAACTCTGTAGGTGTTCCTCCGCCTGTACACCTCTGTAAGTTTTCCTCCGCCTGTACACCTTTGTAAGTGTTCCTCCGCCTGTACACCTGTGTAACTGTCCATCCGCCTGTACACCTCTGTAACTGTCCATACGCCTGTACACCTGTGTAAGTGTTCCTCCACCTGTACACCTATTTAAGTGTCCTTCCGTCTGTACACCTCTGTAGTGTCCCTCCGCCTGTACACCTCTGTAAGTGTCCCTCCGCCTGTACACCTCTGTAAGTGTTCCTCCGCCTATACACCTGTGTAAGTGTTCCTCCGCCTGTACAGCTGTGTAACTGTCCATACGCCTGTACACCTGTGTAAGTGTTCCTCCACCTGTACATCTATGTAAGTGTCCCTCCGCCTGTACACCTCTGTAAGTGTCCCTCCGCCTGTACACCTCTGTAAGTGTCCCTCCGCCTGTACATCTCTGTAAGTGTCCCTCCACCTGTACATCTCTGTAAGTGTCCCTCCCCTGTACGTTACTCATTTCAGTCCCAGTGATCTCATTTAGAGACATCATTTGAAAGATAATTTTAAATGTTAATTTAGCCCTCAGTTATATTTTAGTGGATTTGTCTTCAATCATAGGAAGTATATATCTTGTTACAGGTTAGGTTGTCAGACCTGATTTACAAATATTTCTTAAATGAGGAATTATCTTATATAAAAAGCGTGATATAATTTAATTTAAAAACCATGAAAAAGTCATTATCAAACACTTTTGATCATAATAGATGATGGATTTTGTTTCGGTAATTTCTTTATATTTGTATAAAAGCTCCGTTATGGTCGTAAATTGGCGATTAGTTAAATATGTATATAGGATTAACTGTAATGATTGTAATATGTTTTACATAGGTCAGACTGTAAATTTTAGCAAAAGATATAAAAACCATGTCTCTGCTTTTAAAAATAATAAACCTGAAAGATCTAATGTAGCTAAACACCTTCTGAATTGTACCCACAGTTTGAATAAAATAGATGAAAATGTAGATATTCTAAAATTTTGTAAGAAGGGTCGTAACATGAATGCTTGGGAAGAGTTATTTATTTTTAAAGAAAAATGTAAGAATCGTGATAAATTAATGAATGAACAGGTTAATTTTGATTCCGAAATAGTTTTTAATAATGTATTTTCAGCGAATAAAAGAAGAGAAGTAACAGACAATAGGAATTAACCAATAATATCACAGCAGCCGCCATTTTGACGATTCCAGCCAATGGGGTCACGTGATCATAGGCCTATAAAATGAGTTGTTGAACACCGTTTTCCATTCTTTTGTGAATCCCTCTGGTCTGAGGAAGGTGAGCGTGGTTCACCGAAATCGATCACCATAATATTTGTGCATTTTGTGCTTGTATTGTAGTATATTTGTGCATTTTGTGCTTATATTGTAATAGATTTGTGTTATGTGACGTTTACTTGTACTGTTAAATATGTATAATACCTACAATTGTGGAAAATGGGATTCAAAGAATACTTTGCAATATAGGGTATAACCTCACAACTGGTTGTCTTCAACGGAGGATAATATGAATGGAGACTGTTCAGCTTTTTAGGACAACTTTTGTATTGATTCCTTTCTTTCTGTAAATATTGCATATTATTACTAAAAAATTAAGTCCAGTGCAAGGAACGATCTAAAGGAAACTAAATTGTTTTCAATAGATGTTTTCTTTTCATACCCGCTTTTCAATCCATGAACAGAAGGAAATTTTAACAGCAAGCATTACCAGAATGGACTGTTTTACATCGCCTTGTAGGTCTAAAGAACATGGCAGAGAATATGGGCAAGACGTGGAAGTTTTGAAAAGGAAATGATATTTGGTTGGTAATATATACGTATAGGGAGGCACCTTAATTTGGGAAGTGTAGGAAAAATCACTTATACAACTTGCGATAAGAAAGAAACACTTTTCTTGAAAGTTACCAAACTGGTAGTTAATACCCTCTATAAAAGTTCGTTGGGAGGAGTTCATCACGTTCGTTGTATTCTTACTTTGATTCGCAACACGTACGGTCAAGAAAGCGATTGTTTTGTTTAAATTTCAGTAAGCAATAATTGGCAAAGTACAAAAGAGATAATTGGCTCTAGAAACAGCAACGATATATCGGAAATATCGATAAATATGTTTCGATACGTCGATATATTAGTATCGATATTTTCTTTCGATAATATCGGCCATATCGATATTTTGGTCCGATTTATCATATCACTAAATATTGACGTTATTCTTATTCCTCCAAATCATCACAATTTGAAAAAAACCACATAAATTGCCTCTTATACGTATTATATTGAAATAATAATGTAAATTTATTTATACTTGATGTTAACGAACTAAAATGTAGTATATTGTAGACCAGTGGCAAGAGCGGGTAAATGAAGTTGTGTGTGAGTTGGCAATACTGACTCTTCATTATTCTTTTATAATTAACATAATAATTAAATGTATAATTATTCTTATTTAGATTTTTTTTCATCCAATCCCACAGACCACAACTTTTTTCGTATAGATAAATGTTTTTTTATAGGCTATTCTAAATAGTGACAGCAAAACATGAATGTATTTTTGGTCATGACATAAGAGTTAGAGCACAATTTTAAACAGATAAATCATTTACAATTTGATATATCAGTTACCTGATATATCGATAATTTTCTTTCACTATTATCTTTAGATCGATGTTTTGTTTGCGATATATCGATGATTCGATTCATCGATTTGTTGAAAATATTTTCCATCCCTTGTTAGTTCTGTGTAGTCAGTGTTATGAATGTTACCTATCCACTTAGCTTTCAAATTAGTATTTTGTGTGCCCTCTCTAGAACAAGTGTATCAGCAGGCTTCTGTGAGGAGAAAACTAGATTACTTAACTTGAAGGTGACTGCCACTGCAATCCCATAAAGATAAGGCACTGTGAGACAAGACCTCCATAAACTGTGAGCTGCGACACAGTTGACCTAATTACTGTTACAAAGATCCAACAAAGGACGAATAGTGCCAAATCACGCAGTCAATACGAAAAATGTATTTATTCGTGCCTAGAAATATCTATATTGTTTGTGGGATTGTCACACTCAGTAAATGATTTTTATATTTGAATGCATAAACATGGTTTTATGTCGGAAAAGTTTATCTAAAAATGTACTTTTGTGAAAATTAATAATCGTTCTGGGGACATATTTGCCAAAATTCATTGTGGGCAACGGATGTAAAGCATATCCATTCGAACTACATTTAATGAGTACTTAAGTTTATCGCGTCACAGTTTACGATTTCATGTTTCAATCCGGCGTGAGTAGTTTGTCGGCCACTCTTCTGATTTACTCGTTAATCATTAGCATGATCTATTAGAACAGATGTAATAAGGAAGAATGAGATTAAAGTTGTTGGGAAAGGTTAGATTTACTGTCGACTGTATCGGGAGAGAGTGATGGGGGATGACTTCAGGGCATCCCGTCATTCCGGTGACGTCACCTAACCTGATTTAGCTCAACAAACGTGGGTTTATTGTCGACTCTATCAGATTTTGATAGGGAATGACTTCTGGGCATCTTATAATTACAGTGACGTCATCTAGCCTGATGTAGATCCATGAAGGTGGATTTACTGTCGACTGTATCAGCATATAGTGATAGGAGAAAACTTCAGTGCGTACCATCATTCCGGTGACGTCAAGAACCTGATTTAGCTAAAAAACGTGGTTTTATTGTCGATTGTATCAGTAGATTTTTAAGGGGATGACTTAGGGCATCCTGGCATTGCAGTGACGTCATCTAGCTTGATGTAGATCCATGGAGGTGGATTTACTGTCGACTGTATCAGTATATAGTGATAGGAGAAAACTTCAGTGTTTCCCATCATTCCGGTGGCGTCAAAAACCTGATTTAACTAAAAAAAACGCGGCTTTATTGTCGATTATATCAGTGGATTTTTAAGGGGATGACTTCAGGGCATCCTGTCATTGCAGTGACGTCATCTAGCCTGATGTAGATCCATGAAGATGGATTTACTGTCAACTGTATCAAGGTAGTGTAATGGGGGAAAACTTCAGGGCATCCTGTCATTGCAGTGACATCATCTAGCCTGATGTAGATCCATGAAGGTGGATTTATTGTCGACTGCATCAGGATTCAGTACATGGAATTCAGTTCTGGACATGAAAATAAACAAAAATGTCATATAACAGTATGGTCTATCTCCCTTCATTAACCGTCTGTCCGTATGTTTGTGATTTTTATAAAAAAAAGTAATAGCTTAGGAACCATAAATGCCTCAGATTTCAAAAGTTTCATATTTACTAAAGCTGATAGTACTTAAACGTACAACTGTTTTCGATTTTTTTCTTTCAACCGTTTGGAAATAGCTTAAGATAGGAAAAGTAATGTTTTTCTATTTTTAAATGTAAGTTATTTCTAAAAGCTTGATCAAAAAATATCGAAAATAGTTGTACGTTTAGGTGCTATCAGTCTTACTAAATATGCAAAATTTGAAATCTGTGGCACTTATGGTTCCTGAGTTACCATTTTTAAAACAAAAATCACAAGATAACTAACTGTACCCATATGGCTCACAGTATACGGGAAAAGCGTACGCGCTGTTGAAGGAGTTTGTAAGCAACACGAATTACACGACCTTGAATTCAGGATGCGACGTTGCCGCATTGAACAAAAGTTAAACCTTCATTATTATTATTATTATCAGCTGATATTTATTATTGTAATATTCGTTTTTAGTATGGTTAGTTTATTGAATTCAATCTGGCAACACCACCCAGTTGACAGCCACCCGACGCACTTTAAAGCGGACAGTTGACACACTACGAGAAATTTGTTAACACTTTTTACCATGGAGATGAGCTATTTGGCTAGAGTTAGTTATCTGTGATACGGATAAATTGTTAACAAAACGAGTTGACCATACTGTCATATGACTTTTTTTCATGTCCAGAATTAAATCCAAGCGTTTGGCTAATGAGTTCCCAAACACTCTGTATGTTGACATGGCCGAATCCCATAGTTACCTTTCATCGTTTTACTAACATGAATGGTTATTTAACAAACGGATATCTATGAAAGCTTTCATTAATGAATAAAATTGATTTTTAAAAGCTATCGTAATCAAGTATTCCAAAAGCTGCTTAAGGAAAAAGATGTTTTAATTTTAAAAAATAAACACTTTATATATAAATTTAATTACTATATTATTTATTTAAATGGATATTATGTTTAAATAACTCGTTATATTACATTTATTACAAACAAATTGAAAAGTAATAAGTACTTCAAACAGTAAAACAGAAAATTAAATATAAGAAAATAACATGTAACAGTTTGAACTTTTTAATTGTTACAGGCAGTTTTATTTTTTGTAAATTAACTAATAGGCTACAAATGTTTAGTTTAAAATTTTGTAAAAGTATGTAATTAAATTTTAAAATTGTATATTGCCAACGAGATGATACGTAAATATGGAATATCTGACAGTTATATAATGTAGAAGACACTATGTCTTGGTTAGTGAATGTTTGCCATGTGATTTAGTGTCAATAGGCAAGTGAAAGGCCGGCAGCTACAGTCATAAAATTCAAATTGAGAAATAAGTTAAGATGATTCACTCATCAACACCTCATGTTGATTAATAACTAAATTTAAAATATTGGACTTTTTCCGTTAATTCACTACTACTACTTTTCCATTATTTTTCTAACACTACTTTTTTTAAATAAAGACATTTATTCATTCATTCATTCATACTTTTTTAATCGCAATTACGGTTAGGTTAGGTTATATTAGGTTAGGTTAGGTTAGGTGGCTACTAAAGTTGATCACAAACTCGTAAATCCAATGATTGACTTACCTAGGGATGTCAACGATATATCGATAAATAGGTTTTGATATATCGATATATTAGTATCGATACTTTCTTTTGATAATATCGGCCATATCGATATTATGGTCCGATATATCATATCACTAAATATTGACGTTAATATCTCTCCTCAAAATCATCACGATTCGAACAAAACACATTTTGCCTAAAAACGGGAAAACGAAACAAACTAAGAGTAAAATTGATCCAAACTTTTATTTTGAAATGGTTTACCTATCAAGTCTTGGAAGTAGGTTAAGTGAATTGATGTTTTTTAATTTAGGAAGCGTAGTGGCATTTTTAAATGTGAAGAACAATAATAACAATGTTATTACATTATTCTCTTATAATTAACATAATAATTAAAGGTATAAATATTCTTATTTTGAATATTTTTTAGGTAATGTCACAAGATTCAGTGCATAATTTTAAACAGATAAATCATTTACAATGTAACTGATCTTGTTATGTAATCGGTTCAAAATGTAACGGTTATATATTTCTTTCGATATTATCGTTAGATCGATAATTTGTTTGCGATATATCGACATGTTGAAGATATTTGCCATCCCTAGTCACGACGGATCTATGATAAAGTAGTCTCGTATTAACACAGCTAAAATTGCATTGCGTATTGAATTATTTTTATTTACGGTCATGGAAACAATCAAAACATGACAAATATCGCTATACTTCTATAACCTTGGTGCAATGTTAAATGAGCAGCGTTGAGAACGGATTTGGTATTCAGTAGCCAAGTAGTTCCGACACCGATGACTCGGCTGACTGTGCTTATTTTACTGACAGGCCTTTTATTTCACACATTTCAATCGATTTGTTGCCGCCATTATGGTAGCAAGATAGTAAACCCCGACGTAAGGGAGGGGGATTTTTGGGGGAAAGAAAGGGAAAGAGGGGGGTTCTATGCCGCCCCGGGGCAACCCTAGATACGGGAAATCGACGGGGGTTGGGAAACCTGAAAAAGGAGAATGGGGGGCTGTTTTTTAAATGTTTGGTACGAAAATTTCTTAAAAATTTTACGGGACATGAAAAAAATCAATCACACTATACACAAAAAAATTGAAGGGAAACAGATGAAGAAGATCTCTGGTTAACATAATTTATGGCAAACTTGTATCAATTTATACTAGATATCATGCACGATGAATACAATCTTCACTCCATGTCCATATACAATCTGATTTGATGTGTGCCCTTTTCCCTTTTAATTAAATCCCACTACTTTTTTGCTTTTCCCCACTACCATACTTTTTTATCGAAAAATAGGGTTAAAATTTGTAGTTTTTTAATTACCCAATTAATATTGTTGGTACTTTTACATACAAGAAAAACGCCCACACAACACAAATTTTTAAAAAATATAAGAAAACAAAATGCAAAAATATATTTACAAAAACAAGCACAAATGTAAAATATTATGGTGTTGTTTCGGTAAAACCACGCTCATTTTTCCTCAGACCAGAGGGTTTAAAAAAGATTTTTTTTAATCATGAATTTTTTAAAAGTTCTTTTATAAATTCCCTCTGGTCTGGGGAAGGAACGGGGTTTCACCAAAAACAAATCACCAAAAAAATTTTGAACTTTTTGTGTTTTGTATTGTAGTATTTTGTGCATTTTTGTTTAAAATTTTGTAAAAAATTTGTGTTGTGTGACGTTTACTTGTACTGGTTTAAAATTTGGCGGGGAAAGGGTTGGGTTTTAGGTTAGGTGGCTATTTAAAGTTGATCAAAAACGGAAAAACCAATTTAATTGCCCTTACCGCCGAATTTTACTCTCCATGTTTTAAGTTCTTAAAATTTGAAAAGAAAAGGCCCAAGGCGAAAAGGGTTTTCCCTTTGCGGTTAAGGGAAATTTTACCACAGGGGAAAATTAAAAATGTTTGGGGAACTTTTTTTTAGAGCAATAAAATATTATCGAGGGGTTTTGGAAATTTAACAAAACCCAAAAAGTAGTGGTAGTGAATTAACGGAAAAGATCTGATATGTGTTCCAGTGATTAGGGATGGATAAATTAGCGACTGTTATGACTGGACAGAGTACGTGAGAAAGGCCCTCCGTATGATCTCAAGCACTGATGGAAGTATGCAGCTGTAGCTGGGATGGATAAATTAGCGACGGGTTTGCCCTGGACAGAGTACGTGAAAAAAAGGCCCTCCCGTTTGATCTAAAGCACTGGGGAAGTATGCAGATTAGCTGGGATAAAAAATTTAGGGGACTGTTATGAGGGAAACAGAGAAACGTGAAAAAAGGCCCTCCGTATGTTTTCCCAAGGGCACTGAGGAAGAATGCAGCTGTAGCTGGGAGGGAAAAAATTTAGCGACTTGTTATGACGGGGCAGAGTACGTGAGAAAGCCCTCCGTTTTTTTTAAGAAACGATGGGAAAGCAGTTTGTAGGGGGAATGAATAAATTAGCGACTGTTATGACTGGACAGAGTACGTGAGAAAGGCCCTCCTTATGATCTCAAGCACGGGTTGGAAGTTCAGATTTTAGTTTGGGATGGATAAATTACGACGGTTTTTTACTGGACAATTTACGTAAAAAGGGCCCCTCCGAATGATCTAAAGGGCACTGATGGAAAGTATGCGCTTCTAACTTGTTTGAGAGTTCAGTTAAATATGGCTTAAAAAACTTGGTAGAGTTCAATAGAATCCCGAACATACTACAAACGAGAGAGTAATGAATATGCCGAAAAATGAGATGGATAAATTCTATTTGAACCTGAAAACGCGGATGGAATTCACAAAATACATATACTGTATGTCTGATAAATACCAGAAAATATTGGAAAAAAAGTCTATTCCCAACAGAAGATTTTAAAGGAAACAGGGTTTTGTTATTTTTAAATTTTTTAACAAATAAAAAGGGAATGAATTTACGTGGGTCTGGAACACGTTTACTGATGGATGGTTGACAACAATTAGCCTTGAGATATGGTGAAGTGCGATATGGTGAATCAGCTAGCAATACCATGATAGCCCATCAAAAAAGGAAAAAAAATTGCCTTTTGTCGAAACCCAAATTGGGGGAAACCCGGGAATTTTTTGCGGGGTGTTAGTATGCAAGGGTAAAAAATTTAAAAAAATACAAAGCCCCGACCCCCCCCCCTTTTTGCTTTCCCTCACCCCCCCCCCAAACATCCAAAGGAGCATTTACTTTGGTTAAATACTCATAGCTCGAAAACTAATAAAGTTACAGCGTGATTTTTTTTTTAAATTTTACACTAAAAATTGGCAAAAAAAAATTTATGTACTTAAATTTTTTTTGGGTTATAATTTCTTTTAAACCGTAAAAACTGTTTATAATCCCAAAAAAAATTCCTCTGCAAAATTTAAACAAAAACTTATTTTAAAAACCAAATTTTTATTCATTTTACCCTTTTGCATTGTGGAAAGAAACGTCTTCAACAAAACTTATAGAAAAATTTAATTAGCTTAAATTTATGATGGGTCAAGTCAATATTTAAATCGTAGTTCCCTTTATAGGACGATTAAACAGTTAGGGGGCACTGCACCCCCGGGGCGCGGCGCCGTTTCTACAGTGACTCTTTAAAGGCGCTTGGATGTCTCCATGCGTTCGGACTGCATGTTGCAATTTGTTCGTAGACATTTTTTTTAGTACGTATCTTTTTAAAATTTCTTTTTTGGAATTTTAAGCAATCCAAAATTTTTTATTGCTAATGTCATTTAATAAAAGGTATTTTTTCTACATGTGGGCCAAAATTTAAAACCCAGCCCTTTGGGGCAACATTAAAGCACATTAAAAGGGGAAAAAATGCAAAACCCTTTTCTACCCCAAACGGGGGGGGGCACTTTTCAAAAAATTTAGACAACACTTTGATTTAAAATCAGATTGTTTGTTATGGGGAGAACGTGCGGTTTTGACGAAAAAACCCCATATAAGTCCCGAACCAGAATTCACGAGGTTTAAAAACTATTAAAATAAAAAATTGCTCCTAAAAAATTGCTTGTGAGGGTTTGGGGAAGTGTTTTGATTGGGCCTGAAAAATTTAAAGGGCTAGGTTTTTAAAGGTTGTTTTTTGATTTAGTTGCCGCTAAAAGCCGTTCCTGGGCAAAAAAAAAGGGAACCTTTTGAAAACCAAAAGTAGGAAAAAAAAAGGTGGGAAAGGGCCCATTATCAGCAAAACTTAGATTTTTTAAAAGATAGGCTAGTTGTGCATTTTTTAATCTGGAAAGAAAATTTAAAGGGTTTTGGGAAATACTAGCCCACAAAGTTTTAGTTTTGGGTACAAAAAACAGAAAACCCTTTTTTCTAAAAGAAAAACGCAAAAGAATTTTTTAAAAACGGGAAAGTAGAAATTGTTGGGGAAGAGAAAAAAAAATTTGAATTATGACTGGGAAAAATTAAAAGGCAAAGGGAAAGTAGTAAGTACCTTACCAAATATTTAAATTCTGAAACTTTGGGCACATTTACGTTACGGTGCCCAAAAAAAAACCGAACGAAAACTCAGCTCTGAAAAAAGTAGAAAACGTGCTGTGAAAAAACCACCAATAATGCCCGCGGGAAAGACCAAAGTCCTTCCTATCGTCAAAACAAACTTTTTTTGTCTCTAAAATTTAAATAGAATTTTATGGGCCCAAAAAAATTTGATTGAAGTATTTTTCTGCGCGGGGAGTATTTTCCCTCATACTAGGGAAAGTGACAGTTATTTAAGGTTTTTAAAATTCACGAAGGGCCCCCCCCAGTTTTTGAATCTGATTCCTTTAAAACAATCCTTTTTTCGACAACGATGAGGTTAACGTAAGATCTTTTAAAAATGGCTTAAAACACTTTTAAATGCGATGGGGGAAATTTTGCATGAAACCTCCATCGTCCATGTCTCAAATAAACCTCAGAATTTCCTAATTAGTTGGGGCCCATTTAAGATTGCAGAAGAAACCCGAAAACCCGGTGTATTCAAGCGAAAAACCAGTGGCTTAGCTCCGTTTTGGGTTATAAAAGACTTCCGGGGCCATTTTCGTTGGGGAAAAATAACTGCAAACACAGTACCCTTTTTTCTTACATTTTAATCTGTTAGGGTTTCGCGGATGTAACACCCAACCAGGTGGAAGGGTTTTTAATGAGTGTCTCAACTAGAAAATTTAAAAAGGGGCGGGGACATTTTCATACATCATGGCTTTTCCTTTTATAGACATTGACCCAAAATTTCCCCATTTTCCAGTATTACCTTTGGTTTTTTGTAGCAAAAACATTTTTGCAAAAAACAGGAAAACCTATCGTGACCTTTGACCGGGGCCACTATAAAAAAGGGAAAGACACTTCATACTTCATGGCAAATTTCCTTTTTTTAGACATTGATCCCAAAAAAACCCCATCATCGTATATACAGCATTTTTTTTGTAGCTGAACTTTTGTAGCAAGAACAAGGAAACAAAAAGGCCCTTTGACCGCCCTTTTCTTAAAAGCAATGGAAATCGTTGCGGGGCTTTTGAAGATAATTTATGATTTGCCCGGATTTTTGTAAGGGTTTTGGGTTTCCTTTTTTTTGGGGTGTATTGGGTTTCATTGGTCTTTTTTGGGAAAAGGTTTAGGGGGAATTTGGTCTTTGTGGATGTTTATTTTTTAAGGGCCCAACGGTAAAAACTCAGGCTTACGGGAATGCCTTCGCTAGAGCTGTGAAAAGATAAAATAACCTATGCGAAAATTGTTAAACAAGTGAAAAGAAAAATGAAGAGGTACGTTCGTGTTTTTTTGTAACGAGGTTTTAAAAAACGTTTATGCCCAATTTTCTAAATGTGATATTACTCAAGCAACTGGTGTGATGATAAACCCATTAAATCAGCCTTGGAAAAGGGCTGAAAAGACCTCATCAATTTAAAAAGTCTGGAGTAAAACATCAAAGCTCGGGGCTAAAACTAATTAAAGGAAAATCGACCAAATGCAAAATTTTTTTCAAGCAAAAGAGAAACGGGGAACGGGAAAATTGCCCTAGACACTATCATGATATGTTTCCCTTTCTTTCATGCTGCGGGGACACTTTCCCTTTTGCAAAATTTTCCAATGTATGTCCAAGAAATGAAAAAAAATTCAAATCAAAGTGACTAAACAGAGTACGAATCTTTGTGACAAAAGGTCTCTTCACAAATTGAAGAAAAGATGAGTTCGGGTCTGGCAATTGGAGTGACGTGTAAAGAAAAATCATTGATGAAATCTTTAAAAAAAAAGGGGGTTTCAAAACTCATGGCCGGGGAAATAACTGAGAGCACCTTAAAAAAAGGGGTTTTGGGAGCTTTTTTCATTCTTATGGAAATAAGAAGCTATAAAAAAAACTATACGTTTTGTTATATAAAAGAAAATACAAAATTTGCTTTTATTGATCAAAAAAACTAAGATTTTTAAACAAAAAAACAGACCCTTTTTCAGTGAAATTTGGTTTTTTAAATCGTGTTACAAGTGAACTAAATTTTTATTATTTTAATGGCCCCTTAAGTGAAAATTATTAATTTCCTGCTTAAAAAACTTAAAAACTAGGGAAATTTACGAGTACACAAATAGGGAATACAAGTACGATCCCCCTCAGGGGCCCGAGTGTAAACCCGGGGGCAGGGGGCACTGCAAATGAGCAGCGGGGGGCCCGGCACAGCGCTAAAACCCGCTACTGTTTAATCGCCCCTTATGAAGAAAATTTTCAACGGAAGCAAATTTTTTAGTTTCCCTCTTTTTTAAAGCAAATTTAAAATTTAAATTTTACAAGTTTTATTAAAGGACGTTTCTTTCCAAAATTTGCAAGGAAAAAAGGGATATAATTGGTTTTAAAAAGTTTTTTTGAAATTAGCAGAATGCATTTTTTTGCAGGGTAAATCATTTTTAAACGGTTAAAACGAATTAAACACAAAAATTTTTTTTAAGTACTTAATTTGTTTGCCATATTGTTAGGTGTAAAAAAAAAAAAAGAATCCGTCTGAAAAAAAAAACTTTTTTATTTTTTTCGAGCTATGAGTATTTAACCAAGAAACTGCTCTTGCGATGTTTGGGGGGGGGTTTTGGGGGGGAAAAGCAAGGGGGATGGGGGTCGGGATTTTTGTAAATTTTTATTTTTTTTAACCTTGTTTCCCAAACCCCCTGCAAAAATTCAGCTTTCCCCAAATTGGGGTTGCGAAAAAAACCCTTTTCATTGACGGGGCTAGGGAAAATTTATACTACTTGTCTCTTGGTAGTAGACGGGCTAGTGGCCTTGGAATATGGTAAAATTGGAAAAATCACCCTAGTCATGTTTTTTGTCAAGTTTAGGGGAACTACCCCGGCAATTTGTGTTGAGGGACTAGGGGAAATTTAAAAATTTTGGTGCAGTGGAACAATCAGCTAGTCATGTATGCATGGCACTTTTATGACCACTTGCCTCTTTCTAGTAGACGGGCTAATGTTCTTGGAATATGGTGAAGTGGAACAAGCAGCTAGTTATTTATGCTTGAAAAATTTATGACTACTTGGCACTTTGTAGTAGACGGGCTAGTGTCCTTGGTATATGGTGAATTGGAACAATCAGCTAATTATGTATGATTAGCATACTTTTAACAACTTGTCCCTTTTGGTAGAGGAGATAGTGGCCTTGAAATCAATGGAAAGGACGTTTTCATTATTTAAGAATTTTGTCTGTTTGGGGGAACAGACCCTCAAAAATTGAAAATTAGAAAACCCTTTGCAAAATTTTTTTTTTTCCCAAACTATTTTTTCTTATAGGTGATGCAGAAAATGACAACCCACTTACTAAAGCACAAATAAATCGGCCTATGTGCAATGAGTTGAGAAATCCCGTAGGTCTATATCCCTGCAGAGCAAAAGCGGACTAAACGAGTGTCACGCCCCGGGTTTCCGGTTTGGGCCTACATTTCTTTAAGGGAAAAATTTTAAAAAAAAACCCAAATCACCCCATGTGATTCCCAAGCCCAAAGTCGGAAATTAGTAGAGTCAAGATTTTGGCAAAAATTTCAAGGGAAAACGAGATAGAAAACCCTTTGTATGTTCCCGGAAACCCACACACGCCCGGCTTTTCCCAAAGGGCTCTTCACACGCCCGCAAATAATCTGTTCTCTGCCGAAACACGTTTCCCGGGCCTGCGGTCGCCGCTCGTCCGTCGCCACGACTTTCCCTTTCATCTCGGTGCGCTACTCATCCCGCGTCGCTAAGTGTTACATGGTCACCGATCACTGGGAAGACCTTCCTTGGTTGCTCCATCTACCACATATGCCTTTTTACTTGATATGGCTCATGGGATGAGTTCTTGCAATCGTGTTGCAGCAACAGGTCAGCCAGTTGCAGTAGTGGGGCAGGAAAACATGGGCCCAAAGGTATTTTAAGGGGCGCTAGTTCCCTTGGGCCCTTATTGTTTATACTTTGCCGAATGCTTTTAAAATTTTACGATTTTTACTTTTTGGAACTATGAAAATTTTTTGTTCTTTGTTTGGTCGCTTGCAACAAACATATACGCAGGATATTGTAGTCGTTAAATAGGCTTATTCATTTGGAACCTTGACATATGGCTAACAATTCCAAAAAAATTTCCGCAAAAAAGTATATAAATCATGATTATTTTGCTAATTTATAAGTATCAAAATATGTTGATGTAAAAAACATATCAAAACAAACCCTTTTAAATAAAATGCATTTTTAAATAAATTTTTAAAAATAAAAGGGGACTGTTGAAAATTTAAATTAAAAAATTTAAAAAATCTTTGTTTTTAAAACCCTTCAACGTTGTTAGGGTTTCCCCCATGTCAGTACAGCCAACATTTGAACAAAAACTATTTTTGTTACTGGGGTTTCCAATATTACCTCAGCAAACAATTTAATATAGGGAAAAGAAATTTTGGGAAAGGACCCTTGTCTTTTTTTAAATAACTCCTTCACGAAACTAAATTTTTTTCCCAAGAGTAGAAAAATTTAGTTTTAAAATTTTTTCTATAATGGTTCAATAATATCAAAAGCTTTCAGTGAAACCAGCGCCCTATGAAAATTTGTGCTTATTGTTTTTTAAATTAAAATTTTTTATATAAGTGAAATTATTTAAATTTTTTCTTATAGTAATGAAAAACCCCAAAAACATAGGGATCAGCTTGTTTTCGCCCCGTTTTAGCACCATTACAAACAGGGTTCAGTATTTATCACAGGTTCCATGTTAAGCTTAGAACTGCCAACAAACAAAGGGATTGGAGATGACATAATAATTTGATACATCGGAAATTGCTACGGAAGTTGCATTGCTTTACAACTCCAAAACTTGGAGTGCGTGAGGAGTTTCCTCATTTCTAGTAATGTACTTCTTTTTAAATTCTGTTAAACAATAAAACACGAATTTTGGGGTTGGGTGACCCCCAAAAAAGCGTGAGGGTCTCCTAATTAAATCATATTTTTTACTATATATCCTTATAAAATCCAGGGGGAACCCAAAAATGTGTCGTTGTATCGTATGTGTATTATTTAATTTTCACAAGATATGATTAAGTTAACTATTTTATTTTTTCAAGACTTGTCAATATTTTTTTCGTTTTTTCAAATCAAATTTGAGTTTGTTTAAATCCCCCAAAAAAAGTGGGTTTTTGGAAGGGAGCTAAACAGCAATCCCTAACGTGAAATATAGGTATTTAGGTGTATTAAATTTAAAACCCTTTCAGTAACAATTTTTAGTTTATCCACTTCAAATTTTTTTTAAAAAATTGGGATGAAACAGAACTTTTTTATATTGTTAATTCTGGATAAAATTTTAAATTTGACTGGGCCTAGGTTTTGTATTTTTACTTAAATAAGGTTTCCCCTTCTTTAGGAGCAAAATTTAAAAACATACCACATTTAGAATGACAACTGGTTTAGTTATTCATACATATTTGTTTCCAGAGATGACGTTTGATGAGATAATTATTTATGTATGCACCATCAATTAATTTACTACGAGATTCACATTTCATTTTATTTACCCAGTTGTACAGAACCATATTTTAACTAACGGTGACTTCCATCGCCATGATAACACTCCTAATGGTCTATCTTGTCAGCGTCACATTTCATAACACTGATTGACTCACTCCATCACTCTTTCAAAAATCAATCACTTACTGACTCAAACCTCTCGACATCCCTCGTCTAAATTCTTTGGAGTCCGCCCACATACCCCATTAGTTGAACATGAAAATAATCTATGATAATAATAAATAAATTTATTTCTTTTTAAAATTTTTTAAAACAAAAAATTTATATAACTTATTTTTTAAAGGGAAATTAAAGGGGCCACGGAACCAGTTTTTGTGGCCATTTTTACAACAAAAAAATTTAAAAAACAAAAAATACTTTAAAACCGCACCCAAACAGAAAACATATTTATTTACAGCTTCCGGCCAGTGTATTAAAATTTATATTTAAATTTTACAGTTTTCCTGCATTGAAAATTCAAAAATTTTATTTTTTACGTTTCCTGCATGTATTCAAATAAAATTTTAATTTCCCGCTTCCTGCAGTGTATTAAAATTTATTTATTAAGTTAACTGTTTGGGGTTTTTATGTTTAAAAAGGGAAATTTCCGTCCCAAAACAACCCAATCGAATAATTAATTATTTGTGGTTAAATTTCATTATTTCCCAAAAGAAATTTACAATAAATTAAAAAATTTTAAATTGAACCTCAATAAAAAAACAAAATTAGGGCTTTTTTTTGTAAAAATGATGAATAAAATCTGTATTAACTAAAGCTAATAACCATATTTTAAGATTTATACAACATTCTTTTAAATTGCCACTCTTTTTAAATTATCATTGGGGGGTTTTTAAAAAAAGTGTGGTCAAGTTGGAAATTTAAAATAGTTTAAAAAAAATTTTTTTTTAAATTTATGTTTATTAAAAATTATCAGATAATTGATTTTAGTATCGTAGTAAATTATAGTTGAGCCTAGATTTCCCCTCCTAATGTAGAACAATCGCAGAATTTTAAAAAGATTAATGGAATTTTTAAAAACCGGGGAAATTTTTTTAAATCTTTGTATAAGGGAAGTTATGTTTGACCCCTGTTTTTTTTTTTAATTTTAAAAAGTGAATAAATTTTTTTTTTGGTTTTTCCCTTTAACTCCCAAAAAAAACCTTCTTTTGAAGCGCCCCCCCAACATACAATCCCATATTGAAGAAGAAAATGCATCAGCCTATAATATAATGTTCTTAATCGAGGTACAGTACATTCAAAAATTTCTCAAATAATAATTGAGTTTTTTTTCACTGCTTAAAAATCTGAAATAAAACAAAGTAATAAAAAATTTTTTTTCCACGTTTTTTTCGTTTAAAAATTCAAAAAATTTTTATTAATAAAGCTTTTCGATTTTTGGGGTTGGTTTTTTATAAAAAAATTATGTTTACGATTTTTATGGCTCTTCCAGTTCTTTCAAATTAATAGAAAACATACATTAAAAACACGCGTTTGGGTTACAAAACCCTTAAAAGCAAAGTTGGTTTTAGCTAATATCAGTTCCTTTTACAAAGGGCCCGTTTGGGTCCTGAATCTATTATCTAGGCTTTCGTTTTTTTTAAAATTTGCCGGGAGCCCCCGCTTTGTACGGGGTTTTGGGGGTTTTTCCGTTAAATTTACACCCTATTTTTTATGCAGTTACGAATTTGGTTTTTTTTTAGGTTTAGGGAAGGGTTTGGGTTTGGTTTTGGTTGGGTACTTAAAATTTATCCAAACTGGAAAAACCCAAATTTTCGGGCTTTTCCCCAAAAGTGTTTTCCGGTGCAAGTTCTTTGGGAAAACGATAAGAAAAAAGGCCCCGCGATATCGGAAATTTCCCATGGGTTAAAAAAATACCACAGTGACGGAAAAATGAAATTGGGGGGAAAAGTTTTAGGGCTGTATTTTTGTATTAGCTGTAGTTAATTAACGGGAAAAAAATATTGGTAGTGAATTAACGGAAAAAATTCCGGGGTGGTTTCCACCAACTTACCCCTTATTTCCCTTGATCTCTCCCAAACCACACAACAACTTTTTAAAGGGTCAGGGCCCGTTGCCCTTTCTCCTAGATAACAAAGTTTTATAGTCTAGAATACCCTATAAGGGTTTTTTTTAGGGGATCGGAAAAAAAAGGTATTTCCCCAAACAAAAGTTCAGGGTTTGTATTAAAATTTCAATTTAAAAATTTCATGAAAACCAAATTAAACCAAGCTTTTTTTTTCCTATTTAAAATTTTTTATCACTGTTTTAAATTTAAAAAAAAAAATTAAGGGTGTTTTTAATTTTTAAGGAAAAAAAATGTAAAAAATTGAGGGACTAAATTTTTTCCCCCTTTGGAATGGGTTTTTCGAGAAAAACTCTTTTAGTCAGTCAAAATGATAGAAAACTTACTTCCCCCCCCAAATTTTTTATTTAAAGTTGTTCGAGGTTTTTGGGGAAAATTTTGCGGGAAAATGAGACATCGTTTTTTGGTTTTAATTTCAGATATTTAATTTTTCCGTTTTTTTTAACAGTCGTTCTTTTTTAAATACTTAAATTGCTAATTTTTAAATTTAAAATTTAAAAGCGCACAGAGATTTTCAATAGTAAGGATGGGGTTTTTTATCTGAGTACCAGTTTTTCAAGAAAGAGGAAAAATTGCTTTTGAAAAATAAAGCAATTCTTGGCTCCAATTCAAATGGCCATGAACAAAGGAAATGGCAGCCTATTACGTTAAAATGGCACTGGGGTTTAGCAGTGTTTTAGATATTATTTTAATGGATATGCGCAGTATATAATCAGTATTGTAAAATTTTTTACATAAAAATTTTAAAAATAAAATACTAAATTTTAATTTGCGGGAAACAATCGTTCTTAAAAATTTTTTTTTTGGGAAATGGGGTTATAAATTGGGTATACAGGGTGTCATAAAAAGTGATTTCGCTGTTAGTTTTTTTATTTCCCACCCCTCTTTTTTAGCAAAATATAGAAAAAACTTTTTCGAAATTTTTACTCATTTAGTGCCATTTGGTTTTTTGTTGTGATTTTTACAAAATAATTAATAATACAAGAATATTTTGACCGACTGAATTGAAATGTTGCATAACTCTTTACACTATAATTACCAAACAGAAAAAATTACAAAATGGTTTCAATTCAAAATTTTTAACTCCAAATATCTAGTTTAAAAACTCATTTAAAGGGTTTTTAAAAGGGGTAAAAATTACTCAAATGGTATTTCCTTGGGATTTTGTAATGTTTCGTAAAAAAAGTGTGCAAAACCGTAAGTCAGTAAGTATAACAATTCCTGACTTATTAATTATTATATAAAATCCCAAAAAAAACCCGATTGACCCCCAAAACAGAATGAAAAACCCAAAAAAGTTATCGTTCCCCTTATTTTTTTTTTTTAAAAACAGGGTTTCAATCCTAAATTAGATTGGTTCTCAAAAGAGCCTTTTTTAATTTGTGTGGTAGCTACCATAGTTGGGAGATAAAAAATTCATAAAAATCCAGCTACCATGTATGTTGCCCGTTTATAAACAACCCAGAAAAATACAAAAACTTAAAAAAAATTTGTTGGGGGGGAAGAAACATAAACCCCTCCGAACAAAATTGCTTTAGCTTTTCAAACACAAAAGGGTTTTAGTTCTACTGGAAAAAAAAATCAACCCGAACTTTTTAACCCCCGAAGAAAAATTTTAGAAAACCCGGAAATGAAAGCTAACCCCTCAAAAAACCCCCAGTAAGGTTTCCCCCTAATTTAAAAGAAATGGCTAACAAAAATTAAACATCTTTTAAAAGGTTTTAAAACTCCATCACAAGATCATCCACATTTCCTGGGGAGTAAAAGTTACATCGATCGCTAACGTTTAAAAGCCTTTTTTCCAAAAACCCCGCAGCTAAAATTTAAAAAAAGGGGAAAATTTTTTACATTTATATTGCTTTAAACAAAATTGGGGGGGCCAACGCAAAAAGCCCTGCGACTACTACTGCTTTGTCACTTGGTTTATTCGCGCTAAAAACAGTTTCCGATGGCTAAAAAAGCGTACATACTAAAAACGATTGAAGGGCCCCAAAATTTAATTGGGGGCATGATGCTATAAATGAAAACTTTAATGGCAAAATTCATAAACCTTGGGCCCACCGATACTGGTAAAATAGACTCCTTCCAAAAAATAAGGGGTCATGAGGCACTACTAAAGAATTCAAAAAATCTTAAAGCGGGGCCCCACCTCTCCGTTACAAAAGGGTCTCCCCAGTCAGAAAAAACGCTTTTAAAAAACTTTGAAAAAACCCCCCTCTAAGTACTTCATTCCAGTTGGCAATCAAATTCCCCGCCCAATACTAGTGGGCCCCTAGGGGGAACTGTTTTTATGGAAAGTAAAAAGTTCCTTCTTAAACGATCCGTCAAACCTTTTAGGTGGGTATACCCTTTTAAAAAAAACCCAATACTTTTAGGGAGTGTGGAGATTGTTTTTAAAACCGTTCCGAACTGGCCTTGGGGAAAATGTAATACTGGAAACAAAATGGGGGTTGACACCATAAACATTTTGTGACTACACGGAGTCTATCCCCGACAAAGGACGCCCTAGTTACGAGTGCCTCTTTTCCCCTTTCCCCTTTCAGGGATTTTGCTTGCAAAATTAGAAAAAAGTGAGGGAAAGTCTTATTTAATTGGTTGGGGGAATTTGGGTTTAACTTTTTGACAGTAGAATCTTTTATTTTTTATTAATATCACATGACTTTTTGACTTTTTCCACATAAATATCATAGCTTTTTATTTTTTAAATTAAGAAATTGTAGCTGACAAAAAAACATACACTATATATAAAATCAGAAAACAAATAGCCATGATACCTTTTTTGTGACACCTTCTATACTTTTAAAATAGATTTTGTGTAGAGTAAAAGGTAAAAATTTTTAAAAATTTTTTTTTCATAAAACAGGTTTGAAATTTCAGAAATTTTCTTATCCCCCAAAAGTTTAAAGCTTGTGCAAATATTTCATCACAAAAATTTTATATGAGTGAAATTTTAAAAATATTTTTTTAAAAATTAAAAAGGGAAATTTTAAAAAAATATTTTAAAAAAATTTTTATTTTAAAAAAACCCAAATAACGTTATATAAAATTTAAATAAAACTCCTTAAACAACAATTAATCAGTCAATAATTCTCGCGAGATATAAGCAAAAACATCACAAAGAAAGTAAACTCAAAAATTTTCGTAAAAGGGGTTTTGACATTTAAAATTTATTTTCCTTATTTTTGACTTGCTTTTTCATTTGGGAAAATTGTTATAGTTTTCCCAAAAATGTAGAAATTTCCAAACCCCATCGACGATCAGCCCCCCCCCCCCCCCCCCTCAAAAAATTTCCCCCCCCCCCCCCCCCGGAAAGTCCCCCCCCGTGAACCCCCCCCCCCCCCCCCAACAAAAAAATCCAAAAAAAAAAATTCCCTAAAAAAATTTTCTTTCCCCCCTTTCTCTAGGGGCCCTTTTTTTGGTCTGCACCATTCCTTCCCATTGGGGTTTTCGATTCTCCGATGATCCCAAATTTTTCAAAAGACGATATAAAATTTTTTTAACCCAAAAAGTTTTCCCCTTTTTGAAGGGACCCAAAGCTTTGGGGGGATGCGGGGGTTTCAGGGGATGAAAAAAATAGAGCCAACCTTTTTGTGGTGAAATTTGGGAGTTTGAGACCCCGAGACGAAGGATTGCCATCAGTTCGCTACCCAAGGGTTTTGCGTTTTGCTCTTCCGAAAACATTGGAGAAAAACATAGGGTTTTTGGAATGCTACCCCCCCATTAGTTCCCGATCGGGTGGCTATCAGCAAAACGATCGCAGGGAAAGGGTTTCCGATTTGCAAATTTTTTTTCCAAATTTCACACCGGGAAAAAACAGATGGCCCGCACGCAACAGAAATTAAGGGGCTAAATTTGTGGTAATTTTTTTCACGGTCCCCCAAAGGTGATTAAACAAGATAAAACATAGAAGAATTGTAAAAGGTTTTTTGTATTAAAAAATTTTGAGTCAGTTAACAATTTGTTTACAGTGAATTTCTCTTCCAGAAAAAATAAGGATTCTGAATATATTGATTGTATAAAATACCCCCCAATTTTCTTCCCTCCCCTTCTCTTCCTCTCTAAAAATATATTCATGACGAGCTCACATTCCTTCACACACCTTTCATCTTCAATTCCCTTGTCTTCCTTTCTAATTATATACCCCTGTCGAGGCCCCATTCCCTCGCACCCCTTTCACATTAAACTCCGCTCGTCTTCCTCTCTAATTATATACCCCTGTTGAGCCCTCATATCTTTACTCCTTTTCCCTCCTTCACTCCCCTTGCTTGCTCTCTAATTATATACCTCTCTTGAGCTCCCATTCCTTCATACACCTTTTACCTTTAACTCATCTTATCTTCCTCCCTAAAAATATATCCCTGACGAGCTCACATTCCTTCATATCCCATTCACCTTCAATTCCCCTTGTCTTTCTTTCTAATTATATACCCCTGGTGAACTACCATATCTACTCCATTCCCCACTTCAACTCCCCTTGCTTCCTCTCTAATTATATACGAGCTCCCATTCCTTCAAACCCCTTTCAACTTCAACTTCCCTTGTCTTCCTCTCTAATTATAATCCCCTTGTGAGCTCTCATTCCTTCAAGCCTCTTTCCTCTCCAACATCCCCAAATAGGGTGGGAAGGGAGCCATCAATTCGTCTGTTCGTAATCATTGTTGTGTTTACGTAAGTGTCATTCTGTCACTGCATTACACATCATGAACATGAAAATTAATTTTCATTGTGTTTAATTACTATATTTGATGAAGAAGTATCGACAATTATTTTAAGAGTCGTACAATCGATAACACGTATTGTAAGTAATTACAAACACGAAATAAACAGTTATTTAACAATAAATGTATGAACTCTAATTAACTGGACTCTGTAATGTAGAAAAACTACAAACCTGGTGGAGTATGAACTAGCTTCAGGACAAGTGCCATAAGAAACTGGTTAGAAAAAACTGTAGCGAAAAAACTGAATGTCACGTTCTCCATGAATCGTCTCTCACAACACAAAAACACATATTATCATTAGCAGATGGTAAGTTTCAGAAACTAAACAATCTACTGGAAGCAACTCTCATTAGTTCTTACTTCCTGCTGCAGATAACAGAACTTTTCGGGTTGTTTCTTGAGAGGCCAGTACTTTGGATAGCTTGAAGAATTAGAGAGCTTTGAAACAGCAAATAAACTGATGAAACAAATTATTTCATATTAATGGCATGTAGAATAAAACTAATTAGTAAATTATAGCTAGAATCTACATTTTCCGGTAACAACCGCGTGAAGAGACAACGTCCTTGACGACGTTGTCACCGGAAAATGTAGATTCTAGCTATGACACCGGCCGCTTAAGCCTAAATCCTAAGATTAATTAGTAAATTAGTTGAGGTAGAGGAAGCTGTGAGAGACCTTGAAAGAAAACATTTAGTCAGGTCTGTAAAGAAAATAATACGGATCATTTAGTATATAGAGAAGGATGAACCATACGAGAACTGTGTCTTGAATATTTGAGCCAGTCAATGTCCTGAAGTTTCTCGACTGATGTGCACCACGACTTACATGTACGTGTTTGACGCATACATTTAATTCACAACTCTACATTTTTATAGAAGGAAGAGTTAATATTAAACCAAGATCAACAGCGTCTTTTTGGTTATTTCTTATTGGGAGTGGAAACATGGCAAGTGATTTGTACTTCATACTAGCTTCAATACAAATCAACAATTCCGTCTACTAAAAGTAAATAGATCGATTTCCGTCACTCCTTTCGTCACTTAGGTCCTAAATACTTCAACCAATCACTAGCAGATATAAAAAGTACCAATAATATAAACGAATTTTGATAAAACACTATTAGCTCGTATTTTTGCAGAATACTCAATTTATTAAAATAAAATCTTACAATAATTTACAATTGGTAAATAACTTTAATATATTCAACTAATCATCATCTGTCATAAGGTGGCTTTAAATAACAAAATTTGTACTCACTTTGTGGTATTTACAGTTTTGTATTATCACTATAAATGGGACGATTTCATACAAGATTTGTTTTACGATAATAAAATTGATTTGATATGTACATAGTTAGAGTAGTTTTTCGTAATCTACCAGTTAATACTTCATTTCATTAATTGTATCGTACATTTCTTAGTATTTATGTATTTTTATCTTTTTTTAAATTATTATTATGTATACATGTTACACAGATACCACATGGGGAGATATGTCTTTTTACGTTGTCCAGAAGATACATATATATATTTTAGTTTTGTAATTATTAGTTGTAAAAATAAATCATGTACTTACTCTAAAATCACGTCACATGACCTTACCTAATAACGACCCTTACCTTAGAGTATTACGGCCCTTACCTAAGAGTATGACGACCCTTACCTTACAGTATTACGACCTTTACCTAAGAGTATGACGACCCTTACATTACAGTATGACGACCCTTACCTTACAGTATGACGACCCTTACCTTACCTAATAACGACCCTTATCTTAGAGTATTATGGCCCTTTCCTAAGAGTATGACGACCCTTACCTTACCTAATAACGACCCTTACCTTAGAGTATTATGGCCCTTACCTAAGAGTATGACGACCCTTATCTTACAGTATTACGGCCCTTACCTAAGAGTATGATGACCCTTACCTTACCTAATAACGACCCTTACCTTAGAGTATTACGGCCCTTACCTAAGAGTATGACGACCCTTACCTTACCTAATAACGACCCTTACCTTAGAGTATTACGGCCCTTACCTAAGAGTATGACGACCCTTACCTTACAGTATTACGGCCCTTACCTAAGAGTATGATGACCCTTACCTTACAGTATTACGACCTTTACCTAAGAGTATGACGACCCTTACCTTACAGTATGACGACCCTTACCTTACAGTATGACGACCCTTACCTTACAGTATGACGACCCTTACCTTACCTAATAACGACCCTTACCTTAGAGTATTATGGCCCTTACCTAAGAGTATGACGACCCTTACCTTACAGTATTACGGCCCTTACCTAAGAGTATGATGACCCTTACCTTACAGTATTACGACCTTTACCTAAGAGTATGACGACCCTTACCTTACAGTATGACGACCCTTACCTTACAGTATGACGACCCTTACCTTACAGTATGACGACCCTTACCTTACCTAATAACGACCCTTACCTTAGAGTATTATGGCCCTTACCTAAGAGTATGACGACCCTTACCTTAGAGTATTATGGCCCTTTCCTAAGAGTATGACGACCCTTACCTTACCTAATAACGACCCTTACCTTAGAGTATTATGGCCCTTACCTAAGAGTATGACGACTCTTACCTTACAGTATTACGACCTTTACCTAAGAGTATGACGACCCTTACCTAAGAGTATGACGACCCTTACCTTACAGTACTACGACCCTTATCTAAGAGTATGACGACCCTTACCTTACAGTATTACGACCTTTACCTAAGAGTATGACGGCCCTTACCTTACAGTATGACGACCCTTACCTAAGAGCATTACGACCCTTACGTAAGAGTATGACGACCCTTACCTTACAGTATCATGACCCTTATCTAAGAGTATTACGACCCTTACCTAAGAGTATGACGACCCTTACCTTACAGTATTATGACCCTTATCTAAGAGTATTACGACTCTTACCTAAGAGTATGACGACCCTTGCCTTACAGTATTACGACCCTTACCTTACAGTATGACGACCCTTACCTTACAGTATTACGACCCTTACCTAAGAGTATGATGAAATGAAATGAACAACGTTTTATTTTGTGAGGCAAAGTTAGGACCATTAGGTCCTCTCTTACACTTAACCCTCATAAATAAAATTAATAGATAACTAAAATGAGTATATCTAAAGAGTTCTTACGTGTTCACTGCTGCTGAGCACATTATTTATAAGTTAAACAACAATTTTAAAAAATCAGAGTTTAAGATAATTAAAACTAAACAAATTAAGCATAAAGCATGAAAGAACATAAAACAAAGAAGAAAACAAAAACTATTACTTACATGAAAAAATAAATAAATAAACAAATAAAAAAAATAATAAATAAAAAAATATATAATGAATAAAATAATAATAAGTAAAAAGTATTCCATGTTCACAACAAACATACATCACACATACACTCAGTCCAGCATTGACAGCACGGCCAAGGCCTACAACCCCCACGAATCCGCCGACAACCACTCCCTCAGTGCCGCAACAAACCGAGCTCGACTATCAATATTTCGAGTTGAAGGATCAAGTTTATTCCACAATCTGCATGCAGTGACAGTAAAAGATCTATTGTAAAGTGCTGTTCGATGAGCTGGAATAGTTAACATTGAAGAACCCTGACGCGTGTCCCGATTACTTATGCTGAAGTTAAACACAAAATTTTAAACTAAATAAGAAGGATTTTTGGATTGAAGAACATTGTACAGTAAAGATAAAATTTTGACCTTTCTGTACTCAAGTAACTTTAGTAAATTTAGCCGTCTGAAGTAAGGAGTGATATGTTCATCTCGACGAAGATTGAAAATATAACGTAGACAGTAGTTCTGCGCTCTACTGCGTCTACTCTTAGGTATGATGACCCTTACCTAAGAGTATTACGACCCTTACCTAAGAGCATGACGACCCTTACCTTACAGTATTACGACCTTTACCTAAGAGTATGACGACCCTTACCTTACAGTATGACGACCCTTACCTAAGAGCATGACGACCCATGCCTAAGAGTATTACTATCCTTAATGTAGTTCAATCCAAGTTTATGATGTACCGCCTGTCCTAAAGATCCAGCAACACTGAGCAGTAAAACTATTATTGGTAACTATTTAAACTGCAATGCTGAGATTGATTACTGTGTTTTTTATAATTTTTTGATTAATCTAATTAATTAAGTTATATGTTTTAATTATGAAATTTGAACTTCTCAGGAGAGTAACAAGTATGATTTTAGCGTATATGCCTTGGGAAGACCTCGGATGATTATGTCCTTGGCATTTCACAGATAACACCTTCGTTTATTCGAAATAGACGTATGAAAGTAGGGGTGTTAAATCTACACTAGCAGTAAACGTTATTGCCACAGTGCAGTACTAAGAGTCGTAGAGGTGATACGACCTTACTAATTACAAAATACACTCCTCGCACCAAGGTATTCCTAGGATTAGGGCAGTACTAGGAGTCGTAGAGGTGATACGACCTTACTAATTACAAACATACATTCCTGGCACCAAGGTATTCCTAGGATTAGGGCAGTACTAGGAGTCGTAGAGGTGATGCGACCTTACTAATTACAAACATACATTCCTTGCACCAAGGGTATTCCTAGGATTAGGGCAGTACTAGGAGTCGTAGAGGTGATACGACCTTACTAATTACAAAATACACTCCTTGCACTAGGATCTTAGGGCAGTTCTAGGAGGTCGTAGTGGGTGATACGACACTTATAATTACTAAAATACATTCCTTGCACCAAGGTATTCCTAGGATTAGGCAGTGACTTGAGTCGTAGAGGTGATACGACCCGTACTAATTACAAACATACATTCCTTGCACCAAGGTATTCCTAGGATTAGGCAGTACTAGGAGTCGTAGAGGTGATACGACCTTACTAATACAAAATACACTCCTTGCACCAAGGTATTCCTAGGTTTAGGGCAGTACTAGGAGTCGTTGAGGTGATACGACTTACTAATTACAAACATACATTCCTTGCACCAAGGTATTCCTAGGATTAGGGCAAGTACTAGGAGTCGTAGAGGTGATACGACCTTACTAATTACAAAATACACTCCTTGCACCAAGGTATTCCTAGGATTAGGGCAGTACTAGGAGTCGTAGAGGTGATACGTCCTTACTAATTACAAACATACACTCCTTGCACCAAGGTATTCCTAGGATTAGGGCAGTACTAGGAGTCGTAGAGGTGATACGACCTTACTAATTACAAACATACATCCTTGCACCAAGGTATTCCTAGGATTAGGGCAGTACTAGGAGTCGTTGAGGTGATACGACCTTACTAATTACAAACATACATTCCTTGCACCAAGGTATTCCTAGGATTAGGGCAGTACTAGGAGTCGTAGAGGTGATACGACCTTACTAATTACAAACATACATTCCTTGCACCAAGGTATTCCTAGGATTAGGGCAGTACTAGGAGTCGTTGAGGTGATACGACCTTACTAATTACAAACATACATTCCTTGCACCAAGGTATTCCTAGGATTAGGGCAGTACTAGGAGTCGTAGAGGTGATACGACCTTACTAATTACAAACATACATTCCTTGCACCAAGGTATTCCTAGGATTAGGGCAGTACTAAGGAGTCGTTGAGGTGATACGACCTTACTAATTACAAACATACATTCCTTGCACCAAGGTATTCCTAGGATTAGGGCAGTACTAGGAGTCGTAGAGGTGATACGACCTTACTAATTACAAACATACATTCCTTGCACCAAGGTATTCCTAGGATTAGGGCAGTACTAAGAGTCGTTGAGGTGATACGACCTTACTAATTACAAACATACATTCCTTGCACCAAGGTATTCCTAGGATTAGGGCAGTACTAAGAGTCGTTGAGGTGATACGACCTTACTAATTACAAACATACATTCCTTGCACCAAGGTATTCCAAGGATTAGGGCAGTACTAGGAGTCGTAGAGGTGATACGACCTTACTAATTACAAACATACATTCCTTGCACCAAGGTATTCCTAGGATTAGGGCAGTAATAGGAGTCGTAGAGATGATACGACCTTACTAATTACAAACATACATTCCTTGCACCAAGGTATTCCTAGGATTAGGGCAGTACTAGGAGTCGTAGAGGTGATACGACCTTACTAATTACAAACATACATTCCTTGCACCAAGGTATTCCTAGGATTAGGGCAGTACTAGGAGTCGTAGAGGTGATACGACCTTACTAATTACAAACATACATTCCTTGCACCAAGGTATTCCTAGGATTAGGGCAGTACTAGGAGTCGTAGAGGTGATACGACCTTACTAATTACAAACATACATTCCTTGCACCAAGGTATTCCTAGGATTAGGGCAGTAATAGGAGTCGTAGAGGTGATACGACCTTACTAATTACAAACATACATTCCTTGCACCAAGGTATTCCTAGGATTAGGGCAGTACTAGGAGTCGTAGAGGTGATACGACCTTACTAATTACAAACATACATTCCTTGCACCAAGGTATTCCTAGGATTAGGGCAGTACTAGGAGTCGTAGAGGTGATACGACCTTACTAATTACAAACATACATTCCTTGCACCAAGGTATTCCTAGGATTAGGGCAGTACTAGGAGTCGTAGAGGTGATACTACCTTACTAATTACAAAATACACTCCTTGCACCAAGGTATTCCTAGGATTAGGGCAGTACTAGGAGTCGTAGAGGTGATACGACCTTACTAATTACAAAATACACTCCTTGCACAAAGGTATTCCTAGGATTAGGGCAGTACTAGGAGTCGTAGAGGTGATACGACCTTACTAATTACAAACATACACTCCTTGCACCAAGGTATTCCTAGGATTAGGGCAGTACTAAGAGTCGTTGAGGTGATACGACCTTACTAATTACAAACATACATTCCTTGCACCAAGGTATTCCTAGGATTAGGGCAGTACTAAGAGTCGTTGAGGTGATACGACCTTACTAATTACAAACATACATTCCTTGCACCAAGGTATTCCTAGGATTAGGGCAGTACTAGGAGTCGTAGAGGTGATACGACCTTACTAATTACAAACATACATTCCTTGCACCAAGGTATTCCTAGGATTAGGGCAGTACTAAGAGTCGTTGAGGTGATACGACCTTACTAATTACAAACATACATTCCTTGCACCAAGGTATTCCTAGGATTAGGGCAGTACTAGGAGTCGTAGAGGTGATACGACCTTACTAATTACAAACATACATTCCTTGCACCAAGGTATTCCTAGGATTAGGGCAGTACTAGGAGTCGTAGAGGTGATACAACCTTACTAATTACAAACATACATTCCTTGCACCAAGGTATTCCTAGGATTAGGGCAGTACTAGGAGTCGTAGAGGTGATACGACCTTACTAATTACAAACATACATTCCTTGCACCAAGGTATTCCTAGGATTAGGGCAGTACTAAGAGTCGTTGAGGTGATACGACCTTACTAATTACAAACATACATTCCTTGCACCAAGGTATTCCTAGGATTAGGGCAGTACTAAGAGTCGTTGAGGTGATACGACCTTACTAATTACAAACATACATTCCTTGCACCAAGGTATTCCAAGGATTAGGGAAGTACTAGGAGTCGTAGAGGTGATACGACCTTACTAATTACAAACATACATTCCTTGCACCAAGGTATTCCTAGGATTAGGGCAGTAATAGGAGTCGTAGAGGTGATACGACCTTACTAATTACAAACATACATTCCTTGCACCAAGGTATTCCTAGGATTAGGGCAGTACTAGGAGTCGTAGAGGTGATACGACCTTACTAATTACAAACATACATTCCTTGCACCAAGGTATTCCTAGGATTAGGGCAGTACTACGAGTCGTAGAGGTGATACGACCTTACTAATTACAAACATACATTCCTTGCACTAAGGTATTCCTAGGATTAGGGCAGTACTAGGAGTCGTAGAGGTGATACGACCTTACTAATTACAAACATACATTCCTTGCACCAAGGTATTCCTAGGATTAGGGCAGTAATAGGAGTCGTAGAGGTGATATGACCTTACTAATTACAAACATACATTCCTTGCACCAAGGTATTCCTAGGATTAGGGCAGTACTAGGAGTCGTAGAGGTGATACGACCTTACTAATTACAAACATACATTCCTTGCACCAAGGTATTCCTAGGATTAGGGCAGTACTAGGAGTCGTAGAGGTGATACGACCTTACTAATTACAAACATACATTCCTTGCACCAAGGTATTCCTAGGATTAAGGGCAGTACTAGGAGTCGTAGAGGTGATACGACCTTACTAATTACAAACATACATTCCTTGCACCAAGGTATTCCTAGGATTAGGGCAGTAATAGGAGTCGTAGAGGTGATACGACCTTACTAATTACAAACATACATTCCTTGCACCAAGGTATTCCTAGGATTAGGGCAGTAATAGGAGTCGTAGAGGTGATACGACCTTACTAATTACAAACATACATTCCTTGCACCAAGGTATTCCTAGGATTAGGGCAGTACTAGGAGTCGTAGAGGTGATACGACCTTACTAATTACAAACATACATTCCTTGCACCAAGGTATTCCTAGGATTAGGGCAGTACTAGGAGTCGTAGAGGTGATACGACCTTACTAATTACAAACATACATTCCTTGCACCAAGGTATTCCTAGGATTAGGGCAGTAATAGGAGTCGTAGAGGTGATACGACCTTACTAATTACAAACATACATTCCTTGCACCAAGGTATTCCTAGGATTAGGGCAGTACTAGGAGTCGTAGAGGTGATACGACCTTACTAATTACAAACATACATTCCTTGCACCAAGGTATTCCCAGGATTAGGGCAGTACTAGGAGTCGTAGAGGTGATACGACCTTACTAATTACAAACATACATTCCTTGCACCAAGGTATTCCTAGGATTAGGGCAGTACTAAGAGTCGTTGAGGTGATACGACCTTACTAATTACAAACATACATTCCTTGCACCAAGGTATTCCTAGGATTAGGGCAGTACTAAGAGTCGTTGAGGTGATACGACCTTACTAATTACAAACATACATTCCTTGTACCAAGGTATTCCTAGGATTAGGGCAGTACTAAGAGTCATTGAGGTGATACGACCTTACTAATTACAAACATACATTCCTTGCACCAAGGTATTCCTAGGATTAGGGCAGTACTAAGAGTCGTTGAGGTGATACGACCTTACTAATTACAAACATACACTCCTTGCACCAAGGTATTCCTAGGATTAGGGCAGTACTAAGAGTCGTTGAGGTGATACGACCTTACTAATTACAAACATACATTCCTTGCACCAAGGTATTCCTAGGATTAGGGCAGTACTAAGAGTCGTTGAGGTGATACGACCTTACTAATTACAAACATACATTCCTTGCACCAAGGTATTCCTAGGATTAGGGCAGTACTAGGAGTCGTAGAGGTGATACGACCTTACTAATTACAAACATACATTCCTTGCACCAAGGTATTCCTAGGATTAGGGCAGTACTAAGAGTCGTTGAGGTGATACGACCTTACTAATTACAAACATACATTCCTTGCACCAAGGTATTCCTAGGATTAGGGCAGTACTAAGAGTCGTTGAGGTGATACGACCTTACTAATTACAAACATACATTCCTTGCACCAAGGTATTCCAAGGATTAGGGCAGTACTAGGAGTCGTAGAGGTGATACGACCTTACTAATTACAAACATACATTCCTTGCACCAAGGTATTCCTAGGATTAGGGCAGTACTAGGAGTCGTAGAGGTGATACGACCTTACTAATTACAAACATACATTCCTTGCACCAAGGTATTCCTAGGATTAGGGCAGTACTAGGAGTCGTAGAGGTGATACGACCTTACTAATTACAAACATACATTCCTTGCACCAAGGTATTCCTAGGATTAGGGCAGTACTAGGAGTCGTAGAGGTGATACGACCTTACTAATTACAAACATACATTCCTTGCACCAAGGTATTCCTAGGATTAGGGCAGTACTAGGAGTCGTAGAGGTGATACGACCTTACTAATTACAAACATACATTCCTTGCACCAAGGTATTCCTAGGATTAGGGCAGTAATAGGAGTCGTAGAGGTGATACGACCTTACTAATTACAAACATACATTCCTTGCACCAAGGTATTCCTAGGATTAGGGCAGTAATAGGAGTCGTAGAGGTGATACGACCTTACTAATTACAAACATACATTCCTTGCACCAAGGTATTCCTAGGATTAGGGCAGTACTAGGAGTCGTAGAGGTGATACGACCTTACTAATTACAAACATACATTCCTTGCACCAAGGTATTCCTAGGATTAGGGCAGTACTAGGAGTCGTAGAGGTGATACGACCTTACTAATTACAAACATACATTCCTTGCACCAAGGTATTCCTAGGATTAGGGCAGTACTAGGAGTCGTAGAGGTGATACGACCTTACTAATTACAAACATACATTCCTTGCACCAAGGTATTCCTAGGATTAGGGCAGTAATAGGAGTCGTAGAGGTGATACGACCTTACTAATTACAAACATACATTCCTTGCACCAAGGTATTCCTAGGATTAGGGCAGTACTAGGAGTCGTAGAGGTGATACGACCTTACTAATTACAAACATACATTCCTTGCACCAAGGTATTCCCAGGATTAGGGCAGTACTAGGAGTCGTAGAGGTGATACGACCTTACTAATTACAAACATACATTCCTTGCACCAAGGTATTCCTAGGATTAGGGCAGTACTAAGAGTCGTTGAGGTGATACGACCTTACTAATTACAAACATACATTCCTTGCACCAAGGTATTCCTAGGATTAGGGCAGTACTAAGAGTCGTTGAGGTGATACGACCTTACTAATTACAAACATACATTCCTTGCACCAAGGTATTCCTAGGATTAGGGCAGTACTAAGAGTCGTTGAGGTGATACGACCTTACTAATTACAAACATACATTCCTTGCACCAAGGTATTCCTAGGATTAGGGCAGTACTAGGAGTCGTAGAGGTGATACGACCTTACTAATTACAAAATACACTCCTTGCACCAAGGTATTCCTAGGATTATGGCAGTACTAAGAGTCGTAGAGGTGATACGACCTTACTAATTACAAACATACATTCCTTGCACCAAGGTATTCCTAGGATTAGGGCAGTACTAGGAATCGTTGAGGTGATACTGTCTTTATAGGACATTACATTGCGTAGAGAATCAGGTTACATAGCACACCAAACTTTACTCGTAAAACTCTGCATTTCGTATGTGAAGCAAGCGTATCCCACCATCATAGGGGATCATATCGGGTTTAGAATCAGGTTACATAGCACATCAAACTTTACTCGTGAAACTCTGCATTTCTTATGTGAAGCAAGCGTATCCCACCATCATAGGGGATCATATCGGGTTTAGAATCAGGTTACATAGCACATCAAACTTTACTCGTGAAACTCGTCATTTCGTATGTGAAGCAAGCGTATCCCATCATCATCATAGGGGATCATATCGGGTTTAGAATTAGGTTCCGTACCATATCATATTAAACTCGGGAACCCCTTCAATTTTAAACCAATATTATGGTGATCCACAATTTGGCATCTTCCACAATATTTCATTCATAACCAAACATAATATATTCATGAATCTATCTGATCTAAATGGGTTTCCACAATTTTCGTTCGTTTTATAACGGGTAGTGAATACGTTTTAATTGATATACAGGACTTTATCTAGAAGTAGATAAATAAACAATTAGTGCCATAAGAATGATATTATATTACGTTATCGATAAATAATTAGTAATTTTTATAAAAATTAAACATTTTAACTAATTCTATTAATATTAACGGTTTACTTTGATTACAAAAGGTATGAAAACTAAGATCCTTGTAAATAAGCTACACAGAGCTCTGTATGAAAAAAATATAGAAATATAAAATTCCATAAACTATTTAACACACTGTTTGTTTTTATACAAAATCTCTGTAATGTTATAAAAAAAATTTAGCTTAGTATCAGTAAAAGTGACATTAAATTTCTGTAAGTATTACAATAAATATTGTAAATACTTAATTGTAAAGCTCTGAAGAAATAATAGTAATTTTTAATGCGAGAATATGTTAATATTTTATTTTCAGCCAATATACTGAGTAATTTTATTTCGTAGGCTTAAGCGGCCGGTGTCATTACTAATAACTGAAGCTTCCGGTAACGACCGCATCAAGGTGTTATCTACAATATTTACTCACCAAACGTTTCGCCCATGCTGTGATGTGGCATCCTCAGTGGTATCTCTGAGACTGAGGGCCTGAGATTGACGCGGTCGTTACCGGAAGCTTTAGTTATTAGTAATGTACTGAGTAGTTCTAAATCTATTACTGAGAGACAATCTTACTTCTCCCTCCATCCGGTTTGTACAATCGTACATCTGTACAGACAACATATTGAACTAATTGCTCTTCGTACTGGTGCTTGTTGAATCACCTTAACAAAGTGGTACCTCACAATGCTTTTAGTTGCGTACTCATTGTAGAATCCGAACCACGTACTTTCGTCACTTGAGATTATTAAATAGACTAGCATTAGATAAATGTACAAACAATTGAAAATGAACTAATATGTCCTTGTCATATAATTATGATCGGAAGATTATATCTGTGTAAAGATCTAAATTTATAAAAAGAAATTTAAGCTAAAATTTTACAAAGCGTTTGTTTTACAGTAACGTTTACAAAGCTTTAGGCCTACTTTTGATAAAGCTGTAACATTTACTTTAGATACAAGTTTTTTTTTTAAAGATAATTAAAATCTTATTCTGTGGTCTTTGGTCCATTCTAGAGAACAACAATCACATTTCAACGGGAAACTTGAATATTAGAACAGGGTAGAACAAAAATCTTCAACGTAAGCCTAGGTAGAGTCTGGTATCAAATGATAGGTCTATTCAAGCGAAATTAATTGCCACAAACCGGGCTTCGAAAGGTTTGTCCTTTCCAGAGGAGCGGTCGTTTAAATTTCAAAGTAACCAATTTGAACAATATTATTTCTCCGATACTTAACGGGTTCAAGTAAATTATTTTGATCAAAAATTATACTTTATTGAAAACAATTATTGAAGAAATTAATTTATCAAATAATCTATGGAAAAAAATAACGTAGTTGTGAAAGTGTTTCCATATTTTTTCCACTCTGTATACATTTTATTTAATTGATTGGGTCGGGTTCTTTGTGTATTTTTTTATAATAGATGCTTAAAAAGAATTTTAAAAGTCAAAAATAGATGTTCACTCTTTGCACAGAAATCATGATGTAATTGTTTACTAGCTATAATTCACGAAGGAAGTATTTTCAGACCTATGATTATATAAAACTTTTAAATTATTTTTACTAGAATTACCAGTAGGATGTGCTGTAGAAGTAGGTGGGGGGGAGAACCAAATAAATCGCACTGAGCATTGATTATAATCTAATTTATAATGATAATTGTTGTTGATAGTTAGTAATGTCCAATTACTATTTATCGAATTAACTGTGAAAGAACTTTATTTCGCAACAAAATAACCACCGGACTCCTTCCACGACGTCCTTTCACGGTACCTGGAACTATTCAACAATCTCCAACACAAAGTATTTTGCTTATCTAGAACACTTTCTAACCGCGTCTTTATGTATGGATAATGAGATGACCATAATTTGAATTTAATATATAACTTTATGTAGGTTTTATTTACAGTGAGAAGATTATTATGTACAGTAATATGGCTGCATAAACTTAAATACAGTACTACCAAGTTATATGACTTATTTAACTGCTGGTTTAAAAATGAAGCCAAGTTACTTCCTTGAAGCTCCATTATATTGGCCAAGCTGTTAAAGAATGGATTGTAAAACAGTGTGTTTTATTTGGAAAACCATAAACGAATTTCTTTCATTCTACAACTCGCATAATGCAAATGAGACCGAGAATAACACATTTAAAGCATAGAAATACAAGACTGAACATTAATATAAGATAAATTACGTTACTAAATATTGAACTTGTATTTTTTATTATCACATCGCACATTTGGATTATTTAATATATGGAAGAAATGGATATTAAATACGGAATTGAAAAGAACTCCGCATATACAATGTATAAAATTTCAAAGTTAAAAAAGGATGCGTTTGCAGAAGGATTAGTTGGCTGACCTGGCAGGACTATAAATGTTTTAGTCCTTTAATTATGGGCAAAAAAAATACAACAATTGAATCGTCTCAAAATAACGGGCGCGGACATTTAAATCCCTGATAATCAAAGCCATTTAAACTACTGATAATCATCGATGTGATAGCCTAGTGACGAGCTTTCCGCATTCCAATCAAGGCCGCGGCCTTCCCCTTCCACGACCTCAATACCCTAGCTGATATTTCGTAGAAATATGAATCGTTTAGTTTCAAAATCAGCTACATCCATTTTTTTTCAAAAATGAACTAGTCAACATAATGAGAGTTTGAATTGGTAGCTATAGCAACATGTCATTGTTAAACATCAAAACTGTCTACATCTCATAAGAATTTAATGCCAAAGTGGTTAGTTGCAAAACCAGCTACACGACAAAATGTATTTCAAAAGCAGCTACATCCATCTACTCGCGCATGCGCAGGACCGTGTTGTCATCAGCTACAGACGGCTTTGTTGTTCTCGCGTACTGTCTACTGTGTGTGTAGTATTGAGGTTATGTTTTTGTGACTAGCCGGTGTTGTGAAAACTGTTTTTAAAAGATTAGTTGTATTTTAAGTTTGTGATAGTAATGGAGTGTTTTCCAACTATAAATTGTGAGCGTGCAAGGAAAAGGCAACGAGATGAACCAAACTGGTGGCGAGCTAGAATGAAGAAACAAAGGTAGATTTGTACTTTGCAATTTAGTATTAGTTCACGTAATTATTAATTCAGAATTAAAGTTTAATACTACAGGTACCATTATTATACTACGGCCACAAATAGGGTTGAGTAATAGGCCTATGAGTCGTTTGGTTTTAAAGGCTAAACTAAGGTTGGCTACTAAGTTACCTAGGTTTTGTTATCTTAGGCCTAACCTAAGTTTTGGGTTTTTCAGATATGGCCCTCCTGGACCACCTACCAAATTGACATGTAAACATGAAAAAGGGGAAAGTCTATCGTTGCTCTGAAATCACTTTCGCTGATCAGCAACGGTTTCATGAGATATTTTATGACTTGTCTGTGAAAGCCCATGATTTAAAGCAGAGGCAGGATTGTTTCATATTAAAATACACTGAATCCAGCGCACCTAAAAGGAGTCGGATTTGTAATGATGAAAGGGGTGAAAAATCAATGAATGTAAAATATTTTATATTTAAAAAATCCAAAAAAATCAAAATTCAGGTTTGCCAACAGGCGTTTATTGATACATTGCTTATTACGAAAAGTCGTGTAAAAGGGGTGGTTAAAAGGCGTTTTATCAGTGGCCTTATGCCAAAGGAAACTCGGGGAGGAGACAGAACGGCTAAAGCCTATGAAGCCGTAAAGTTTAAAATCATAAAAAAATCATTACTGTAGAAGTAAATCAGCCAATCGACAATACCTACCGTCCAACATCAACATTAGAAAAATGTGGCGTAGTTACAATGACGAAACGGATGGTAAATGCCTTAAGGTTTCAAAGTCATATTTTAGGCACATCTTTAGAACATTTTTCAACATGGGATTTGGAAGTCCAAGAACGGATGAATGTTCAAATTGCATAGCAATCAATGAAAAATTAAAAATATGCAGTAATCCGAGCGTAAAGAATGATTTGATGGCTAAACAGAGATGCCACAAGTTAAAAGCAAAAGCGTTTTACTCTCTCCTAAAAGAAAAAAGAAATGATTTATTAACAATATCCTTTGACAGCCAAAAAATCAGGTTTTACCCACAGGGTGCCAGACCAGAGTGCGTACTACTCTTAACAGTTTTACCCAGGGTGCCAGACCAGAGTGCGTACTACTCTTAACAGTTTTACCCAGGGTGCCAGACCAGAGTGCGTACTACTCTAGACAGTTTTCCCCACAGGGTGCCAGACCAGAGTGCGTACTACTCTTGACAGTTTTACCCAGGGTGCCAGACCAGAGTGCGTACTACTCTAGACAGTTTTACCCAGGGTGCCAGACCAGAGTGCGTACTACTCTAGACAGTTTTACCCAGGGTGCCAGACCAGAGTGCGTACTACTCTAGACAGTTTTACCCACAGGGTGCCAGACCAGAGTGCGTACTACTCTAGACAGTTGTACAAGTACATCTTGACTGTAGTAGTTGGCGATTCAAGAGCCAAACAGACGAAGGAAAATTGTTTTGTTTACGAATATGATGAAACTGAACAGAAAAAATGTTTAAATGAGATTAGCTCAGCTGTTTACCATTTTTTAAACAATATATGCATTCCCAATAATGTAAAAGTTCTTCGAATGGTTTCTGATGGGTTTGGGGGACAAAATAAAAATTCAATGATGATGGTAATGATAAGCTACTGGTTGTGTAATAATGCACCGATTAGTGTTCAGAAGGTTGAGTTCATCTTTCCAGTCGTAGAGCATTCTTTTTTGCCCCCAAATCGCGTGTTTGCACGTATTGAAAAGGCAATTAGAAAGTAAAGTGTTAGAAAACAATTAGAAAACAAATTTAACCTGAAGAATATAGTAAACTGTTTTCAGAATTCGGCACGGTTCGTTCCCTGGCATCAGATATTTTTGACTGGAAACAAAGGCGTTCTTAAATATTCCAGCCTCCTCGAAACTGGAACTTTAAATTTAACATGAGTAAAAGATTTTTTTTTAAGTTGAATTCCAAAGGCAATAATGTCCTTATTAGGGTGAACCTCACTACCGCACTGATGTTGGCGAGTTTCGAAGAGTAACACTAGAAGGAGAAAGTGTATCAAAAATGTCTCACCCCGATCAATTTCCACCAGGCGTGAAAGTTGCCCTTGTGAAAATTCAAGATTTGTGATTATTAATGAAACATTTTGATGAGGGATTTATTTATTTATTTACGGCAAATGCCAATTTACAATGAATACAAATGAGATGGCATAATTGTGGAAATATGGACAATGACCAGCATATACACAGTAATTTAAATATAGCTATAATTAAGCAAGCAAAAATAATTATAAGCATAATATTTAACAGGTAACAACCATCAACAATTCATGCAATAGCAACTAGCAAAATAACAATCATACATAATTGAAGCTAGCAATAACTGGCAACAAGCAATAAATATTCAATAAGCAAACATGTAAAAAGAAATAACTAGAGAGAAATAAATAATTATCATAATAGTACTAACAAGCATAAGATTTACATGTAACAGCAACTAGCAAAATAACTTATCTATTGTACATAAATTAAACTAGCGACAACATGCAACAAACAATAAATATTTAACAAGCAATAAATATTTAACAAGCAAACGTGTAAGAATAATAACTAGAAAGATATAGAAATAATTTAAACAACACTAACAAGCACGAAGATCTACAATAAACTAAGAAAATACAGAATTAAGGTGAGATACATATAATTAGATCAAGTGATAATTAAAGTGCCATGAAAAAAGGTTCAAGGTTTCATGGCAATTCAAGGTTTAGTCATTGTGTAGGGAAGAGAACTGAGTGTCAGGCTTGTTAGTTAGCTGAAAATCAGACCAACACTACGTGGTTTGTATTTCACGTAAAGTTGTAGGTCCATTACCATACACTGCATATGTATGGTTTAAGTGTTGAAAGAGTATATACTGAAAAAAGGTGGAGCACGAACAAATACCACTAGATATAAGGGTGGGCGGGTGGGTCTATACCACTGTACGTGTATGGGCGGGTGGGTGGGTCAATGCCACTGTACGTGTATGGGCGGGCGGGTGGGTCAATACCGCTGTACGTGTATGGGCGGGCAGGTGGGTGGGCAGGTCTTGTACCACTGTAAAGGTATCGCCCCACACACATACAGTGGTATCGATGGCAGGAGCAAAATAACTTACAGTTCTATAAGAAACTTATTGAGACTCACGAAGAACAACCTCAAGAACATGAAGAGGAGGAAAGAGATTGCTGTGAAAATTACGAAGAAATTGCTGATTTGATTGTGTAGTACAAGAAATAAGACAAAAAGATACATTCTTCATGATTTTGTATCAAACTAATTAATTAGTCTAATAACCCTCTTGCTAAAACTACTATGTCTAAGGTGTTTATACCTACGACCCAATTAGGTTTATAATCAAAAACAGCTACATTTATGAAGTATCATGTGCACACACACGCACGCACGCACCAATAATAAATGTATCTATCTTATTATAAATTTTCTACAAATCCATTGGATTAAAGTGAATTTTGATACTACTCACACAGTTTATGAAGAATGTAACATGACTTTAAAATAACGAGGGGCATTTTTATGAGTTTATCCAAGTCAATACCACTGTACGTGCAGTAGAATTGGAAATGCACGTACAGTGGTATTGACCCAACCACCCAACCATACACTTACATTGGTATTGACCCAACCACCCAACCATACACTTACAGTGGTATTGACCCACCCACACACGTAAAGTGTATTGATGGCGTTTTTTAAAACACATTATATGCATTTAAAATTAAAAATAGATATTATTATTTTAGTGTTTTGTTGTTAATTCTTTATAACATTTATAACACTAACACTATATATTATTTTACAAATCGTGTTAGTATTATACATTTTTTCGAAAAACACTATGAACATGCTCTAATTAATGTTTTAGAGCAATGTAGTTTATAAAACATTTTATATTACATTAATACGAGATACAATCGCTACAGTCCATCAGTAGTTAACTTTTTATAACTATATATCTCAACACTTATATATCACCTTAACAATTATATATCGTGTTAATTTTATGTACAGTTAACTACTCGTGAACTGAAATAAGTAAATATTGTGTTAATAATACATATAATTAATTACTAGTGAACTGAAATAAGTAAATATTGTGTTAATAATACATATAATTAACTACTAGTGAACTGAAATAAGTAAATATTGTGTTAATAATACATATAGTTAACTACTCGTGATTAGAAATAAGTAAATATTGTGCTAATAATACATATAATTAACTACTCGTGATCAGAAATAAGTAAATATTGTGCTAATAATACATAGAGTATAATTAACTACTCGTGATCAGAAATAAGTAAATATTGTGTTAATAATACATATAATTAACTACTCGTGATCAGAAATAAGTAATATTGTGTTAATAATACATATAATTAACTACTCGTGATCAGAAATAAGTAAATATTGTGTTAATAATACATATAATTAACTACTCGTGATCAGAAATAAGTAAATATTGTGCTAATAATACATATGATTAACTACTCGTGATCAGAAATAAGTAAATATTGTGCTAATAATACATATAATTAACTACTCGTGAACTGAAACAGTTTTATACAGAGTTAATTTTATATACAAATTACTATTAGTGGAATAAAACAGTTATATATTTTTTAAGTCCACTAGTAGTCACTGGTATATACAGGGTTGGGCAAAAGGCTGGAATATATTTATTAATTTCAAAACCATTGAAATAAATGTAATGAACCTTTGCAGTTATGTACACGTTCATATACCAATGTTCATATACATATTTTACTTATTTTTTTCAAAGCCAGGCGATGGCCCATGAAGGAAGTCTTAAAAATTATAAATGTAAGCCTACTTTGAGTTATATAGCTCATTTTAAAGGTCTTTGTTTGTAAAACACAAGAGTGCAAACCTTGGGTCAAAAGGATGATCCAGTCAGAAAATATAGCCTCTCAAAGAATGTAATGGCATATAACTAAAACTGCTTAAGACAAAGGTAAGTTAGTTATGATCTATTGCTGCGTAGAGCTATAATTTATCTAACTGAATATGAAAAATTAAATTTCACAAAAAAATAGGTAACAAATTATTTTTAAAATATTCTTAAACTATTTTAGATATACATACTGTCAAAAGTGTTTTAATAAACGTTTCTTATTTTTATCTTAGTTTAATAGCACAGCCATTTTTATAACGCAGTCGTTTGTTACGATTGTTAACAATCAACAAAATAATCAGCAACAGGGACCTAAAACTGTTAAATAAATAACCGTATAACTGCGAAGAATTAGTAATATGACATTAAATTCTTTGAAACGCTGTATTTTGTGAATGGATCATCCTTTTGACGTCGGATTTGCACTTTTGTATTGTACAAACATAGACCTTTAAAATGAGGTATAACTAGAAGTAGGCTTACATTAAAATGTTTTAAGAATTCCTTCATGGGCGAAAAGACTTCCCCTGGATATGCAAAAAACAAGTAAAATATGTCCATATGTTTGGTATAGGGACATATAAATAACTACAAAATTTCATTACTTTTTTTAATACTTTTAAAATTAATAAATACATTCCAGACTTTGGCCCAACCCTGATATTATATTCTTTAAGTGGCTGTATTTTCTGACTGAGCCATCCTTTTCACCTCAGGTTTGCACTCCTGTGTTTTACAAACAAAGGCCTATAAAATGAGGTATTACTCGAGGTAGGCTTAGATTTAAAATCTTTAAGACTTCATTCATAGGCCATCACCAGGCTATGTGAAAAAACAAGTAAAATATGTCAAATGTTTGGTATAGGGACATGTACATAACTACAAAGTTTCATTACATTTCCTTCAATTGTTTTTAAATTAATAAATACATTCCATATTTTTACCCAACCCTGTATATACATTTATAATCGTTTCAGTACACTAGTAGTAAACTGTATATTATACTAACTGTCAAAAGCTTATAAATAGTTTAAAAGGTAAAGGTAAGCTGTTAAAAATAGCCAAGAAGAGATACCCATTATGAGTTTAGGGTGTTCTATTTTATTTTGCAATCATTATAATTCGTATCGATTCCGATAATTTCTTTTAAAACACCCCTCGTGCAATATAGATCAAATTTAGTATACCATAGAAACTCTAAAGCACTGTTATTTAGCAATGAACTCCGCCGGGAGGTAGACACTAGACAGCTCGTGTTGCTTACATTTTACAAGGCTAATAACCAGGTCAAAGGTCAAGAGGCAAGCTCGTTGCATCTAGGTGGGTATTGCGAGTCCACAGGACAATTCCCATGGCCTGTAGAATCCCCCCTCCCCCCCCCGTCATTCATCGTACATGACACTTCTCAGCTCAACTGAATTTAAAGGTCAGGGTAGATATTTGAATTATCGTCACTTACGTGGAACTCTTACATCTTTTACTTTTACATCTTAGATTTTTAATTTCTTGATTTAGAAACGAGTAGATTTAATAGCCACACTTTGTTAATATAAATTATTATATTATTGCGTTACTTTACTATACAATTATATACATACAGGGCGGAAAAAATATGGAAATGCATTCACAGCAACGTTATTTTTTTCATATATAATATGATAATTGATTTTTTTAAAATAATTGTATTCCATAAAGTATATTTTTTATCAGAATAATTTACTTGAAACCGTTTAATAGTGGAAAAATAATATTGTTCAAATTAGTTGATTTATAATTCTTATGACCGCTACTATGGAAACGATAAACCTTTCGAAATCCGGTTTGTGGCAATTAATTTCTCTTGAATAGACCTTTCATTTGTTACCAAACTCGAACTAAGCTTACGTTGAAGATTTTCGTTCAACTCCTCGTGGGCTCCTCCTTTGTCAAATTTCATTCAGTTTTTAAATGTTTGTAACAAGATTGTTAGCAATAATTCAGATGTTACGCTTTAAGAGTCTGCAGAGGCTGTCGGAAGTTGTCTGCCATATTGGTTTTAATCCCATAAGAACAATGTTATTTTCGATCCGGACATACGATCACGTGTATCCAAATTAAACACTTATTTTCGAACGGATTTTTTCCAAACAAATTGCATTTGATCAAGAATGAAATTACACGTTGGAATTGCTTTGCAAATTCCTAATTAGTTTTATAGAAAAATATTAAACAATATTTAGTTTGAATCTTTAATTTTCACCTATTTTTTCAAAACTAGGCGTATGTATTTAACATATGAAAAGCAAGCCCAACGAGCAATATAATAACGTTTAAAATGACACCTCATACACAAGTTTTGGTCAATAAATAACGACAAAATATGGATTCGCAAATAACATTGTTGTTATGGGTTTAAAACTAAGATAGCCGATAGCCTCTGCAGACTCTTAAGTCTTTTGTAATGGTATATATTATTCAGTTTTTAAATTATTTTAGCTACAGAGAGAGTGATGTTTTCTTTAGTTGAACAACTCTTTCCATGGAGTAGGCTACTTTTCTTTAAAAGCTGTGAAAACAATCTTCGGTGATGTATTTTGTAGAACAGAACAATTAAATCAGGATGTTAACCAGAAACAGTTGTCCGTAACTACTAAGTGATTGTTGTTTTCTGCACAGTGACTGGCGACGGTGTCTTGGTGATGATGAAACGGCGTACCCGGTAATACGGACATGTGGCTTGCGAGTGGCCTTGTTGTGCGTAAAAGCCATAATTAAAGGACACTTGCGTAGAAACTGAGCAGCGGGCTGGATTTTATTTGAACAGAACATTTTTTAAGTGAAAATGCCTTCTCAAAACCCTATCAATGGTTTATTTCACGGTAACTAGAATAATACGGTAGGGATCACGCGAATGGTGCACAATAAATCTTAGTGTTAATGACGTCACACAAACGTATCAGCTGGTTCACCTGTTACACTGGATGTAGTGATAATCAGTAACTGTTTTTCTCAATCACTGATTTCATCAACAACAAGGATTCATACCCGTCTATAACTATTAATACATTTGTATTTTAAATGAACACTAGTCATACGTAAAATTTAGTTATTTGTTCAAACCCTAGTAGTACGTTAATAGTTTATAATTTTGTTCGTTTTCTTACATTTTTCTATTACCTTCTTTTTTAGGGAGAAACCGTTCTTTTAAAACTGTTCTACCTGTTTAGCTCTGTCGTCCTTGTGAATGAGCGTGTTCGGACAAACTCATCACAGCACATTAATTTACGTACATATTCATATTGTTGTTCGACGGTTGGTTAATATTATTATATGGTTCCATTGGTTTGTCTAATAAATCAAATTAAAAGATGGTTGTTTCGGTTTTGATTTGGAAATGTGTAAGTAAATAACAAGTGTAAAGTATTGAAACAGTTGTTTAAATTGAGCATAATATTAATAATTCAGTCATGAATTATTAAAGTTACATTTTTTTTGTTAATGTTCTATTTTATTCTTTCGGTCAAATTTCCTAATAATAATAATAGTATGATTATACGTATTTGTGTAGACTTATCAACAGTTATTACCAGTTATAAAGCCTTATTAATGAAATCAGTGATTTAGAAAAAGCAGTTACTGGTTATTACTAAGTACAGTGTAACAGATGAACCAGCTGATAAGTCTGTGTGACGTCATTGACACCAAGATTTACTGCGCACCATGCTCGTGATCCCTACCGTATGATTCCAGTGGTTTATTTCATACAGGGTGGAAAAAATATATGGAAACTCTTTCTCAACAACGTTATTTTTTTCAATAGATAATTTAATTTGATTAATAATCAACTGTGTTTCATAAAATGTAATTTTGTATCGGAATAATTTACATAAAACCGTTAAATAGCGGAGAAATAATATTATTGAAATTAGTTACATTGAAATTCAAATTACTGCTACTCTGGAAAGGATAAACATTTCGAAGTCCAGTTTGCGGCAATTAATTTTTCTCGAATAGCCCTTTCATTTGATACCAAACTCCACCTAGGCTTACGTTGAAGATTTTCGGTCCACTCCTCGTGGCCTGTCCCCCTGAAAAGATGGAATGTCACTAATGGTGTCAAAAAGTATGTTCTTTATAATAATGATCTTGTACAAGATTTCACTTTTACAAGTAAAGTCATAAAAAAGTTGTGAAAGCGGTTCAATATTTTTTTCCACCTGTATGTTTTATTTTTTTAACCCTTTTAGGACTGCACAAAAAATTGACTTTTTGGGGTGACTACGTTTTTAGATATGTGATATAAGACCCTGGTCTACTGAAAAAGACTAGAGCAAATTAGGGTGTTATTATATTATTACTAAAAATAGAAATATCAGCAAATCTTTGATATTGTTTTTAAGGTTGATAACTGGGTAATCAGAAAATAATTAAATATTATCCATTTTTTTAAACATACAATTTACAGTTGAAATGTATACATACAAAAAAATAAAAAACAGCAAAATTTTAATTTTAGACAAATTATAGCAAAATAAAAGTTTCGCATTATACTCATGCTTGATATATGTACTATTATTATAAATTTAAAATAAATCTAACATGTTGTTTAATAATGAGGCTTACTTACTTTCTCCAAAATGTGAAGTTGTTTATTTTACATCTGGAATATATGTCATAGTCAATTATTTACAGTATTTACAAATTTTAATTATATTTTATGTTATTGCCTCTCTGACACATGTGCTTTGAAAAGCACTGGTAGTGACCTCCTTCCTGACATTGGGAACATACTGTTCTAGACTTTTTTTCTTTTTCTGGATGCCCTCCCCTTTCAGAACATACCAACATGTTTTTTTCTTTTTTTTCACCCGACCTTTGCTAATTCAGATACTTTATCCAGTTATCTCCTACATTAGTTATTATTTCACCATATGCTGATATCCATCAAAGGGCTTTTTATTTTGTTTTTTTTTTTTAAGTGGAGGTATATAAAAGTATATGTGTTCAATACCATTCATGATAAAAAATCAAATGTTACCTTTTTCCAAAATTTTACAGTACAGCACTCATCAAGGTAACAATACAGCCATCAATGCCAAACATATAACAATTGTAATCTGAAATGGCAACTGACTTTTCTTTGGTTTGTATTCTTCCACGTATTTTACTTGTAATATTTACATTTCCAATGTATTGCTTTGTAGTAATAAGAAGTACTGGTTTTTGTATTTTAATTTCTGTGTGGGCCAAAAGAACAACATTTCGTCTTTTTTATAAAGTTTTTCTCCAACCTTGATTTTTCTCTTTATATCAATAAGAAATCCTTTTTTATTTTGCCTAATTGTTCCAGTTACAAATGTCTCCTCTGAATAGAGCCACTTCGTCAAAGGGGTGCTTGTAAAAAAATTATCAATAAATAAGTGATACCCCTTTTTTAAAAAAAACTGCAGGCTATAATAATTTTCTTGACTACTGAATAGGCTAGGCCAAACTTTGTTATGTCCTCTCTATCTCCGTTAGATTTGGCTCGCTTGTAACAAAACATCATCAGACAATACTTTGAGACAGAATCACAGATGACCCAAAACGTAATACACCGACAATGGTGGTGTTTAATGGGGAGATACTGCATTAGGATGGTTTGGTTTTTTGTTACCACAAGAGTTTCATCTATGGCTACTTGTTGATTAGGTGAATAAAAATATTGGAATCTATCATTGCAGTAATGTAACAGAGGCTGAAACTTCTGACAGGGTCTTATAATTGGGTTCACCATGCTTAGGCAGTAGGCTGTTGTCTACTATATGAAAGAATAGCAGAATGTTCTCAAAATTAGTTCAAGGAAACATGTTACTGAACCAAGGAACGTACTGGGAGTTGTTTTTTGTCCAATATGATTTGATGGATGGTTTGACGTTTAGGCCCATGTTAAAAATTACTATAATGAAAGCTAACATTTCATCGGTTGAAACTGTCCAAACCTGAAAACGACTTTGAGGGGAAATTGTATCCATGCCAGAGAGAATTTGATCTGCATACTTGTTGCTCTGTAAAACAGAACTGTTTAGAAGAGATTCAGTAAAAAGTAGTTTGAAGAAGTCAGCTGGTTTTGTTGCTGTGGTGGGAATATGTTTACCACCAGTATATACATGTAGTCTAAAACTGTGAGTACAATTTGGCGCAGAATTTTCAGGTGCATCTTCCCATCCACTTTCACCTGAACTGTTACCTTGGTTTGATTCTGAATTACTAAGTATTTGTCGGTTCAGTAAATTTCTCCCTGGGATAAGCCTAGACCTAGGTGTGTCCTGAACAAAGCTATCTTCATTCTCACTCTCAGATTCATTTTTCGGTTGGATTGGGCTTACATTTATATTTCTAAACATTTCTATTTCTATTCTATTTCTAAACTTTGATTATCTGAAGGTGTGGTACTAGGAAGGTTGTCAGGGTCACTGTCAGTTTAATCTCCAAACAAATTTTCACTATTGTTTCATATGAAGAAGCATCAGATTCTAACAATGCAAGCTCCCTATCTGTTTCACTACTCCTTTTTAGTCTATTCCAATCCATATTTTTTATCACACAATGAAAAAAGTTAAATTATTATACTGTACAAAATAATATATAAAACAACACAAACATATTTACAAACAACTCACACTTCAACTAATAACATAAGCACAATAACCAAAACAAATACATAAACAAACAACTCCTTCACTAGACTGACGCCTGAACTAAGAACTGAGATTGGAAGGGGAACAGCTGTCTTAAAAACAGCTGATATTATATCGAATATTCTTAACAGTCTGGGCTGCCAACGAATATAAAATAATAAGTTAAACTCTTTTAGAATCTGTTTCTTGTAAAAATAGCACAACATAAGGGCAGATATTTTGTGAAATTACCGACTTCCGGTGTAATTACGGGGGGGGGGGGCGACGATTCAACTACTTCGTCCTAAAATGGTTTAAATAATAACTCTTATCTTAGTGAGAAACAGAGGTACTTTTACTTACGTTGGCGTAAAAGTACCTCGTTTTTACACTCACTTTCAAACCCTCATAAACGACAGCACTATCCACGGAAGTGAGATTTAAGGTAATAGTTAGGTTGTATGAACGCCTGGTAAAATGGCAGACCCAGGTTTTGTGTTTCTCACAGAGCCAATGGTCTCACCGCGTGTTCAGTCTATCTATTAAAATGTCTTAGTAAAAGTTAATTTCTGCTATTTCTCGATGAGCAGTTAATATACTCATACTTTTATTTTAAAATATTTGGAATAAAACATTTTTATGACACATTTTATGTAGTTAAAGTTAGAGGAATAAAATAAAACATATATTCAATTTGTATTAAGATTATTAAAAGGTTTACACAACAATTTTACAGTTAGGCTACTACATAGATTTCATAACAGATATCAATATCACAAGGAATAGGTAATCTTTCTTTTCGTTCAATTTATTCGATTGTGCAAGTAGATTTGCACTAAAACTTATAGCTATCATCAAAAAACTGGAAGGATTTAACTTATCAAAAACGTTGTATTATAACGCTCTGGTGAGATGAGCGTGTAATATTGTGCGTTTAACTAGTCAGAAAACGTTGTACTATATAACATTTTAGTAAGACGTTCGTGTAATATTGAGCATTTACCTAGTCAGAAAACGTTGTATTATAATATTCTAGTAAGATGTGCGTGTAATATTGTGCGTTTAACTAGTCATAAAACGTTGTATTATAACATTTCAGTAAGATGTGCGTATATTATTGCGTTTTTACCTAGTTAGAAAACTTTGTTTATATAACATTTTAGTAAGATGTTCGTATAATATTGAGCGTTTACCTAGTCATAAAACGTTGTATTATAACATTTCAGTAAGATGTGCGTATATTATTGCGTTTTTACCTAGTTAGAAAACTTTGTTTATATAACATTTTAGTAAGATGTTCGTGTAATATTGAGCGTTTACCTAGTCAGAAAACATTGTATTATAACATTTCAGTAAGATGTTCGTGTAATATTGAGCATTTACCTACTCAGAAAACGTTGTATTATAATACTAGCTGACCCGGCGAACTTCGTACCACCTAACAATGAATCTGATAATGTGTTTATGTTAACATTTTGTGATGTAATAGCTTATGATGAAATTATTTTCAAGCACGTTTACATTATTAAATAATAATACATTAATATAGGCTACAATATAATTTAAATAACTCAAAGTTATTAAATATAGTATTTATAAAAAAAAATAAACAAACATACATCATTCAATATAGTCAATAAAGTTAATTTATTTATCAGTTGTGTTAGCATTATTCTTTAATGTTGAAGCCTTTATGGACATTAAGACCTTCATGGTTAAACTTTTAATTGTGAAGCACTTTGTGATAAACGACATTTTTAGTTTTTTTCTGAGGCGCAAGTACAAACAAATCGGATGGTTTGCCGACTCGTGAACATGCCACGTATAGTTGGCCGTGTGAAAAACACGCATTTTCTAGGTTCAATCCACAAACACTCAAAGATTGACCTTGTGCCTTATTTATGGTCATGGCAAATGCAAGACGAATTGGAAATTGTATTCTTTTAAATTCAAAGGGCATATCTGTAGGGATCATAGGAATCCTTGGAATTAGAACTTCCTCGCCTTTGTACTTTTCTTTTAGTATCTTTCCGTGAATTACATTGGTCATTAATTTTGTTATTACTAAACGTGTCCAATTGCATAGTCTCGGTTGGTTTAGATTTCTTAGTAAAATGACGACTGAGCCAACTTTCAATTGTAAGTTGTGTGGCGGTAAACCGGACACGTCCAAGGAATTTAGAAATTCGGTTGGATAATTTGTGGCCTCGTCTTCATTCGTTACACAGTCAATTGATTTAAATGAATGGATATTTCCAACAATTTTATTCTGTATAATGATGTTTAGAGTGTCTACATCAGTGTTTTTAGCTGCCAAAATTACTCGCTCGCTCAACCAATCGTTAATTTTGTGGTTAACTATAATGTTTGGAAAAACTTTGGCTATGAGTTCGTCTTTTGAGGATACAAAATTACAAAAATTTGCAGGAAATGAAATTAATCCACTTGATGTGTTGACAGGTACTTGGCCATTGCCTATAGTAAGCAATTGATTTGAAAAGTCTTCAGCTGATGGATCGTTTAGCAATTCTACTCTCATATTTGATGTTAATTTTAGTTTTATTACGTATCGCCAAAGATTTGATGATTTGAGGCAGGCATTTATCTCATCAGCAGGTGTTGATCTTGGAATTACTGGCAGTGTTTGCCGGAAATCACCAGAAAGTAATATCAGTGCACCTCCAAAACATCTTGTGTTATTGCGCAAATCTTTAAGTGTTCTATCTAGTGCTTCTAATGAACGTTTGTGCGCCATTGTGCATTCGTCCCAAATAATGATTTTTGATTCTAATAACACTTTGGCCATTTCAGAGTTTTTTGCAATATTACATGTGGGTTGTTCATTAGTTTGAAGGTTTAAAGGCAATTTAAAAGCTGAATGAGCCGTACGGCATCCTTCTAACAATGTAGCCGCTATTCCAGAAGAAGCAACTGCAATAGCAATGTCCGATGTCGCACGAACCGTAGCCAAAATCAATGACATGAGAAATGTTTTTCCAGTGCCACCAGGAGCATCTAAGAAAAATATACCACCATTTCCATCATAAATTGCCTTCATTATTACATCGTAGACCTCCTTCTGTAGTGGGTTCAACAGGGTTACATTCGTTTGAACTGATTGTTGCAATTCATGTATATTGTATTCACGTTCGCGTTTCAACTCTCCATTAAGTGCGTCATTCATTGCACGATCTGGTGCTGGCATCCCTAACCTAACTAACAAACTGCCACACATGAGATAACACATATCTTCGATTAATATCAACGCCTGGTTATGCATAGCTTCATTCACCTCGATGTAGGGATTTCTAGAAATGACACGATTTCGATGTAAAATGTCTTCAGTCATGTTGTCCTTGTATTTGTTCCATAAGAGAAGAGGATTTGATGGAAAGCATGTAGAAATTATAATAGCAAGTAATGTACGTATCTGGCTTGCAGAAACAATTGCTTCAGCGAGTGTCGTATCCCAATGAGTATCGTTTTCAAGTAGATTGAGCTCTTGGCATGCAGCACGAAATGTTGGGCATAGTATACCGTTAACAGTTCGCAGTGATTCAAACGATGTTGTCCCACGAACGTTCACCAGCAACAATCGCAAATAAAAGCATTCATCATTCTTCGGATGAACAGTGTAAATACGACCGAGAGCATCTGTTGAACGTAAACCCCGATGACCATGAACTACATCACCTTGTTTCCGACGTTGAAATTTCTTCAATTCAATACATTCCAGATGTAATAACGTGGCATTTCAGAGTAGTGTAATGTCTTTGCAAACGGATCGCTTTCGCAAATCTCAAAGAAACTGGTTAATGTTGTAGCTGGTGGTGTTTCAGCACGTTGAGCAGCATTTGATGCGTTAAAATATACTCTTTGACCATTCTCTAGATGAACTGCCAAATGTAAAACTGTTGGATGACGTTCGTGAATAGGGAATGAGAATATTCGCCAAATCGCCTCGTTACAGTTTACATATCTACCAACTTGATAGTTTGTAATTTCATCGTTAGTATTGTTAGTTTGTATTCCAAAAACTGCCATATCGCTACCTTTTGTGACATATTTGCATATGTATTTAATGGACTTTACTGAATTGCAATACTCAATGTTGCAATGTGTCTTAAATGTTTTTGAAAGGAGTGGAGAATATGGAACAATCCAACTGTTGTCAACCAATAAATCAATTCCTTTTACTTTCGTTGTGGTAGTTCGGCCGTCATTGTCAGGTGATCTACGGCGATACTGTGGATAACCATCGTTACCAGTGATGGTCTCTGCTGTAAAATTACGTGGATATCGCTTTGAACACTTGCCGTCGACCATGCAAGGTGATAGGGGATTAATGGCACCGCAAGGTCCATGTATCATATTTTTGATCACAACATCATGTAGTTCTGGATCAGTTGCAGAATCAGGAATCTCGGCACATATAATGTCATCGATTTGATCTGGTCTAATTTTTTCAACCAACAGAATAAGAATGTGTGCATGCGGCAAACCTCTTTTTTGCCATTCGATAGAGTACATCCAGCATCGCGTATCGCCGAAGATGCATAGCTTAACAATGTAGTTCATCAGTGACCGAATTTTTTGCTTGAAGACTCGTGCGGTGATGTCATGCCGATCACTCGACGTTTGTCCGGGAAGCAGTAATTGAAGAATTTCTATCCATTTTGGATTGCACGTAAAGGTAATGAAGAGGTCTGGACGACCGTAATGACGGACATATGTCATTGCGTCTTGGGCATATTCATGCATATGACGCGGGCTACCTGTGTACGTCGCCGGTAGAATTGTCAGTCGACCAACATTAGCTGCATCTCCTTCAGTTGTTATTGCATCACGTAAATGTATATACTGCTCCGAACGCAGTTTGGCTTGGTTTAACCGAATGAAATTTAGGCGCTCCGTTTCGATTTTAACGTACATGTCGACGCAATATTGCTGAAACAGTCTACGAAATCGTAGCAAATAGTTGTCATTATTGGGACGAATCATCAAACGATAAGCGTAAAAATTCATTGAGCTAAGCTTCTTGGTAGTTTCCTCACCATTCAATGGGTTTACCATCTTGATGTTGAAGTGGTATCCATCCTCTCCTTGCCAAAACATCAGTGGATACTGCAACGTGTCATATGATCGGTGTGTTTCATATATTCTTTGCAGTTGTCCAGTATCGTGACGTGTAAGTATAATATCGCGAGTTTCCAGGTGTTCCCCAACTATTAGAATCGCAACTTCATCTACTGTTGGAGCGTTAAACCTGCGTTCGTGTGTTCCTACTGGACGTTTATCTGCTCTGATCACCACTTTGTGATCATCATGTGACATGCGCTCCATAGCAGTCTTCAACAAATTAATTAATACATGGTGTTCATTAAGAAGCTGCTGAAGACCTTGAAGGATTTCTCTTCTTAGTGATGTGTTGATTTCTTGTCGTCGATCAAGCTGCTCCTCAACGTTGCCCATAAAATATATTTGTAAGAATTTAAAATCTCCACTTTCAGGAGGAAGCAATGATCCAATTCTATGGTGGATTTGGCCTTGAATTTTGAATGTTGGATTGAATCCAGATTTTCCAATAATGTCTGCTCCGAATGAAGTTATCTGGAAACATCCATTGTAATTTTGGGTATTTGCTAAGAAATGACGTGATTGAGGTGTTTCACCACTAAGCAATGAGTTCAATGGCTCAGGTGGTGGAGTCAATATTGGCAGTTTTACTTTGCCACTAAGGCAGCACAATCCGGGAGTTTCTCCAGCAAACTTCAATGCTCCGCAGTGATCACAAACAATCTCCATAGGGCCAATGTCAACCGAAGGGTGTGAGCTGTAATTCATTGTGGAATCGTATTGAAATGCAGCTAGTTTCAAATCAACGCGTGGAATATTTCTTCTTGCAAATCGTTGTTGATCTCTTAAAAAAGCCCGACGATTCCTCATTGCTAATCGAGCGGTTTCTCGGGCTGCATCTCTTTCTTCTGGAGTTAGCGTGGCACGACGTTGCGCCATATTAACTCGGCGTTCTTCTCGTGCGATTACACGATCCTCTTCATTAAATTGATTTTCAGTGATCTGTTGCCTAACTGAATTACGGCTACGTTGGGAAAGGTCAGATACTCTGGGTCGGGGCATTGTTATAAGAGTATCACCCCGTAATAAAAAGTATAAATAAACATTTAACTAAAAACATTTAACAATTACATTTGACAACAAATATTCGTAAAAAACAAATGGAATAGAAACCTATTTGATAGCTCTCATTTGTTATGCATAGATTTGTTTTTAAAAATTAGGTTATCATTACAACAGCTGTTTCCTTAATTTAATTTAATCAAGAAATGACAAACATGGCATGGTAAACAAAATAAAACATTCTTCAATAAGATTAACATGTAAACTGCAAAGGGCCATAGGACGCTTCCCTTAAGGCTTTTTGAAACGGAAACAGGCTTTTATGTTATTCTAGTACCTAAGGAATATCCCTGTAAATTTTCATGCCAATTGGTTCAGTAGTTTTCTAGTTATAAACGCTGTAACTAACACAACTTTCTTTTATGTATATAGATTCCAGTAAGATATTCGTATAATATTGCGCGTTTACCTAGTCAAAACTTTGTATTATAATATTCCAGTAAGATGTGCGTTTAATATTGTGCGTTTAACTAGTCATAACACTTTGTATTGTAATATTTCAGTAAGATGTGCGTGTAATATTGTGTGTTTACCTAGTCAAGACTTTGTATTATAATATTCCAGTAAGATGTGCGTGTAATATTGTGCGTTTAATTAGTCATAAAACTTTGTATTATAATATTTCAGTAAGATGTGCGTGTAATATTGTGCGTTTAACTAGTCATAAAACTTTGTATTATAATATTCCAGTAAGATGTGCGTGTAATATTGTGCGTTTAAGTAGTCATAAAACTTTGTATTATAATATTTCAGTAAGATGTGCTTGTAATATTGTGCGTTTAATTAGCCATAAAACTCTGTATTATAATATTTCAGTAAGATGTGCGTGTAATATTGTGCGTTTAATTAGTCATATAACTCTGTATTATAATATTTCAGTAAGATGTGCGTGTAATATTGTGCGTTTAATTAGTCATAAAACTCTGTATTATAATATTTCAGTAAGATGTGCGTGTAATATTGTGCGTTTAATTAGTCGTCACACAACACAAATTTATTACAATATAAGCACAAAATGCACAAATATACTACAATACAAGCACAAAATGCACAAATATTATGGTGATCGATTTCGGTGAACCACGCTCACCTTCCTCAGACCAGAGGGATTCACAAAAGAATCATTCTTCACAAAAAAAGTGATTCTTTTGTGAATCCCTCTGGTCTGAGGAAGGTGAGCGTGGTTCACCGAAATCGATCACCATAATATTTGTGCATTTTGTGCTTGTATTGTAGTATATTTGTGCATTTTGTGCTTATATTGTAATAAATTTGTGTTGTGTGACGTTTACTTGTACTGTATATGTACCAACACGTATTATGCTAATTAAAAAACTATTTTTAATTAGTCATAAAACTTTGTATTATATTATTTCAGTAAGATGTGCGTGTAATATTGTGCGTTTAACTAGTCATAACACTTTGTATTATAATATTCCAGTAAGATGTGCGTGTAATATTGTACGTTTAACTAGTCATAAAAAGTTGCACAGATGAAAAACAGAGTATATATTAAATTATAATAAATTATTACGTCATTAATACTGACTTTTAATACTTATTGGTCAGTAAGGAAATATATATTCCTTATATTCATATCATAATGTCAACGTATTTTTTTTTTAATTTTACATACTAAGTAGAGCTATAAGAGTTTACATACTAAACATATTCAAAAGAGATGTTTAGAAAGATCATTTTATCCTTAGTTAATGGCATTAAGTTTTGAATTAAATCACTTTAGTAACTAACTAATTGAAACATCAATTTGGTTGATATTTTTAAATTCCTCCAATGAGGTAATGAGAAAAATGTACACCTACTTGCTGGTTTTGATAATATTTACAATATAAAAAATGATGAAAGTTGTGTGTACAGTTCAATTTTAGTTCATCATAAGTGACGGGATATATTAAATTAAGTAAAGAATATATGTATTTGTGCACCTTATGACTATAAGTGTCATGAAGATTTTGGGTAAAGTTGATTATAAATGAAGTCCGTAGTATTAAGTTAGATATTCTCTATTCATTCAATTTTGAAAAATGCAGCTTTTTATGAAAATTATATTCTATAACTGTACTATAATTTTACAATTGATAATTTATTCTGATAAAAAGGTTTCACTTAAATGCCAACTATAGTCAAGAACATAAATATTGTCTCAGGTACATCTAGGCTTAGTGGTTCCACTTAAGTGCCAACTATAGTCAATAACAAACACAAATCTAGTCTGAGCTACATCTAGGCTTAGTGGTTCCACTTAAGTGCCAACTATAGTGAAGGAAAAACACAAATATTGTCTGAGCTACATCTAGGCTGAGTGGTTCCACTTGAGTGCCAACTATAGCCAAGGAAAAACACAAATATAGTCTTAGGTACATCTAGGCTGAGTGGTTCCACTTGAGTGCCAACCATAGTCAAGGAAAATCACAAATATTGTCTGAGTGGTTCTACTTAAGTGCCAACTATAGTGAAGGAAAAACACAAATATTGTCTGAGCTACATCTAGGCTTAATGGTTCCACTTAAGTGCCAACTATAGTCAAGGAAAAACACAAATATAGTCTTAGGTACATCTAGGCTGAGTGGTTCCACTTGAGTACCAACTATAGTGAAGGAAAAACACAAATATTGTCTGAGCTACATCTAGGCTTAGTGGTTCCACTGGAGTGCCAACTATAGTCAAGGAAAAACACAAATATAGTCTTACGTACATCTAGGCTGAGTGGTTCCACTTGAGTGCCAACTATAGTGAAGGAAAAACACAAATCTTGTCTGAGCTACATCTAGGCTGAGTGGCTCCACTTGAGTGCCAACTATAGTCAAGGACAACCTAGATGTAGTCTGAGATAGTCCTACATGTAATTAGGGTTAGTGGTTCCGTACTTGTTCTGCGGTCGTGGGACTCTGCGGCAACAGTGTGCGAACCGCACGTGGCAATGCCGCATTCAAACCATATTCTCACCGCAATTCTGTTTGTTCATTGAGATTACAGTATTAATGACATCTTAAATTAGGTTTAATTCGAAATAAATTACCCAGTGGTAAATAACAATACTCTCTCTACTATTATTTACTTTGATGCTATAAACTACGTACATTTTTTAACTGTAAATAAATACTACATAAGTTAAAAAACACCATTTTCAAAACAACAACTGAATAACTATTTCAGATGGTTCTCAGGACATTTGGACGGTTGGGACCGTGCATCGTTTCTCCACTAAACATGGGACCGATCTACGGCTTCATAGACTTCGTCTGGCACTCTCTGAGCAATATTTAACTTACTGTGGGACTTTATTTTTTAATATGTTGCCTGCTGATATCCGAGCTTCTAGGGAGGGATTCAGAAATAGATTAAAAGCATTCCTGGTGGAAATGGAGTTTTATTCTAGTAGAGAGTTCTTATGTAGTTTTAATTAATTCACTTTAATCAGTTAACTTTATTTTAGTTTATAATTTAATTAATAGTTAATTTAATATTGACATGTGAGATTTACTTTGTACTTGACTTGCATGTACTGTATTTATTGATGAATAAAAGAATTGAATTATTTATTTAACCTTAAAATAAAAAATTAGTCAAAAAAAGAATAATAACTGATACGTATATATTTCAGTTAACGCAAATGTAGAATTGACGTTGAATTTAAGTATTGAAATCGTCTCTGAAGAATCTGATGTGAAATTCTTTCAAGGTTTTATAATTCTACCATTTTAATAATTCCGGACTACATTGATCTTAACAAAAGCCTTTCTCATTTTTATTCGGACCAACTTGTTGACTTAGTAACTTAAGTTATATTATTTTGCTGTTTCATAGTTAAAATTCGTCTTAAATTAGATCTACTATATCAAGTGCATAACTTTTAAGTTTCCATTATTCCTTGCATATACTTTCTATTAAACGCAAGTCTATAGTAGTAATTAAATCAGGAAATCATACAAGCTACGTCCTGGAGAGATTCTCTCTCTCTCTCTCTCTCTCTCTCTCTCTCTCTCTCTCTCTCTCTCTCTCTCTCTCTCTCTCTCTCTCTCTCTCTCTCTCTCTCTCTCTCTCTCTCTCTCTCTCTCTCTCTCTCTCTCTCTCTCTCTCTCTCTCTCTCTCTCTCTCTCTCTCTCTCTCTCTCTCTCTCTCTCTCTCTCTCTCTCTCTCTCTCTCTCTCTCTCTCTCTCTCTCTCTCTCTCTCTCTCTCTCTCTCTCTCTCTCTCTCTCTCTCTCTCTCTCTCTCTCTCTCTCACCCTCCCTCCCTCCCTCCCTCCCTCCCTTCCTCCCTCCCTCCCTCCCTCCCTCCCTCCACCCTCCCAGTAAAACAAAATTTAAAAATATTTATGAAAATTATGTCTCAAAATAAAAACGTCATTATAATAAGTTATATTTTCCATAGGTACTAATATTACATAATATCGTGGAACAATTTCAAGAAAATACTAACACAGAACTTGAAAATTAAAATCAAAAATACTACCGCCATTACAGGCGGTCTATGGTTCGTATAGTGTGTTAGTGTACATACTTTATGGCCACTTTTGACTGAAGTATAGTTTTTATGGAATTGAGCATGACATTCTCCTAGACCTTTCTTAAAGTTCATGGACACCAAGAAGGATAAAAAGGAAATGTTGACTATGAGCACTTTCTTGACAATCATTAAAGATCTTCATCTTTTTTACATTCAATAAATCATGAAAACAACTCAGAAAGGGTCATGTTAGTCGTGTTATGCCCAGGTAAACACGAACAACCATTCTAAAGCCGGTGTACATGAAACATTTTGAAGGTAATTAAATAGTTAAATTATACATTTTATCAGCGGACAGATGATCAATATTTACGTATACTTATTTGTTAATCTGTCCATTAGATAACTTGACGACGCGTTTCAAGTCAAAAGACTCATAATCAGGTCATTTGTATCTATTAAGATGAACTTGAAACTTATTTTATATAAAGTTCACACATGTAAAAACATGTTATGGCACGCACTTATATAGTTTTGTGGGTGACTGATGGACAAGAACTGGAGCACACTTCAGTTGCCCCCCTCCTTCACCTATAGGATCAGCTGTGACTATGGGTAAAGGTCGTTTAGTTATCTAATGAACAGATCAACCGATTAATACACGTAAGTAAATAAAGATTAAATGGTTACAAAAATATTTAAAAAATTGATCCCAACATAAAAAATCATTTTGATCTTTTAGGTACTCATATTAATCCTATATTAGGATGTTCGAGGCATGTACATGATGAGTACATTTGAACACGAATTTAATGTAAACGTTCAGTAGTGAAAATAAATGACACGACTTTTGGATCTTATTCTAAATAAATATTACTACTTTTAAAAAAAGGTAGCTGAAAAATACATACGCTATACAAAGTACTAAAATCAGCCTGACCACAGTTCTAACTTTAAAAAATACTGAGGTCTGTTTAAACAAATTCCTTATGTATAATGTATGCAAAAATTATTGTATATTTTATACCTGTATATAGGGTGGTAACAAAATATGGAAACGCTTTCACAACGTTATTTTTTCATGGATAATTTGATAATTTATTTTTTTAATAGTTTTGTTCAATAAAGTATAATTTTCGATTAGAATAATTTACTTTAAACCATTAAATAGCGGAGAAATAATTTGTTCAAAATAGTTACTTTTAAATTCAAATGACTGCTACTCTGGAAAGGATAAACCTTTCGAAGTCCAGTTTGCGGCAATTAATTTCTCTTGAATAGACCTTTCATTTGATATCAAACTCAACCTAGGCTTACGTTGAATATTTTCGCTCAACTCCTAGTGGGTCGCCTCCCTGAAAAGATTAAAAGTCGCTAATGGCGTCAAAAAGTATGTTCTTCGTAACCATGAACATGTTCAAGATTTCACTTTTACACGTGAAGTCATACAAAAGTTGTGAAAGCGTTTCTATATTTTTCCCCACCATGTATATACAGATAAATTTTCGTTTGGCATTACGTAGCTTGTGGCATTAAACTAAAATGTCATCTTAAATTACTTTTCTCATTATGTTATGGAAATAAATATATAAATAACCCCAAAAGATCTATTTATAACAGGTAAAATAAGACAGACCCTTCAGAAAACTGCGGGGTGATGTTTACGTGCGCTAGTGTATCGAAATTCACCCCTGCCAACCCAGTTTGATTTTCGCAAGTAAAAATTTAGAAATTCACACCCCTCTATTTTCATTGTTGTCATTGTAAATATTTGTGTTACATAAAAGTAACATTTTTCTATAAGAGGTGGAGCATTTTTTTTTCAGTTTTGTTATTAAGATATTATCTTTTTCCAATAACGCAGAAAAAATAAAGCACTGTAATCATAACATTTTGTACAAATTTGAACGCAAATTCAATAATAACAATGAATTAAATACAATTTTGTAAATAATACTATTCAATTGAATTCATGCTAACGGCCTGTTATGATCCAAAGGCATATGGAATGGTGAAATTCTGTCTGCAGAGGCCTAACGGTTGGTTTCCTTGAATTTTCATAGGAATTGAATGGAAAGGGACCTAATAGATCGTTTGAGAATTTCTTAAGCTAAAGGGAATTGCAACTTAGCTGGTGAGGGAAACTGTTTCCAAGGAGGGTGGACAGTCCAGGCCAAAAGTATTGAAGCAAAGCCTTGGGGTGTGAATTTTGACATTGTTGCGGGGCAAACTCAAACTGGTTTTACATGGGTCTGAATTTGGATACACCCCACATCCATAGCAGTCCTCAAGCTGTACGTACTCCTTGGGTGGTGCAAAGGAACGACTTTGACAGCTGGACCATCACACAATGTGACCTTCCAGATATCTCACAGCTTGTTAGGTAATCAAATAAAAAATGCCTTCTCAAGACCAGCCAAGAAATACGTTTTAGGATTTATGTTACGTATAAAATATCTTAAAACTAATTATCAGTCTTATCCTTACCTTAAGAGTAGAATTCCGCCAGAACTAAAGTCGTGTGCCTTTACTGCTGGTAAAGTCTAGGTACCTGTAACAAGCCAAATGAATGAGATCTCAACACGAAACTAACAGCATTAATTTCAAACTTAACTGAAAGTCTGCAGCGTATCAGCACAGGACAGCAAGTCTCGAAGCCTAGAAGCTTCCAGGTTCTTAAATATTATTCGAGAGCTGCAAGGTCACTGTGAGTAGATTTCATCAGTAGATCTGAAATCCTTGGGTTGATAAGCTAAAGCAATATCATCTGCATATACATTTGTTTAAGACTTTGTGATTAGTCCACAGTAGACAATCGAAACTATGGATCACATAGTTACAAAGTGCCCTCTGCGTTATTTTATCCAATATGACTTTTGGATCTTGTTCTAAATATACTATGGTGCTTATTTTTTTATTAATAAATGGTAGCTAACAACAAACCTTACGCTAAGGCTTCGGACTGCGGAGGACAAGGTCCAAGCTTCGAATCCCCACTGAGCTAACGGTCGGTACTTCAATCGTTGAATAAAGTTTTATTTAAAAAAAATTAATTAAATTGGAATCTGTATAGGAAAAAACTGCCAGTGAGGGTAGTTTTTTTCTTCGGAGATCCAGACATAAATGATCACTTTTATACCATTTTGAAAAATGTTCGAATCTAATTTAAGAGTGTACAGAGGCTATCCGTGATGTCGGCCATGTTGGTTTTAATCCCATAAGAACAATATTATTTTCGATCCGGACATACGATCACGTGTATCCAAATCACAACACTTATTTTCAAACGGATTTTTTCCAAACAAACTGCATTTTATCAAAACGAAATTACATGTTGGAACTGCTTTGCGAATTTCTAATTAGTTTTACAGAAAAAAATACAAAAAGGTTTTGGTTTGAAGATTTTATTTTCACCTATTTTTCAAGGCTATTTAAAATAAGAACAATGGGATTCGCAAATTTCATTGTTCTTATGGGATTAAAACCAACATGGCCGACAGCCTCTGCAGACTCTTAAAGGTAACACAACTATAATCGAAGTGAAATGAATTGAGCTATGTGTGAAGGTAAATGCAGTTCCATGAAAATGTAATTGTTTCTGCGGTGATGTCCATTATCAGCGACCTTTTGATTTGAGACGCTACGCCTCAAGTTAGTTTCCAAATAGCACCATGCAAATCATAATAGGAGTTACAAGGAGGCTTATGTTCTTGGTTTGGCCAGTCGAGGTCCTGCTCCTATCGTCCTTTCACGCCTTCTGTTTTTACTCTGGACTACTTCTTCACATCTCCTTCACAGCTTCATAAAACGAATGATTCTCCACTGCCTGGAGTTCCTAGTGACTGTATGTGAATATTTTAATTATATGAATTTTATTTTTGTGTACTGTTTCGAACAGTGCTATTATTGCAAAAAAATCGAAGTGATATTTCCCGTTAATTCACTTCCATAACCATAACTCACGTTAACCTAACCTAACCAAACCAAACCTAACATAACATAACTAAACCTAACATAACCAAACCAAACCTAACATAACATAACTAAACCTAACATAACCAAACCAAACCTAACATAATCTAACCAAACCTAACATAACATAATCAAATCTAACATAAGATAATCAAAATAGTGGTAGTGAACTAACGGAAAAGGTTCCAAAAAAGATTTCCAAACTCCAGCAACTATTTCCAATATGGTTAAAATAGTCAATAAAATAATGAAATGTGTTACACAACATTTTCAAAGGCAAATTTTCCAAAACTGTCAATTATATTAACTAGATATAAATAAAACACTAAAAATAATAACGTTTTAAAAAATAGAATAATGCTCACTGTACTGGATATGTTTGGAATAATTTATATCAGTGGGTGGGTGTACCCATACACGCACAGTGATAGTGGTTCACCCACCCACCAACCCCTACACACACAGTGATAGTGATCCACCCGCTCACCTATACACGCTAAGTGATTGTTACCCACCCGCCCACCCATACACGCACAGTGATAGTGGTAATAAAATCCAATAATTTAATCTTGCAAATAGGCCTGCAGTTTATGAGCTTAAACTTAAAACAATTAATTGTACTTTTTTGTAACTTCACTTGCCAGTTCACATGGGCATTTAAGCCTGTGCGTTAACTTTATTCAATGAGTGAAGTACCGACCGTTGGCTCAGAGGTGATTCGAACCTTGGCCCTGCCCTCTGCAGTCAGAAGCCTTAGCCACTGAGCCACCAGTCCGGCAATTAACACTTAGGCATAGAAGTCTGAGAAATTATAAACACAAATACAGTCAGTGCTTTCGTTATGTAGACACTCTACAACATTCGTTCAGTTGCAAACAATTCAGCTTTATAGTTCAGTGGTTTTTTTTTTTTTGTTTGTTGGTGATAGTTTCATGTTTCAGATTTGTTTTAGCTTTCCAAGATCTTGCACTTAAATACAAAACAACGTGTATTTATATGAAAAAAAAAACAAATAAATGAAACTGCTTGGATTGAGTGAAACTTTTTCTAAAAAGCAAGGTCACAGAAATATGTATAAAAGTTAAACAACACCACGCATATACAAATATTAAATACTAAAATAAATAAATAAGTAAAATCAAAAATATAAAAATGTCTTCTTTTGTAAAAAGCCGTGTTTGCCAGTCTTAGAGAGCTCGGTCTAAGCCATATTATTTTTAAGTATGTAGAATTATTAATTTATACCTGATGGTAGAAAATGTTTCAAGTTTTTTTATCTCCAAAATAATGTAATATTTTTATATAATATAAAATATGTTTATAAAATATGTTTTTTACTAACACAAAACGATTGGACATCTCCAATAAAACTTAAAGGTGGAAAAGAATTTATGAATAAAAGCCAAACTTCAACTTCAAGATTTGGCACCTGTCTTAGTTCAACCTACAGAGATTATAACGTGTATACGTTTTCTGTTTAATGTAACTTCAGTGTAACCATATATACATAGCACATGGTTTTTATCAGATAAAATTTTTTAAATTTAAAATTATATAAAAGCTGTGTTATATACTTGGAAAAACTCCATAAGTCATTAGATATTAATAAAAATTAATAAAAATGTAAAATGGTCTGTCACAGAGCTAAATTTAATACATTAAGCCATTTAAGACCTACCTCACTGATTCTATTTATGCTAGCTAATCCCTCCGTAAAACAGCGCAAGTGGAACTCTGAAACTATGTGATCCATTGTTTGGATAGACTCCCCACAATCACATGACTGATGTACTGTCAATCCCCATTTGTATTTTAAGTAGTTACATCTGCCCACTCCAGTTCGGAACCGATTGAACAATGTCCACTCCTTACGTGGGAGGTTCATCCCACCTACAGGTATTGACGGATCGTTAACAAGGGACTTATTTCATCCATGAATAAGTTTCTTGAACTTTTGGATATGAATAAGTTCCATGAATTAGGAATATTTCGTCTATTAATTCGTCCCTTCATAGCTGTTCCACGTTATTGGCTCAGCTAGTATTGGGCGAGAAGTTTGATCTGCTCATCTGGAAAACAATACGTAGAGGTGGGTTTCGTGATTTTTAGCAACCTTTATAACGTGGGAGATCCTGGGTAAAGGGGAGGTGCGGGGCATTCAAGGTCTTATTTATGGAGTGTTTGAAGCCAATAATGGATTAAATACGAAGCCATTCACTGGGTTGTATGAATAGAGAAATTGCAGGATGATATTATTAGCCAATTATATTATATATAATGCTACTTAAAGCCGGCCACGCCTCACTGTGACTTAGTCAGATAGTAACAATTAGTCGTTATTTTTCACTAAATTTGTTTATTTGATTGTATGTAAAACAAACTAACGTACATATATTTTCATAAATAAACAATCATCTGGTCTCACAATAAACTTACAAGATGTGATTTGGATGTAATATGCACCTAAATCAGGTGGACACAGTTACACTGTTTCGGTACTGACATTTATTTGCAATAGTTAAATGTATGTAGGTAGGAAAATGCTGGAAATGCCGTTTCCGCTTGATATTTTTGGAACTAAGCACATAAAAACACTCTTGTATTTAAATGCAATGTTGTATGAAAGTTTCAAGTGAATCCATTCACTACTTTTCGGGTTTTGTGTACACAAACATACGAAAGTTTGATATATACATAGACTAGCCGACAGCCCTTGCTTCGCTACGGGGTGATTCTCGACTCTTACTTACCCTTCCCCCCGTGGTTTTCTCTAAACAGTCTTAACCATAACATCAATATAAAAGCTCATCCCCCAAGATAACAAAGTGTTACAGTCTATAAATCTCATTAAGACTACTTTAGGGAGATGCAAAGAGAATGGAAATGGCTTAACATTTCACAATGAAAACTATATTAGCCATGCTTTTTTCAATGTTCGTTTGTTTGTTTATTTATTTATTTATTTTTTTTGTATCAGCAGCTAGAAATTAATTACATTAATGCCAATGGTATTCTTATGGAAAAAAGGATACAAAATAAGCATGTTTATTTATTAAAAAAACACGTTTATTAATTTACTTAAATCAACCCATTGTTATCCTTATGGAACAATATTTTAGGGGCAGTTTCTACCCCTTAGGAGTATTTCATCAAGATGAAAATACATTAGTTTTCCTATTTAGTCTACAACAAACGTACCAAATTTCGGCTCTGTAGGATTATGGAAAGTGGGAGAATTAGTGATGAGTGAGTGAGGGCTTTCTCTTTTATACAAGTACAAGAGATCATGTTTATATAAGTACAAGGATGGGATGGAAACACTGTCTGAGAGATTATAATAATCCGAATGACTGAGTGACAATAGATAGGATACATAACTTAGAAGGAAATTCAATGTATTACTCGTTGACATTAAGGTTCTTGGCGATAGTAATGAATTCGTGAGGATTTTCTTCAATTAAATTATCTTTTTATCCATATAAATTTTGAAGTGCACCTTCTACTGGTCCATCCATAAGCATCGCAGTGTCTTAATAACTACCACAGATAAGAAATAAACAGAGTTCGCAACCAATACTCGCTGAATGTGCGTCTAGTAGTTATTTATATAGTTGCTATTTACCTTGTCAGTCCCTTCTTTAATATACCCAAATCTTCAAAGATAAACGTAGTAATTATTACTACAGATGTATAAAGATGTAAATTAGCTTTAATCAATTTATAACTGCCTCGTAGGCGTTCGCTGAAGCCATAAGAAAGCGACCTTGGTTTCTTTTCTCTATGTAATTAAAAAACTCTTGAATAAGGATTATCCAACAAAAGAAATAAATCTAACAAGATTATCACAATAGCTTCAAAACTTTACAACTTTCCGAACGTACAAGGATCGATTCTAATGTTATCATATTCAAATTAAACGTCGATCTAGGAAAGAACGAGTTCAAGCTAGAGATGGAAGGGAACTCCAAGGAAGGAGAAGGATAAATCACAATCGTGATCTGCGCCAAGGAGAAGAGTCGCCTTGTTCCCACGTGTCTGAAACCTTTCATAAAAAGCTCTTCGATACTATCTGAAACGAGCTGCACTGATCTGTTCCTGAAGTCGCCAAACGACATTCATACGCTCTAATTTACTAACGTTTTTGATTTGATACTCTGACGCGAGTATTATTTTTTTAATTAATTTTAATTGTTATGAATAAAAAATATGGGTTATTTTTTAAATTAAAGTTTATTAATATAATAAACCTCATGACTTCCTAATGTAATTCCAAAAACAACAATGGAAAAAGAATGATGTATGTTTTTATACATATGATGTTTTAACAAAGATGAGAAGACGGCAGCTTACTTTGACCCTGTTAAAATTTAACCTATAAATATAACCTAATTAGTAATTAAAGTGAACTTATTTTAAAGAAGAAACGGCTTGTTGTATGTTTCATGATTTGAAGTTTAAGTAAAATAAAAATGTACACAAAATATTTGAAGTTACGAGACAACATTTTAATTACTGGTATACTTTTTTTTACTTGCTCCATAAAGTAAAAAATGTTACGTTAACGGTGTTGTGCTTTTCGGGTGTGATTATCCCCGTTCAATAAAGTTTAGGTGTTAGAATGTATTCAGTATTTACGACGCAAGGATTTTACTAAAGTTATATTTAACACAGATTAGGAAGATTTTATTTCTATGATTCCATTACTTTTTTAAGGTCATTGTTATGAGATAGAGCGTAAGGACCCAGGGTTATAATTACTGCTATTATAATAAACACCTCTCAGAATATTATCCCCTTGAATAGAATTTATGAGCTTTCAAAGTGTCTTATACCAAACACAGTACTCCTAAAAAAATCAATTTGATATCTTTAGTAAAAATATCTTTCATGAAAATGAGTTTGAAATGAAACTATGATAGTTTTAGATAGTTTTGTTTTTATATTATTAGAATAAGATGCCAGAGTTCCTGGGAGGGAAATGCGACTCGTGGCCTTTCACGCTTCGACGAGGTCACTTGTGATGCTGCAACTGATGAGTCGATCATGTGAATGTAACTGGATCTTTGGATCCTGGTAACTAAGCCATCTGATGTGATATTACAGATAGCTTCCCAGTCTAACTCGTTTGTTATTATGTAAGTGGATCCTGGTAAATAAGCCGTCTGATGTAACATTACTGATAATAAATTGCCCTTTCTGAGGAACAGTTGAACTCAGTTAGTAACCAGACTACACTTATCCACACTCATCCTACACTCATATAACCATTCATATTCGCCTTGAAATACCAACAACGTTGTGTCGGCGTCTCATATGTAAGAATGTAAGAATGATAGCTTCCCAGTCTAACTCGTTTGTTATCATGTAAGTGGATCTTTGGATCCTGGTAACTAAGCCATCTGATATGACATTACTGATACTTCCTAGTCTAACTAGTTTGTTATCATGTAAGTGGATCTTTGGATCCTGGTAACTAAGCCATCTGATATGACATTACTGATACTTCCTAGTCTAACTAGTTTGTTATCATGTAAGTGGATCTTTGGATCCTGGTAACTAAGCCATCTGATATGACATTACTGATACTTCCCAGTCTAACTCGTTTGTTATCATGTAAGTGGATCTTTGGATCCTGGTAACTAAGCCATCTGATATGACATTACTGATACTTCCCAGTCTAACTCGTTTGTTATTATGTAAGTGTATCCTGGTAAATAAGCCATCTGATGTAACATTACTGATAATAAATTGCCCTTTCTGAGGAACAGTTGAACTCAGTTAGTAACCAGATTACACTCATCCACACTCATCCTACACTCAACCATTCATATTCGCCTTAAAATACCAACAACGTTGTGTCGGCGTCTCATATGTAAGAATGTAAGAATGATAGCTTCCCAGTCTAACTCGTTTGTTATCATGTAAGTGGATCTTTGGATCCTGGTAACTAAGCCATCTGATATGCCATTACTGATACTTCCTAGTCTAACTCGTTTGTTATCATGTAAGTGGATCTTTGGATCCTGGTAACTAAGCCATCTGATATGCCATTACTGATACTTCCTAGTCTAACTAGTTTGTTATCATGTAAGTGGATCTTTGGATCCTGGTAACTAAGCCATCTGATATGCCATTACTGATACTTCCTAGTCTAACTAGTTTGTTATCATGTAAGTGGATCTTTGGATCCTGTTAACTAAGCCATCTGATATGCCATTACTGATACTTCCTAGTCTAACTAGTTTGTTATCATGTAAGTGGATCTTTGGATCCTGGTAACTAAGCCATCTGATTTGATATTACCAATCGCTTCCCAGTCGAAATAGGTTTTTATCACTATCGCTGTTTCTGTGTATAGTTTACTGAAGTCTTTGTTGTCCTATTGTCTTAATTCTAAGTTGCTTACATGATTTGCTTATTTTTCTCACATTTTTATCATGTTTTATGGATTAACAAATCTTAAAGAGCCAATTTCATTCCCATCGTGTAAGGAAGAATTCAGAATCGTTGATTTGAATGAAGAACACTAACAGACATTTTAGTGTGATATTTTTTAAATATTTTAATATAACAAATATTTTAAAACTAAGGCAAATAAATTTGGACGTCTTCCTTCCGACCTTATTTATCTAATTAACTGCCGTTGCAGTATTTCTTATTTAATGCTGATTATGAGCACACGTAATACTTTTGGAACTCCCACGATAATTAGTTTTACCTTAACTACTTTTACTTTTAAAGTACCTTTCACCTTCCAATTGTAAAAAAACTCTCTATTTTTACTATATTTCAATTTAAAAACGTGTTTTTAGATATTTTAATTACTATTTAACCCTACTTGTGGCAATCGTCTATTTTATTGACAAATTATATGCACTACATATTTCACTTATAAATGTACTAAATCACGAACGAATCGGTATAATTTAGGTATCATTGAATTCAGGAGATTATAATTGATATTTAGACATCGATTCATCACTATTCGATAGTTGTCAGATGACGTAGTTTGTTTTGTTTTGGTTTAGCAGCTGCCATTTCAGCTGAACTGCTTTAGTTATTTGTCTATATCTTTTAAACGGTTTAATAGACATCGATAACCTTTATATTTTCAGTAACTAGATAACCTTTGACATATAATATATTTAGTTAAAAATTTGTTTATTTCACAAACATGGTCTCCCTACTTTATATAAATTAAAACTACAGATTTACAAATACATATTTCTTTTACTTTTTCCAATATAAATTTATACTAATTTTTGTTTGTTTTTCCTAGTCTATAACTAATTCTAAGAGTAAACATATATAATAATACAGATCTGAAGAGTTTTAAATATTTTTGGAATTTTTATAAGAAACCTTTACGCGAGACCTTAAAATGGCCTGCCCCTACAGAGTAAAACGACTGCCACTAGTAGGGTTAATACGCATTATGGTTTTGTACTAATTTACTCAAATGTGCAATTCTTTTATAGTTGTTTTTCCTCATTGAGTTAGGCTCTAACTTATTTTGCAGCCTTCAAGACGTTAGGGGACGTAATTGCTTATTACGTGTTACTTGAGCGGTGTTGAGCATGACAGAGCACACCTGCGTTACGCCAACCAGTTTGACCTTACGTGTAATGGAGTTATAATTGATGTCACATCACAAGATCCTATGAAAGATCCGGTCAGTGTCCTTCCTATATGTGCGGTTGAGTAATAATGATAGACGTATAATCTGACATAATAGCATTACTGAAACCACTTTTCCTATTAAAGAACGCTTTTCTCTTTAAGGGGAAAAATCTGTGACTTAAGGGTGTTCGATCGAAAATTATTTTTAGAATTGTTATGAATAGAATTGTTTGTCTTGTTAAAGGTAATAAGTGTGTTGAGGGAAAAAATTAAACACTCTTTTATATTTATATGGCTACCTAAAGTGGCTAATTTGGCCTTTCTTGTTTCCTAACTCATTAACAAACCGTGTGATATATTTTATTCAAATTTCGAGAATATAGTGGTCAAATGGTACTAACCAACCAAGACTAAACTAAAACTAATAATAAAATAAATAGTTTTTAAGTGTAACCAATTATTATTTTATAAATAACGTCTGTACGAATTTCAAGCTGAAATTTGCACAATTATCTTTGGCCGAAAAAGTTTATTAATAATACATAAAATCTTTATTAATAAAGTTTACAGTAAATAAGGGAGTTATTCCAGTTTGTGCTTCGGATATGCAGCAAGAGTGCTGTTACTCTCCCATGCCAACAGCAAGGCAAGCACTCTGCTACTCGTGGCGACACTGGCGGCGAAACGTTAAACTACATTCAATCCAGCGACGAACTGAGCCGGTCGGACCAACATCCTTAATAATAACCTTATAGTTAAGCTAGCTTATTCAGATAACAAAATAATGCCAAATTTAACGCTGGATTACAATATCCTCTTCAGACCTAAAACACTTTATTATTATAAGGTCCTATATTATTACTTAAAAATATATATCTCATACAATTGGAATATTTGTGTCAGGAATTTTGATGGTTAGTGAAGTCTTCTACCACAGCTGATTTAAACTGCATTATTTTACATGGGACTGCACTAGGGCTCCACTATTAACCACAAAAACAGCTGATAATTTAATACACCAAAATTTAACATTGGGTGAGAAATGTATCTCTTTGCTTATAAAACCAATACTAAAACTTAAATAACAATCAGCATAATAACCGTATTTAACAAATGGTTTGATACATAAAGTTGATTTTCTTCTAATTTTTCAATGCTCTGTTGCTGCATTCAAACGGATTTTTTTTGTACTCACGGATATTGAATGAACTTTCCTTATTTAGTTGTCTTGTCGTTCAAAAGTTTGACATTGGTCTCTTTCCCTTAGCTATACAATTTTATTGTTAACCATCTAGGTTTTTTTTAGTTCAATTTATTATGTTCTGTTATAATTTGAATTTTGGCTGTTACTATTTGAATTCTAGATGTTATACTCTCAGAATTTGTCTTGCTTAATTGTTATACATGCATAGGAAAGGTTCGAATTTATTTATTAATGTTGAAAATGATGTTGATTTATTTAATTTTTATTATTGCTTTTTGTATTGATGCTATCACTAGCTTTAATGTAAATTTAATCTTTGTGGTCACATTATCCTTTTATTTCTGGTTAGATTTTTTCTTTCATTTTGTTTTGTTTTGTTGTTGTTTTAATTAAATATTTATTCACGCTTTTAATTTTTAGTAATTGTTTTAGTGTTATCTTGTTACTCATATCTTAGTTATTGTAGCTTAGCATCTTGTTCCTCAAATGATTTATCTGTAAATTTAAAGTCGTGTCATCTATTGATAAGTAAATAAATAATGCTTGGAAGTCGAGCATAACGAAAATCGACAAGTCTTAACAAAATCTAACTTTTAAGACACGGTCTATGATGAAAACAAATTAAACAACAGATTCGTGGAAAAATGCAAAACTACTAGTATTTTAACTAAAGAAACTAAATCAAAACTCAATGATGTATCGATTAATATGCATGAGAACATAACTAATATAGAGAAGCAGCGAAACAAATATCTTACTAAAAATGTTGACATTTCTAGCCATTAGATTGCTTAATATATATACATTTTGAAAGTGATTTTTATGTTGTTCTACCAATTTTAACAGAAAACTATAATTTTACGTGAAACAATTTTTTGAAGAGTACTGCAAAAGTTACTGTACCAATCCGTCACTCTGTGTCAAAAGAATATGGAACTGTTTTTTACCCAATATTTGCATTCGGTTCGAACCGAGAAGCTTATTCATTCAATCATTCATTTCTAAGACGCCGATCGTAGGGATATGGGCGAATATGAGGGATGAATGAGTGTAGTTGAACGAGATTGTTACTATCTGAGTTCGACAGTTCAGAATAGACTATTTATTAATAGACCAATAGCCAGGGCAACTATGCGGCCTACAGTTTTATGTAGAATCCGAACCACGTAGTGTTGGTCTGATTTTCAGCTAACTGACAAGTCTGACTCTTTTATCACACACTAGGCAATTCACTTCCCCTATCTATTGAATTTTCCAATCAACTCTTCAATCTTCCAGACGAATTTGGATATAGGTTTATTTAATAATTAAATACATTCAAAATTAAACCTTAAACACGAGTGTCTACACTTTAGCTCTTAAATTTCCCAACCATCGCGATCAGCTAAAATCCCCACGTTCAAAATTTGTAGAGCTCCATTTTTAAGATTCAGCTCAACGAAGTGAATAACGTAGCTCAATCTTAAATTTTTTAAATCTTTATTTTAAATATCGCACACACCCGTTTGAAGCCGACTAACGTAAAAGTTTTAAGGACATATCTTTGTTGTACAACATTTTTGTACGACACGATATGTTCTCAATATCTACTCACAAATTTGGAATTGACTTAGATGAGTTGAGTTCCAAAATTTGAATTACAAATGTCAGGTGTTATAACTGTTGACATGATACTTACAACAAAAATAAGTATTAGTTTTAAAAAAAATTACTTTGTTTGTAAAGTTCCAACCACAAATCGGTAACGAAATCGCTGATGGTTTGTATCAATCATTTAATTGAACAATCGTTAGCTTCTCACAATTAATTACAAAATAAAAACAAACTAGTTTAAATTAAGTTTATCGTATATCTACTGTCTTTGTAAATTGTTTTCCAATCTTAAGTTTTTTGTTGTTTTTTGTGATATATATATATAAAACTAACGTTTTTATAGCTTCAAAAATTCTCATATTATACAATACAGTCTCATCTTATAAATATATATTTTAGTTATATTAGTTTAATTAGCTCCATTTCATAATCGTGTAAGCGTAAAACGATCGAAATATGTTTGAAGAGCAAAATGACAATATATTTATTACAACAAATCAGAACTATTTTATTACTAGATAATTGTCTTTAAATTTTATTTATAATTCAAAACTAGCAATTATTATTTTACAAGCTACAATGTATGCAATCTGGCTCTTCGTTATTTGGTACCATAATTTACTGGAATCAAGAACATTTTTTCCAAACGAAGCATAATTGTTTTTGTAACTGATTTATGGTAAAAATTTACGGAATTCTCAACTAAAGGTAGTGATAATATTACTTTGCATTTTACACTTATTTATGTCATTAGCGGCAAATGGATAATAATTGAAAAGTGAAATTCAATGAGAAACATGTAATTACAACTCTCGTTTCCTTAGAGCAGTCAAGCCTGAAACCTACGTTTGTGACCATAAACCAGAGATAGTTTGCAATCCAACGTGGCGAGTCAATATAACTGACGCGCCGTTATTTGTACTGAGAACTGCCAACGTTAGTCATTTGTCACCTATACAAGCCAAAACCCAGAGGTAGTTTGCTAACCAACGTGGCGAGTCAATATAACTGACGTGCCGTTATTTGTACTGAGAACTGCGAACGTTAGCCATTTGTCACCTATGTAAGCCAAAACCCAGAGGTAGTTTGCTAACCAACGTGGCGAGTCAATGTAACTGACGTGCCGTTATTTGTACTGAGAACTGCGAACGTTAGTCATTTGTCACCTATATAAGCCAAAACCCAGAGGTAGTTTGCTAACCAAAGTGGCGAGTCAATATAACTGACGTGCCGTTATTTGTACTGAGAACTGCCAACGTTAGTCATTTGTCTCCTATACAAGCCAAAACCCAGAGGTAGTTTGCTAGCCAACGTGGCGAGTCAATATAACTGACGTGCCGTAATTTGTACTGAGAACTGCCAACGTTAGTCATTTGTCTCCTATACAAGCCAAAACCCAGAGGTAGTTTGCTAGCCAACGTGGCGAGTCAATATAACTGACGTGCCGTTATTTGTACTGAGAACTGCCAACGTTAGTCATTTGTCTCCTATACAAGCCAAAACCCAGAGGTAGTTTGCTAGCCAACGTGGCGAGTCAATGTAACTGACGTGCCGTTATTTGTACTGAGAACTGCCAACGTTATTCATTTGTCTCCTATACAAAGCATAACTCAGTGTTAGTTTGCTAGCCAACGTGGTGAGTCAATATAACTGACGCGCCGTTATTTGTACTGAGAACTGCCAACGTTAGTCATTTGTCACCTATACAAGCCAAAACCCAAAGGTAGTTTGCTAACCAACGTGGCGAGTCAATACAACTGACGTGCTGTTATTTGTACTGAGAACTGCGAACGTTAGCCATTTGTCACCTATATAAGCCAAAACCCAGAGATAGTTTGCGTACCAACGTGGCGAGTCAATGTAACTGACGTGCCGTTATTTGTACTGAGAACTGCGAACGTTAGTCATTTGTCACCTATATAAGCCAAAACCCAGAGGTAGTTTGCTAACCAAAGTGGCGAGTCAATATAACTGACGTGCCGTTATTTGTACTGAGAACTGCCAACGTTAGTCATTTGTCTCCTATACAAGCCAAAGCCCAGAGGTAGTTTGCTAGCCAACGTGGCGAGTCAATATAACTGACGTGCCGTAATTTGTACTGAGAACTGCCAACGTTAGTCATTTGTCTCCTATACAAGCCAAAACCCAGAGGTAGTTTGCTAGCCAACGTGGCGAGTCAATATAACTGACGTGCCGTTATTTGTACTGAGAACTGCCAACGTTAGTCATTTGTCTCCTATACAAGCTAAAACCCAGAGGTAGTTTGCTAGCCAACGTGGCGAGTCAATGTAACTGACGTGCCGTTATTTGTACTGAGAACTGCGAACGTTAGTCATTTGTCACCTATATAAGCCAAAACCCAGAGGTAGTTTGCTAGCCAACGTGGCGAGTCAATATAACTGACGTGCCGTTATTTGTACTGAGAACTGCCAACGTTAGTCATTTGTCTCCTATACAAGCCAAAACCCAGAGGTAGTTTGCTAGCCAACGTGGCGAGTCAATATAACTGACGTGCCGTTATTTGTACTGAGAACTGCCAACGTTAGTCATTTGTCTCCTATAAAAGCCAAAACCCAGAGGTAGTTTGCTAGCCAACGTGGCGAGTCAATATAACTGACGTGCCGTTATTTGTACTGAGAACTGCCAACGTTAGTCATTTGTCTCCTATACAAGCCAAAACCCAGAGGTAGTTTGCTAGCCAACGTGGCGAGTCAATATAACTGACGTGCCGTTATTTGTACTGAGAACTGCCAACGTTAGTCATTTGTCTCCTATACAAGCCAAAACCCAGAGGTAGTTTGCTAGCCAACGTGGCGAGTCAATATAACTGACGTGCCGTTATTTGTACTGAGAACTGCCAACGTTAGTCATTTGTCTCCTATACAAGCCAAAACCCAGAGGTAGTTTGCTAGCCAACGTGGCGAGTCAATATAACTGACGTGCCGTTATTTGTACTGAGAACTGCCAACGTTAGTCATTTGTCTCCTATACAAGCTAAAACCCAGAGGTAGTTTGCTAGCCAACGTGGCGAGTCAATGTAACTGACGTGCCGTTATTTGTACTGAGAACTGCGAACGTTAGTCATTTGTCACCTATATAAGCCAAAACCCAGAGGTAGTTTGCTAGCCAACGTGGCGAGTCAATATAACTGACGTGCCGTTATTTGTACTGAGAACTGCCAACGTTAGTCATTTGTCTCCTATACAAGCCAAAACCCAGAGGTAGTTTGCTAGCCAACGTGGCGAGTCAATATAACTGACGTGCCGTTATTTGTACTGAGAACTGCCAACGTTAGTCATTTGTCTCCTATACAAGCCAAAACCCAGAGGTAGTTTGCTAGCCAACGTGGCGAGTCAATATAACTGACGTGCCGTTATTTGTACTGAGAACTGCCAACGTTAGTCATTTGTCTCCTATACAAGCCAAAACCCAGAGGTAGTTTGCTAGCCAACGTGGCGAGTCAATATAACTGACGTGCCGTTATTTGTACTGAGAACTGCCAACGTTAGTCATTTGTCTCCTATACAAGCCAAAACCCAGAGGTAGTTTGCTAGCCAACGTGGCGAGTCAATATAACTGACGTGCCGTAATTTGTACTGAGAACTGCCAACGTTAGTCATTTGTCTCCTATACAAGCCAAAACCCAGAGGTAGTTTGCTAGCCAACGTGGCGAGTCAATATAACTGACGTGCCGTAATTTGTACTGAGAACTGCCAACGTTAGTCATTTGTCTCCTATACAAGCCAAAACCCAGAGGTAGTTTGCTAGCCATCGTGGCGAGTCAATATAACTGACGTGCCATTTTCTTAGTGGTGTCTTAGTGTTTCTACCAATGTCCCAGAGTGTCATGGTGCCTGGGTCGATAAACATCTTATAGATAACCAAAGCCTTTCTACTATGACGTAATAGTTGCAAATACACTATTTCAACACAGACAATGCAAAATACGATTTTGGTTTTTACTACTGACTACTCGTATTAAATGTAATACGAAATTCCTATTAGTAGCAAATTAAACCCTATGATATATAACAAAATGTATTATTATGGTTTTAAAATTGCCCTCTGAGTTTTAAATCTAACGATACAACAAAGTGAGTCAAGGTTGACCTAACTGACCACAATGCAGAACGCATTTGCAAACAGTTAGCGGTTTCTAAAATACACAGCAGTACATGAACTGGTTTATGAGATAGCAATGCAGATATGGGAAGTATACGATAGACGTTGTACGAGCTACAATCAAATGTTATGCAAGTTTTGTAGAGCTCGGCAGCTTCAGGTTGGTCCAGTAATTCATTTCACATTATATCGAAACCTTGCACTTTCACAAGAACTAAAGTTAAACAGGATGTGGCACTCAATTATCCACTCTACACGACTACTAGGCAGATAATACAGAGTGGACGAATATTTTGAACTATACGACTGCTAGGCTGGTAATAAAGAATGGACAAGGATTTTGAACTAGACGACTTCTAGGCTGGTAATACAGAGTGAACGAGTATTTTCAACTAGACGACTGCTAGGCTGGTAATACAGAGTGGACGAGTATTTTTAACTATACTACTGCTAGGCTGGTAGTACAGAGTGGACGAGTATTTTTAACTAGACGACTACTAGGCTGGTAATTAGGAGTGGACGATTATTTTGAACTACACGATTGTTACAATGGTAATACGGAATGGACGAGTATTTAGAACTATACGATTGCCTGCTAAGCTGGTAATACAGAATGGACGAGAATTTTGAGCTAGACGACTACTAGGCTGGTAATACAGAGTGGACGAGTATTTTGAACTCTACGACTGCTAGGCAGATAATACAGAGTGGACGAGTATTTTAAACTATACGACTGGTAGGCTGATAATACAGAGTGGAGGAGTATTTTGAACTAGACTGCTAGGCTGGTAATACAGAGTGGACGAGTATTTTGAACTGTACGACTGACTGCTAGGCTGGTAATACAGAGTGGACGAGTATTTTGACTGCTAGGTACTGTACGTGTATGGGCGGGCGGGTGAGTCAATGCCAATGTATGTGTATGGGTGGGCGGGTGGGTCAATACCACTGTACGTTTATTCCTTTTTGTTGTAAAATACTCGATCAGAAAATGTATATACCCCACCCCCAGAGACCCAAACACACACCCATGAACAACCTACCTACCTACCTACAAACATATATCTCTGTACGTGTATGGGTGGGCGGGTGGGTCAATATCTCTGTACGTGTATGGGTGGGCGGGTGGGTCAATATTACTGTACGTGTATGGGTGGGCGGGTGGGTCAATGTCCCTGTACGTGTATGGGTGGGTGGGTGGATCAATATCAATGTACGTGCACGGGTGGGTTCACTATAGTACGTGTATGGGTGGGCGGGAGGGTTTACCACGGTACGTGTATTTGTGGGCGGGTCGGTTCACCACAATACGTGTATGGGTGGGTTTAATACGGTACGTGTATGGGTGGGTGGGTGGGTCAATACCATTGTACGTGTATGGCTGGGGGTTGAGTCAATACCAATGTACGTGTATGGGTGGGCGGGTGGGTCAATACCATTGTACGTGTATGGGTGGGCGGGTGGGTCAATACCATTGTACGTGTATGGGTGGGCGGGTGAGTATTTTTAACTATACGACTGGTAGGCTGATAATACAGAGTGGACGAGTATTTTGAACTAGACTGCTAGGCTGGTAATACAGAGTGGACGAGTATTTTGAACTATACGACTGACTGCTAGGCTGGTAATACAGAGTGGACGAGTATTTTGAACTATACGACTGACTGCTAGGCTGGTAATACAGAGTGGACAAGGATTTTGAACTATACGACTGCTAGGCTGGTAATACAGAGTGGACGAGTATTTTGAACTATACGACTGCTAGGCTGGTAATACAGAGTGGACGAGTATTTTGAATTATACGACTGCTAGGCTGGTAATACAGAGTGGACTAGTATTTTGAACTATACGACTGACTGCTAGGCTGGTAATACAGAGTGGACAAGGATTTTGAACTATACGACTGCTAGGCCGGTAATACAGAGTGGACGAGTATTTTGAACTATACGACTGCTAGGCTGGTAATAAAGAATGGACAAGGATTTTAAACTATACGACTGCTAGGCTGGTAATAAAGAATGGACAAGGATTTTGAACTATACGACTGCTAGGCTGGTAATACAGAGTGGACGAGTATTTTGAACTATACGACTGCTAGGCTGGTAATAAAGAGTGAACTAGTATTTTGAACTATACGACTGCTAGGCTGGTAATACAGAGTGGACGAGTATTTTGAACTATACGACTGCTAGGCTGGTAATACAGAGTGGACGAGTATTTTGAACTATACGACTGCTAGGCTGGTAATAAAGAGTGAACTAGTATTTTGAACTATACGACTGACTGCTAGGCTGGTAATACAGAGTGGACTAGTATTTTGTATTTTGCACTATTTCGTGTTTTAAACTTTTAACTGACTATATATATACAGCCTTGAACAATTTGTAGAAGGCAATAATACATAGTAATTTACACAAGTTGCAATTAGTCATATTTTGTTGTACTGTTGTTAATATTATCATTTACTTTATGGCTAAGGTATTGTGTTAGGGTTTGGCTTGGACTAACGTTGGTGTTTGTGAGTTTAAACTCTTGGTATTGTTGTTATAATTATTATTTTTTTTTAGTTTAAAGTAATTGTTTTTATTGCAAGATCTTCTGAGTATTTCTTATTTTTGATGATATTTTTAAAAATATGTGTATTTTTTATATTTCCCACAGAAAAGAAATAAACAGAGGCGTATGCAATAGTGGGCTGAATAGGTGTCGAGTTGTTATTTCTCCAGTATTTCATGAAATGGCAGGAGCTGACATTTCTCAGTTCCTCCCTTATTCCCCCAAACCCACAAAAATTACTAACGTAGTAATTATTACTTTAGATGTATAAACCTGAAAATTTGTTATAATATCTATATTACAACGGCCACTAAGGCGTTCGCAGTGGTCATAAGAAGGCGACCTCTGTTTCTTTTTTCTCTGTGATTTCCGTAAATAAATACAACTGGCATGAATAAATATGAAATAAATAAATACAATGGGGCTTAACAAGGCTAGTGGTTAGCACTCCTGACTTTAAATGCAGAATTCAAGGGTTCAAATCCCGGCAAGTCCAAACGAATTTAACCTGATAGGTTCATAATAATTTTGAAATACATAGTAAAAATCACCACAGGTGGAAAAATACCCCTTCTCACAATTACTGATGCAAAAAGAATCCACGCAACGATTGAGTGTGGATGACGATAATTTTGCACTGGCTAGAAACGAAAGCCGCGACACAGGATAGATTATGCCATTCACTTTCGCAGCTGGCTGGTCGATTGATTGGAGCTTTATTGACCGACTAACGTTCTCACTGTTATACTTGCGTCTGTCTACTCACCGACTGACGCAGCTGGCTGGTCGAGTGATTGGAGCTTTATTGATCAACTAACGTTCTCACTGTTATACTTGCGTCTAACTCAGAGACTGACGCAGCTATGACTAATGTTCTCACTGTTATACTTGCGTCTACTCACCGACTGACGCAGCTGGCTGATCGAGTTATTGTGGCTTTATTGATCAACTAACGTTCTCACTGTTATACTTGCGTCTACTCACCGACTGACGCAGCTGGCTGGTCGAGTGATTGGAGCTTTATTGATCAACTAACGTTCTCACTGTTATACTTGCGTCTAACTCAGAGACTGACGCAGCTATGACTAATGTTCTCACTGTTATACTTGCGTCTACTCACCGACTGACGCAGCTGGCTGGTCGAGTGATTGGAGCTTTATTGATCAACTAACGTTCTCACTGTTATACTTGCGTCTAACTCAGAGACTGACGCAACTATGACTAATGTTCTCACTGTTATACTTGCGTCTACTCACCGACTGACGCAGCTGGCTGGTCGAGTTATTGTGGCTTTATTGATCAACTAACGTTCTCACTGTTATACTTGCGTCTACTCATCGACTGACGCAGCTGGCTGGTCGTATGATTATGGCTTTATTGACCGACTAACGTTCTCACTGTTATACTTGCGTCTACTTACCGACTGACGCAGCTGGCTGGTCGAGTGATTGGAGCTTTATTGATCAACTAACGTTCTCACTGTTATACTTGCGTCTACTCATCAACTGACGCAGCTGGCTGGTCGAGTGATTGTGGCTTTATTGACCGACTAATGTTTTCATTGTTATACTTGCGTCTACTCACCGACTGACGCAGCTGGCTGGTCGAGTGATTGTGGCTTTATTGACCGACTAATGTTCTCATTGTTATACTTGCGTCTATTCACCGACTGACGCAGCTGGCTGGTCGAATGATTGTGGTTTTATTGACCGACTAATGTTCTCACTGTTACTTGCGTCTACTCACCAACTGACGCAGCTGGCTGGTCGAGTGATTGTGGCTTTATTGACCGACTAACGTTCTCACTGTTATACTTGCGTCTACTTACCGACTGACGCAGCTGGCTGGTCGAGTGATTGTGGCTTTATTGATTAACTAACGTGCTCACTGTTATACTTGCGTCTACTCACCGACTGACGCAGCTGGCTGGTCGAGTGATTCTGGCTTTATTGATCAACTAACGTTCTCACTGTTATACTTGCGTCTACTCACCGACTGACGCAGCTTGCTGGTTGAGTGATTGTGACTTTATTGACCGACTAATGTTCTCACTGTTATACTTGCGTCTACTCATCGACTGACGCAGCTGGCTGGTCGAGTGATTGTGGCTTTATTGATCAACTAATGTTCTCACTGTTATACTTGCGTCTACTCACCGACTGACGCAGCTTGCTGGTTGAGTGATTGTGACTTTATTGACCGACTAATGTTCTCACTGTTATACTTGCGTCTACTCACCGACTGACGCAGCTGGCTGGTCGAGTGATTCTGGCTTTATTGATCAACTAACGTTCTCACTGTTATACTTGCGTCTACTCACCGACTGACGCAGCTTGCTGGTTGAGTGATTGTGACTTTATTGACCGACTAATGTTCTCACTGTTATACTTGCGTCTACTCATCGACTGACGCAGCTGGCTGGTCGAGTGATTGGAGCTTTATTGATTAACTAACGTTCTCACTGTTATACTTGCGTCTGTCTACTAACCGACTGACGCAGCTGGCTGGTCGAGTGATTGAATCTTTATTGATCAACTAACGTTCTCACTGTTATACTTGCGTCTAACTCAGAGACTGACGCAGCTATGACTAATGTTCTCACTATTATACTTGCGTCTACTCACCGACTGACGCAGCTGGCTGGTCGAGTGATTGTGGCTTTATTGATCAACTAACGTTCTCACTGTTATACTTGCGTCTACTCATCGACTGACGCAGCTGGCTGGTCGAATGATTGTGGCTTTATTGACCGACTAATGTTCTCACTGTTATACTTGCGTCTACTCACCAACTGACGCAGCTGGCTGGTCGAGTGATTTTGGCTTTATTGATCAACTAACGTTCTCACTGTTATACTTGCGTCTACTCACCGACTGACGCAGCTTGCTGGTTGAGTGATTGTGACTTTATTGACCGACTAATGTTCTCACTGTTATATTTGCGTCTACTCACCGACTGACGCAGCTGGCTGGTCGAGTGATTGGAGCTTTATTGATCAACTAACGTTCTCACTGTTATACTTGCGTCTACTCACCGACTGACGCAGCTTGCTGGTTGAGTGATTGTGACTTTATTGACCGACTAATGTTCTCACTGTTATACTTGCGTCTACTTACCGACTGACGCAGCTGGCTGGTCGAGTGATTTTGGCTTTATTGATCAACTAACGTTCTCACTGTTATACTTGCGTCTACTCACCGAATGACGCAGCTTGTTGGTTGAGTGATTGTGACTTTATTGACCGACTAACGTTCTCATTGTTATACTTGCGTCTACTTACCGACTGACGCAGCTGGCTGGTCGAGTGATTTTGGCTTTATTGATCAACTAACGTTCTCACTGTTATACTTGCGTCTACTCACCGACTGACGCAGCTTGCTGGTTGAGTGATTGTAACTTTATTGACCGACTAATGTTCTCACTGTTATACTTGCGTCTACTCACCGACTGACGCAGCTGGCTGGTCGAGTGATTCTGGCTTTATTGATCAACTAACGTTCTCACTGTTATACTTGCGTCTACTCACCGGCTGACGCAGCTTGCTGGTTGAGTGATTGTGACTTTATTGACCGACTAATGTTCTCACTGTTATACTTGCGTCTACTCACCGACTGACGCAGCTGGCTGGTCGAGTGATTGTGGCTTTATTGATTAACTAACGTTCTCACTGTTATACTTGCGTCTACTCATCGACTGACGCAGCTGGCTGGTCGAGTGATTCTGGCTTTATTGATCAACTAACGTTCTCACTGTTATACTTGCGTCTACTCACCGACTGACGCAGCTTGCTGGTTGAGTGATTGTGACTTTATTGACCGACTAATTTTCTCACTGTTATACTTGCGTCTACTCATCGACTGACGCAGCTGGCTGGTCGAGTGATTGTGGCTTTATTGATCAACTAACGTTCTCACTGTTATACTTGCGTCTACTCATCGACTGACGCAGCTGGCTGGTCGAGTGATTATGGCTTTATTGACCGACTAACGTTCTCACTGTTATACTTGCGTCTACTCACCAACTGACGCAGCTGGCTGGTCGAGTGATTGTGGCTTTATTGACCGACTAACGTTCTCACTGTTATACTTGCGTCTACTCACCGATTGAACTCGGCTATTTGAATTGAACAGTGTTTACTCTATCAAAAAAACTTATTACTAAACTTTATTGCTAAAAACCTTTATTACTTGAGTATATTACAAATAAATAATAATACGAACAAAATATACCTATAAAGATCCAAACTAAACGAGTTAACTAGCAAATCTGAAGAATATATTCTATTAATAATCATGTTTTTGAAATGGCTAAATTTAACAAGTACGTTGGTAATGGCCTACCCACCCACTCAAATACGTTTAATATCTAACTAGATTCACTAGTTCTAAATGTAGGATGGTACTAATGAACGCCTGATAACGATAGGAGGAATACGTGTCAAAACATTGTGTTTCTTTCTAAAAAAACTTCAATCATTGGTAATATCCATCAAATTTTTACTCATAATTTTTACCGGGTCTCAGAAATATCCATACTTTTCCCTCCTCAAGCCTGCTTCCACCCACAACCCGTGACCAAATTCATTACAATCCAACCGACTAACATGGTACTGACAGCTTACTCTACCTATATACCGTTGTCAGTGAGTTATTGATTGATACAGAGGGATCCGTTAACTGGGCCAATGTTCGACTGTTGGTGCGCGCTACAGGTGACAAAAAGGCGCACGAGTGCAACACCTGCACGTTCAGCTTGTTGGATAATAGCGCAGGCAATTATTTAGCTCACCGCGCGCCGTCTCCATGTCATAACAGCCTCGTTCAGATTTGTAGTAATTACAAATCTATTTTAGAAATTTGAATTTTTAGTTGATTGTTAAATCAATAGTTATAAATGTGGTGCTTTTTTATTAAGAGTTATCAAATATACTTTAATGTTGTTTTCATTAACAATCATCTCAACTAAAAATAATTAATTGTGATAATAAACCATGACAGCAGCTTATTTTTATTTAATTATGAAGTGAATCAAACGTTAGTAATGAGACTAATACATTTTACTACAGCATTTATATTATTACAAGTATTTAGAAAAGAGTTGTACAAGACATATAATATTTAATGCAATTAACAATAAATAATTCTGGAATAGTGTTGTAAACAATGTAAGAATAAATGGAAATTATATGTGTAACAAAGAAATCTGCTGTCAGAAAAATCAATATTCAGGTAAAAACATGAAATATATGTAAATACACCAACCAGAACACTTTGCTGATTCCAGAAAATCAAACTTAAAACCATTTTAGTTCTTGATTTTAGAATTTAAATTTAAATTAATTTACTACGTACTTCAGCGAGACACTTCTTTTTACGAGCGTTCAAGTCTCCAGCATCTGTTTTTCAGCACAAGTTCGTCAACATTTTCCTGATGAATTATTAGTTTCCTGTAAATATACTTTGTTTTCTATTGTTATGTAAATGGTTAATTAAACTTTAAGATTGTTTTTAGGCTATACTTACCATCCATACCTTTTTTTGTAAAGGGAAATAGTTTTCAGTGTAAATCCAGGAAAGATAAACCTGTTCTAGCCAATAAGACCCATCATTATATCTTTTCACTAGTGATAATCTAATGATCTCCTTAGAATCAATTCGGGACCTTTTCCGTTAATTCACTACCACTACTTTGGTTATATTATGTTAGGTTTGTTTAGGTCATTTTAGGTCTGGTTATCATGTTAGGTTAGGTTAAGTTATGTTATGTTAAGTTTGGTTATGTTAGGTTAACCTAAGCTATGGTTTGGTAGTGAATTAACGGAAAAGATCAAGTCGTTCAAATCAATAATATTAGATATTCTTAAAGAACTGTTCTGTACCAAATACGAATTCATTCATTCGAAAACGCCAATAGCCTTTTGGCGAGAATGAGCTTCAGTTAATGTTTTCCACGCAACTCTACGGCCTTTAATGTAAATGTTTGGTAATTTAAAGGGGCAGAATAAAGTTTTACTTAAAAGTTTGGAAACTGAGTATAACCAGCTCTAAGTCAAAGCTCTGTCTACTCTAGTAGTCTTTGATATATGGAGTTTTACCAAGAAAGTGAGGGATGTATCTTTATCATCAGTAATACAATGGTAATAAGAGGTAGTTTCGCGTAAATTTGATATAACGATTGAATTAAACAATCTTATTTATCATTATTCTAGCTCGTTTCTAAATGGATATATTATTTAATGTTATAAGATGAAACAAGCACTCCAGTAAATATTTTTTTTAATTTTGTTAGGCCTTTCGGTAACAAAGTTACTATCTTCAGACACTTAAATTAATATTGTTTACATTTGATTGATTTGAAAAACACATGGTAAAATAAAAATAAAACATATGGAATAATTCAAATAAGAAAATAATATATATATATATATATTTATATGTAAAAATTTTATAGATTTAAAACAATAGTGGTGAGTTTTAAAATGTTCCTGGCTCGTTATTAACAGGAATTTCTTTGAATTTTTTTATATATAAGCTTTCATAAGCATCTAATTGTTCTTTATTTTGAACTTCTTTTAGTAATTTACATTTTGTTAAATTCTGCTTGGAGAAGTGTTACATATGGATCTTATACAAACGTAATGGAAAACAGTTTTAAAAACACTCTAATGTAAATTTATCGTTTAAATGTACATTAAAATATTTACTTGGAAGTTCAAATGACAAAATTAAAAATGAAGAAAAATCTGGAATTTATGGAATTTAATGTGACAATAGCAATAAAAAATATATTGGTCAAACCAACAGAAAAATTTCAACAAGATTAAAAGAACACAAATATCAATTTAAAAATGAACAAGAGGAGAAATCAGCGATAGCAAACCACTGTATCAATTTCAACCATAATTTTACAAAATGTAAATTACTAAAATAAGTTCAAAATAAAGAACAATTAGATGCTTATGAAAGCTTATATATAGAAAATTTTAAAAAATTCTTGTTAATAACAATCCAGGAACATTTGAAAACTCACAACTATTGTTTTTAATTAATAACATTTTTACATTTTTATATATATTTTTATTATTTTCTTATTTAAATTATTCCATGTTTTATTTTTTTTTATTTTACCATGTGTTTTTTAAGTCAATCAAATGTTAACCATATTAATTTAGTTTGTGTGTCTGAAGATGGTAACTTTGCTATCGAAAGGCCTAACAAAATTAAAAAAAAAAAAAAAAAAAACTATTTACTGGAGTGTTTGTTTCATCTTATAACATTAAATACTCATTTATTATGATTTGCCTTATTTTAGATATTCATTCTATATTTGAATCTAAATATTCAGTGCTTAAATCTTAAAGTTATTTCCCGTAAAAATTTAGATAAGATTTTCAATGTTGATTTTTTTATTTGATGACGTAACTCAATGTCATAAGTGTTTCATAGAAATTTATAGATGTAGATTAGATGTAACTGTTTTGTGATTAGTACAAAATAATTAACATGTTTTATATATGTTTATATATTAATTTTGTATCTATTCTTAACTCGCTGATCATAAAAATATGGGAAAATAATGATTTATAAAGAGTGAATATCAGCCGGTGGTTATCAGCAGATATTTTTTTAAAGTTTACCATGACTGATTGGTATTTAACAGAAAACTACGCTATCGACAAATGTACAGTAAGAAATATAAGTTTTTTTATTTTACTTGTGTCGTTTTGGTTAAGATTTATCTTATTAGACGGCTGTAAAGAAAGTTAATCGCTGTTAGAAGGTTGATACTTTTGTTTTCATGTTGGATGGGATTGTTTTAATTTGGTGAGACTAGTTTGATGAGATAATGCAGTGTGAAAATAATTTCTGTGATGTTACGTGTTTGGTCTGACACGTCGTTTGTTTACACGTAGTGATGTGATGAGGATCCCATTCAAACAGGACCAGAATAGGAAGAGCTGAAGGCCTTCTGATTTAATTTAGCCAATAGCAAAGAACGGTACGTCTTGCTTGCACAAAGGACCTGACTAGGTCACAAACCGTTAGGGCCGTCCCAACTGACCCACTGAACCTCTACCACCCACGCCCCCGACCTCCATTTAGAGCCACCAATCGGTTCTACTCACTGTTCGGGTGTTCCAAACAATGGTACATACACTTATAAAGATTTTAAAAGGCCATTTGGTTCGTAGTTTATTCATAAGGGATGACCTTAATTGTTCAAATTCGTACGATTTCCCATTTTCCTTAATCTAAAATAAAACAATTTGTCTTACCGTAGGTGCGGAAGTTGTGTATTTGAAGGATGTTTACCAAGAAACTAAGAAACCTAAGAATAATCAAGTCTCACTATTGTTTTCCTTGTTTATATATTTACGTTATGCCAAATGCTTTTTAAAAATTTATGATAGGTTTTAAAATTTTTTATTGTAGTTGGAACAAAAAGCACCAAATCCTTTCCTCGTACTAGTTTTCACTGCGCATTCACTTTACATTTTTTACTCAAAAACCCTTTGCTGAGATTTTAAATTATGGACGTTCCAAATATTTTCTATAATTTCAGAATTTCGACTGTTCAGTAAAAAAGTTTATATTGAAGTACTTCTTTTCTTAAAAAGTTAAAATTTTGTATAAAATCGATAGAAAACGTTTGTGACAACCATGTATTAAAATGTGAATGGGACACAATAGAGGTATTTGAGTAAAACATTTAAAATTGATGCACAGTGAAAAGTAGTAAAAATTTCAGTATTTTTTTTGCAACTAGGTTGAAAACTATTATAACATAAAATAAAATTTGAAAATGTATATGTCATTACGTAAATCTATGAGGAAAATAATGGAGGGACATGATGTAAACATGCCTCAAACTCGGATACACAAAATGTTGACAGAAGATGTATCTCTTGAAATGTTAAAAAAAAAATAATATAAAATTTGGGATTTGAAATATATTTGTATTCTGAATTCATACATTTTCAGAACATTTATATCTCAAATGACAGTTATAAACTAATAAAAAAAGACAATAACACACTCACAACAAGCCTCCTTTCAATTCATGGCTGCTGTTATTTATTGGTCATAAATAACAACAGCCTTGAATTGTTGCCTTGAGTTGTTATTTATGACCAACAAGCTACTTATGACAAGTTACTTCAATATAGTTTTACTTTAAGAACTGAATTGTAATTTATAACATAATTTGTGTACAGTTCCTTTTCTACTAAAAACCTTTTTAGTAAGCTCTTAAACTGTCGATAATTTGTGTGCTTTCAATTCAACTGGCAATTTATACAACCGCATGCGACACATGTCTCTCATGAAGGGTGAGGTGTTTTTGAGTCACCAACACGTTTGGAGGTAATGGGAATAGAATTGCCAAAATCACACTACTACTATTGCCAGTGGCCTTGAACGGAGGGCTTCAACGTTATTGTAAGATAACGGAGTCAAGCAACATCGACCGTGGCTGTCCCTTGGATGGGTGACCGTCTGAGCGATCCCGTCCTTGCACGCAGCCCGCCTGCCCGGTCACTGGTAGTGGTTCGGAAGTCACCCTTAAGCCGTTGGTCCCCAGGTTAAGTGTTAGAGAGGGCTTCTTTGCCCTAACTTTACCTGGTAAAATAAGACGATCTTTAACTATCAAATTTTTAGTTTTCAAGTTCAAGTCTGTAGTTTTTACTGTAAAACAGATTTATTAATTAGTAACAGTCAAATAACAAACTAAGCAATAGTTAATTATTCATAACAACCTTCTGATACTCTTGTTCGTGCTTACAGAGTATAAAATAAATCAGCCTGATCTCTTATTTCTGTAAATACAGAACAGATTTGTAATAATCCATATTTTATGTAATGTCCTTATCTTTATTATAATCAAAGACATTGTAAAACGAGTTATTAACACGTTCAGTGCTCACGTCTCAGATCCATATAACACTTAGGGAACACAAATTCTTCAGAGTTAATGTGAGGCCTTGTTAAAGATTAGTTAGTTATTCGTTCATCAGAAACATGCGCTTGTAACAGTATGGCCGAGCGTGATGAGTCTAGCGGTAGCATTAGATTTACTCTGCGAGAATTTCCACTAGAAACCATTTTATGCATTTATTAATCAGAATGCGTTCTTTTAAAAATTCTAATTAAACTAATCTAATTAATTATAACTCATGCCACATTAAATAATTGATTGGATGGCTGCGCTTTCCCTGGACATTCTCTGCGCCGATTCATTCCATCCTAGTTATTTAACAGTTCATAAACTGTTTAAGTTGATCACTAAATACTTTTTATATACTATAGTTAAATTAAAATAAATATATACAGCGTGTAAGTTTAAATTATATTTATCATATAAACTACTTAATAAGTGAATGAATTTGTATGTGCAATTCACATTGATTATATGTAATTGGAATAGTATTTTACCCCAAATGTGAATATTATAGGATCGAATGAAATCTAACTTCACAGGATGAGCTGAGAAATTAGCAGTAAGAAAACGCACTTACTCTCACTGCGTCAACTCACCATCTGAAAATAAACAAGTAACGTGGTCCATAAATTGACCTAAAGAACTAACATCAGTAACAAGGTCCATAAATTGACCCAAATAACTTACATCAGCAACGCGGTCGTCAACTCACCCTCTGAAAATAAACAAGTAACGTGGTCCATAAATTGACCCAAACAACTCAAACCAGTAACGTGGTCGAAGAATTGACCCAAACAACTCACACCAGTAACGCGGTCGTCAATTCACCCTCTGAAAAGAAACAAGTAACGTGGTCCATAAATTGACCTAAAGAACTAACACCAGTAACGTGGTCTACGAATTGACCCAAACAACTCACAGCAGTAACGTGGTCGTCAACTCACCCTCTGAAAAAAAACAAGTAACGTGGTCCATAAATTGACCTAAACAACTCACACCAGTAACGTGGTCCATAAATTGACCTAAACAACTCACACCAGTAACGTGGTCCATAAACTGACCTAAACAACTCACACCAGTAACGTGGTCCATAAACTGACCTAAACAACTAACACTAGTAACGTGGTCCATAAACTGACCTAAACAACTCACACCAGTAACGTGGTCCATAAACTGACCTAAACAACTCACATCAGTAACGTGGTCCATAAACTGACCTAAACAACTCACACCAGTAACGTGGTCCATAAACTGACCTAAACAACTCACACCAGTAACGTGGTCCATAAATTGACCTAAACAACTCACACCAGTAACGTGGTCCATAAACTGACCTAAATAACTCACACCAGTAACGTGGTCCATAAATTGACCTAAACAACTCACACCAGTAACGTGGTCCATAAACTGACCTAAACAACTCACACCAGTAACGTGGTCCATAAACTGACCTAAACAACTCACACCAGTAACGTGGTCCATAAACTGACCTAAACAACTAACACCAGTAACGTGGTCCATAAATTGACCTAAAACAACTAACACCAGTAACGTGGTCCATAAGTTGACCTAAAACAACTAACACCAGTGACGTGGTCCATAAGATGACCTAAAACAACTAACACCAGTAACGTGGTCCATAAATTGACCTAAAACAACTAACACCAGTAACGTGGTCCATAAATTGACCTAAACAACTCACACCAGTAACGCGTTCCATAAATTTACCTGTAGAACTTACACCATAAGAAAAAAAACAAGTAACATGTCTTTTTATTTAAATTTCAATTGTTTACCTTTTATTCAAGAGTATAATATTTAGTTATTTTATCTGTGGATGAATGATTAAAAAATTAAGTCTAAAATTTGGTTTAGCGAATTCTGAAACTTAAGAAACATATTCTGTTGATAGGGGCCTACGTGATTAACGAAATTGAATTTCGCCAAGACACGTGCTTACCTAAGCGTTATGTGGTAAACAATGGATGATTCTCCTGAGAAAGGATTAAGTTGTTTGAGTCTGACCACGGGAAAAGGAATATTGTGATCTGCGTGAAAGTGCTTGAGATTACGTAGATGTTTACATATCCTGAAAGTCCTAAAAATTGTGTCTATATAAGCTATTTTTACTAACTGAAGAGAGTTTGCCACTAACTCAATTCATTAATTGGAAATATTAATTACGACAGTAAGATTATGTTGAAATACATGAATTGGTAAAAACTTCAGAGGAAATTTTTCGATTTCTCTTTTTGTCAGTATGTTATGAAGGAATTTGGTAAGGCAATTATTTACCAAACTAATTTAAATATGAATAAATTGGCAGATGTACAAAATAATACTTTAAGGCTTGATGTAACTATTCATTAAAAACCCTTAAATTTGTTTAGCCGAACCTTATAAGTTCAATTCTGGGTTTATTTTAATATCAGACTTCCATATTTTACAACTTATGTTTTTTTACTATTGACTAAAATGACTACTAAAGGCAATATTGATATAGGCCTATATGAACCTACCGGCATAGATCTGGTCACAGGTATGTTCATGTAATGCAACGATAGAGCATGATTTTAATGTATTTGTATTTTTCGTCCCATTAGGGACTAAAAATATAGTTTGACTTTGAAAGGACAATGTTAATATGCTCTTATAACATCGTGCAAAATGTAACTTCAGGGGAAAGTCCGTTGGTGATACGTTCCAAAGCTTAATTTTGTACTTTGCTTGGATTTCATTGAAGTTGATGTTGGTTCACTTTTTAGATCATGACAATGAGTTGATACGACTTGTGTATACAGGGTCGTTAACAAAGTGGTTCTAAAACTAGTACAATAAGTGAGAATGGAAAGGATAGATACCGCGTTGTCAACAGAGCATAATTGTTAATAAGCATGAATCCGGGGGCCACTTACGTCGCAGAGTCAGGCGGAAGAGGTCGGGAGGTCGGCCAACACTTCCTTCTGCTTCTGGTCTGTGGCGTGTATCTACCACTGCTGGTGGCTGTTGCCATTCCCATTCCACGGATCTCGGTCTCATTTGGTTCAAGGCTGTGTGTTTCGTACAATCTAGACTCAACTTGCCATGACTCTTGACCTCGGTAACATTTTGAACCAGCAGTGCCATTCGGCGAAAGGAATATTTTCTCAGGCCAAATTAATGCTGATGTGTAACACCTATCCGCAGATTTCCACTTAATGCCTCACACTTCAATTATTGGAAATTGAGTATGAAGGAAATTGGCCGGTAGTTAGTTAAGCCCTTCATCGTCCTTTACAGTCCGTTGGGAATCCATTCATACTCGAACGACTTAGCATGAATTTAAAAAAAAATCAACTAACTCTTAATTTATCATTAAAACCATCAGGTAATAACACTGTTTTTTTTTTTTTTAAAGTCCTTACTTTGAAATAATTGTACAATCATTCCATATTCACTCATATTATGAAAATAAAATCACTTTCTTAATGATAAGACGATGATATTTAAATACAACTATCTATAGAAAAAGTATCTGTTGATACGTAGATATGTATATATATATATATATATATATATATATATATATATATATATATATATATATATATATAAATTATTCTAAATTGCCCTCAACCCACTTATTTTTACCTTATTAACAACAAAAAAGTGAATGTCATATAAAAATCAAACATAAATCGATGTCGGTATACTAGTTTACCACTCTAAGACTATAAGGATTCACAAATGAGGTTTCGTGTGAAGAGTCAATTGTTTTTAATTTCTACCAAAACGTAATCTGCAGATTAAAAACTACCTTAACAAGACTTTTATATTTTCATAAATGTATTAAAATGTAATAACGATTTCGATGTAAAAAATCGTTTCGTAAGAATACTGCTCATTTATATTTGTGGTGTCTGAGAGTAGTCATGTAGAATGTTGCTACACCGTGTGTGTGGGTAAATAAAGGTTAGTTGTTCATGATTTCCGTGTATGTGATGTAAAGGAGGATGAGTGAATGTGGAGAGGTTGAAGGTGAGTGTGAGAGTCCACGGGAATGCGTCTGTGTGTGTGGGTTCGCCGCTGTAGTACCGTTTGTTGAAGAGTGCGAAACTTGAACGCTGTTGAAAGTTTAATTTGTTTTCCATTACGAAACAATTTCTTATGTTCACTCTAGGAATTTGTTCGATTTCATCTCACTAGCAAGTTGTATTAATTACACTAATTTGTTAATTTTACAGCATTACAATACATTCATGTTCACCCATGCGAATCATGAACATCACTTGTCTATACGGCTGAGCATTAAAAAAAACGTAAATATAACATGATCATTGTGAAAATTGTGGACCTTTTAGAATATACTCAATTTTAGGACCTGTGTTTACCACTTTATAACATGATCTAAACCGAACCTAAACAGACTAAACATAATCGATCGTTATGAAGATGTTAACCTTTTAGAATGCACTTAGTTTTTAAGACCTGTTTTTTACCACTTGATAACACGATCTAAACCGAACCTAAACAGACTTAACATAATTGATCGTTATGACACTCAGTTTTAGGACCTGTTTTTTACCACTTCAGTTGTGTTGATTGCTAAGATAAAGAAAAATGCATGCTGAGAGTAGAGAACATTCCTTATCCTTGCGTACAGAATAGCTTACAGCTTTGACTTTGCGCACAGTGCAATTTCAAGTAACAATTTTTCGATGAAATGGAGTTGAACTATTATAATAACATTTGTCGTAAACACTTACCTATATTTCCAACGCAATTTCTCAGAAAGAAACTTGAAATTATCGTCTAGTCTAGATCAAGGTGTGAAATTATGGTGGAGGGGAAGCAAGGCCAGAGTCCAGTGCAGATTTGCGACGATGGACGCCTGTAATCTTCGGCTTGCAACCTAAATGTCAATCCGTAATGTTACACCTTGCAGCTAGAACGGACGCAGTTTAGAACGTGACTGAGTTGCCCAAATTGTGACTCTTAGGAAATAATTCGGCCAAGTTGTTTGCCAAATCTAAAAATCTTGTAACAAAAGTACAAAGACAAATGAAGATATATTATAAAATCCATAAGTATACTTACATTAAACATCGACGATTACTTTTAATCTGTGAATATCAAGAAGATGTCTCTTATACCAATTAATAAACCCACTCTTACAACGAGAAGATTCATTATATGAGTATATTTGCAAACTCAACTGCATATTCAGATTGAACTGAAAATTAAAACTAAATAATAATAATATTAAGAAAAATAAATGTCTTCCACATTTTTTGTGGAATCATAACATAACCTCTTTAAAATTTTTTCGGAAAAGTTCATAAAGAATGAAGAGACGGAGTATGTTTGGTGCATCACCAACGAGTTGGGCTGGATCGACAATCATAATCAAGCAAGTAGTGGAATTTGTAATGTAATATTAAGAACTAATATTGTAGATGAACTGGTACAGGGCAAATAGCTGCAGTTTTGCTGCAGCTTCACTAAAATTTCCATCCAATTTTGAAGAATGTGTGTTCTTTCTATGTATAAAAATAATTGAATGGTGAAGTTAACAAAAGTTTAATACAAATATTTTAGTTGTAAAAGTTGAGTTTGTACGACTTTAATCATATTTTTTCAGGGTGTTAATTGGTCTTTGACTCGATTTAAGGAAATTTACTTTATCTAAAATTTGTCATGATTGTACAGATTATTAGACGCCTTGTTTTCCAATAAAAAGTTATGCGAGTGTTAGTGTTGTGATACCTAACATCGTTAGCAAATTTAATGCAGATTTAATTAACACAAAATGGCAGCCATATGCTTAGGACGGGGTCTTGTTTTCCATATTAAACTTTAAAATTGCATTATAGTAGTTAGATATGTCTTTCTATATCTTGCTGATCTTAAATATGCAAATTAAAGTTTAGTTTAATGGTGACAGCGGCTAAGCTTGGGCCACTTTTTGCCGTGGAATCCGGATCTTGTAATAAATGTCATCGTTTCTAGGTATTTTAAGCCTGCGCCTTCTTTCACATCCTTTTATAGGGCAAGAAAGGTCCTGTCTTATTTATTGAACGATATAATTTGATAATTCAAAACTTTCTCACTCATCCTTCTTTCAAATTACTTAGGTAATTTCATGCTCTAATATGATCAGACCTTCAGCATGTAGAAAAAATAACTATTACTTATACGGAAGATATCCACATATATAAAAAAAATCACGACTTTGACATTAAGTTATATTGTAAGTATACTGTAAGTACAAACAAAAGTAATTTCAATTTCGGCGGAAAAAATGTTATATCTAAACAATTTATCGTGGTAAAATTTCCTCCGGATTAGACGAAATGTCCAATTTATGGTGTTTAACTTCTACACTTGTGACGCAAGGGAAAACTACATGATTGTAAAGGAACTAAAATATCTATTTTTCAATTCTTTGAGTAGCAGTATAAACTTCAATGCTGCAAGAAACCTCTATTCGGGTAACTGATAAAAATTGGTTCTCGGAAAAAAGTTCTGATTGGTAAAAATTATTTGGAAATTTCCAATGCTTCAAGTGTTTTAAGAAACAAACACATCATTTTCAAGTTTCTCACAGTAATTTACTTCATTATAATCAATAAAATAATATTTGTTTCAGCAACTAAGCTTGTCACTCAGAAACTCTTGAGTGATGTAAACAAGAGAAACGATTCAACAGATATAATTGTTTTTTCCTTAAAACACTTGAAGCATTGGAAATCTACAAATACTGTTTACCAATCATGAACAATCCAGTGGTAATAAATAGCATTCAAACAACAAAAAGGTTCTGTTTAGTATGGTTACATTCACAATCAATTATTGATCATCCTCAATTAAGCCATCAGGTGTTCTATTATCCACTCTTCCATCTCTGTTCCTATCGTCTATCAAACAGTTGTTCTCCAACAGTATCTTTCCAATAGTGTCTTTCAGCACACGAAATCATTTTCTTTGTCTTCTCTTCTATTCAAGACACACTTTCTTTAACTTCTCTCTCGATCTGTATCCGTTCCGGACCCTTTCTGACTCACTGCTTACAGCATTTTCCACACTCCACCAACTCACCTAAATACTTTTTCACCATTCCTTGTCCTATCTCAACTCACGTTTTTTGTTCTATTAAGATCGAAAACCTCATTTCCCCTCATTTTCGTCATGTACAGAGACACCCCAGTAAAACAACTTTAATGTCGCTATCTTAGTTTCTTCTTAAGTGTACACGAAGTGAAGTGGAATAATAAATGTTATTAAAATACCACATCTCCAATATTACAAGCTTGCTAAATATTATATCGGCTTTGTAAATGCACCTAGAATTTTACTTTTAGGTTTTACATTAATATTTCTTTATTCTCAATTAGAGACGTACGTTTTAAAGTCGTCAGTAAAAATAATCGCAAAACTGTGAATAAACTATGACATATTTGAATATACTTTGAATATCGTAATTCCAATTAAATCAAGTATACTAACTCTCTAGGTCAAGGAAATGGAATGATGTTTTGGATTTAATCCAAAACCCTTTCACTAAAATTGGTGAAGTGGTGGGTGGCTCTGTGGCCAAGGCTTCGTCTGTAGAGGGCAAGGTCCAAGGTTCGAATATTCAACTGAACTAGGTACTTAACTCGTTTAGTTTTAATGCACAAGAACATTTGAATAGGTAAGCGAAGTTTTTCTGTAAAAAGAAAGAGAAAATATTAAAGTATTTCTTTTATAATTTACGACTCCGCACGGCCCTCACTGTACATATTAACGCCATAAAATCCCACTTCTTGAAATATTTGTCATTATTTACTATAAAAAGGCTTGAACTAAATTGAAAGAAAAAACCATGATATTGATGAGTATGACAATATAATCAAATATATGTCTTGATAACAGGTATTAAAATGAGACAAATTAGTGTCTTAAGTTAATAAACGCCATAAGTTATTGCTTTTAAAAACGGTAACAAGAGATGGATTGTAAGAAGAGTTACTCATAAAAGACCATCTATGAACATTTTATATTGTTAACGAAAATTCTCCGTTAATGCACTACCACAACTTTTTCCGTTACTTCACTACCACTACTTTTTTATTGCAATTACAGTTAGGTTAGGTCAGGTCAGGTGGCTACTAAAGTTGACCACAAACTGGTAAATCCAATGATTGACTTACCGCCGAATGCGCCCTCCATGTGTATCATGCTCTCCATAAGTTCTTGGAAAGCGATCAGATAAGGCCAGCGATAAGATAAGGCCAGAGAGAGGGAGAGAGAGAGCGAGAGAGAGAGAGAGAGAGAGAGAGAGAGAGAGAGAGAGAGAGAGAGAGAGAGAGAGAGAGAGAGAGAGAGAGAGAGAGAGAGAGAGAGAGAGAGAGAGAGAGAGAGAGAGAGAGAGAGAGAGAGAGAGAGAGAGAGAGAGAGAGAGAGAGAGAGAGAGAGAGAGAGAGAGAGAGAGAGAGAGAGAGAGAGAGAGAGAGAGAGAGAGAGAGAGAGAGAGAGATTACATTACAGTTAGGGCGGAGGGGTCACGTACAATGGCGTTGATCCACCTGCCCACCCATACACGTACAGAAGTACTGACCCACCCACCCACCCATACACGCACAGTGGTACTGACCCACCCGCATGCCCATACACGTTAGGTGGAACTGACCCACCCGCCCACCCATACACGTACAGTGGTACTGACCCACCCAACCACCCATACACGTACAGCGGTATTGGTTGGTTGTACTTACCACATTGGACGTAAAAATTATTGGGGAACAGTTTTTATAGCATTAGAATATTTATCAAGCAGTAGTAAATTAACGGAAAAGATTTGAAAATTCTATTGATAAAACAAAATTTTTAAAATTCCTGTGCAAATATATTCTAAGTTTGATATTGTTGTATAGTCATTCTCTGATAATGTGATAACCTTCAATGGAACCAGAAGAAGGAAACTCTATGAGAATGGCCATGATTAAAACAAATCACGATTGGACACGTAGTGATGTAATCCGAGTGTTCCACGTGTTAATAAGTCCCGAGCGTAGCGTGGAAATCGGTGTTCGCCAACCGCAGAGTGCTGACTGGTTCGATGTGGCTCTTCGCTTTTACATCTCACGTTTTAATCATACCTCATAGAAGAAAAGAATTGTATCAAACATTTAAAACTCAACCCTTAGCTTAAATATCTGATTAACAAGCATCGGCTCAGCTGGTCTTTTAAGTCTTGACTTCTTTACTACTAGTGGAGGACATATGCGAATAAAACTGCAACTTACAACCGTTTTTTTTTATTTATTTATTTATTTTTTTTTTTGTATCAAATTACCTAAGGAATTGTTAAATTAATAAGCATTGTTAAGTATAGGACATGGAGGGTGTAAGTCAAATTCATATGTATTTATTATTGTTCTACAAGATTTATACGCACGAAGGAACACACACTACAGTGTAGGGTGAGTGGGGGGGGGAGGCATTTTTACACCTATGGAAGGAACATTCACAATCCATCACAATCATAAATTCTTGAGAGTTTATAGTGCAGTTATATGTAAAGTCACCTCCAATCTAAATTTACTAGAGAACGTTTATATGGTGGAAAATTAGCAAATGATTGTCCTTTTGGGTTAAAAAGTAGATGCAGCAAATTTAAAAACTCAAAAGTAATTATATATTGAATTGTAACTGCTAATAAGTCTATCCTTGATAAAGCAAACAAGTTATGACTAAGAGGGCAACAGACACCCATGACATATATGCCCTCCCACACACAGTCTATGACGTTGATAGTTTTTTTAATGGATCTGTTCCAATTACCTCGATGAAAACCTTTCCTCACTTAACAAACGCACTCTGCTAACTAAAACCTGGCCGCCTACCCATCAAACATGGATTGTTAACAAACAATTATGTACGCCTTTAACACCCTCCCATCCACCCACATAAGTTTGACAATTCCACCCATCCATACGTTCGACATTCGTTGTGATTTCACCAACCCACACATGTACGATATTGGTGGTGTTCCCACCCACCATACGATATTGCTGTTGATCCCACCCACCACATACGTACGATATTGGTGGGGATCCTACCCACACACATACGATGTTGGTGGTGATCCCACCAACCCACACTCGTACGACATTGATAGTGATCCCACACACGTACGACATTGGTGGGGGTCCCACCCACCTATACACGTACGACGCTAGTGGTGATTCCACTCACCCATACATAGGAAATTAATGGCCTTCACAACACTGTCACGCATTTCTAAAACGTTTTGTGATTTCCTTAGTGTAAAAGGTGTTTTAAAACAGTGTCATCCGCTGTCTCATGGCTAAACAAAAACTGAGTAGGGATAATACTTTAGAGGCCATTAGTGGAGAGTGCAAATTATCAAAAGGTTAATCAGCAACAAGTAGATATAAAAACTAATCCTACCCGAATAGTAAAGTGCACATGCTCTGTATGTTTTGTCTTTAGTGTGCTTTGTGCATATCTTCATTGCAAATTACCTCCATAGATGCAACATTGCAATTATTATATTTAAGGTTAGTTAATCAACGTTAGTATGTATGCATATTAATTGTGTTACACTCCAAAGATTTTAATAACCCTTGCTGTTTTAACCAAATTGAATCACGTGATCTTTTTCTCCTTTATTCGAATATGCCATTCCAGATTATAATCCGTAAGACCTTGTATGGGTCTTACGTTGCCCATAAATATGGGTTGGTCAACACTAATGGGTGTGTATGGTGGGTCATTGACTTACTCACCCTTAGTGGGTGGGTTAATAAACACTTAACTATAGACCTATAGATAACGCTGACAGGTGAACTTATTGACAAATAAGCTTCCTGTGAAGACAATCTAAAATACTCACGTATTATAACCACGTTTTCTTTGAATATATAATCAATTCCACTGTACGTGTATTGGTAGGCGGGTGGGTCAATTCCACTGTACGAGTATTGGTAGGCGGTTGGGTCAATTCCACTGTACGAGTATTGGTAGGCGGGCGGGTCAATGCCACTGTACGAGTATTGGTAGGCGGGTGGGTCAATTCCACTGTACGTGTATTGGTAGGCGGGTGGGTCAATTCCACTGTACGAGTATTGGTAGGCGGGTGGGTCAATTCCACTGTACGAGTATTGGTAGGCGGGCGGGTCAATGCCACTGTACGAGTATTGGTAGGCGGGTGGGTCAATTCCACTGTACGAGTATTGGTAGGCGGGTGGGTCAATTCCACTGTATGTGTATTGGTAGGCGGGTGGGTCAATTCCACTGTACGAGTATTGGTAGGCGGGTGGGTCAATTCCACTGTACGTGTATTGGTAGGCGGGTGGGTCAATTCCACTGTACGAGTATTGGTAGGCGGGTGGGTCAATTCCACTGTACGAGTATTGGTAGGCGGGTGGGTCAATTCCACTGTACGTGTATTGGTAGGCGGGTGGGTAAATATATGGTTAGCTTTGTGACAGGAGATATAAGTGATTGTACTGGAGCTGAAAATACGATGTATGCAGTAAAATAAATTCTGGCTTATTTATCAATGCCACTGTACGTTATGGGTGAGTCAGTGGTTCTGTACGTTGGTGGATGTGTGGGTGAGTCAATATCATTCTACGTTACAGGTGGGTGGGTGGTTCAATACCTCTGTAAATTTATAAGTCTGTGAGTGGGTCAATGGCACTCTACGTTTATGGATGGATGAGTGGTTCAATGCCAATGTACGTTTATTGGTTTGTGGATTGGGACAGTGCTACGGTAAGTTTATAATAGATGGGTAGGTGGATCAATGTCAATGTAAGTTTATGTATGGGTGGGTGGATCAATATCACTGTACGTTTATGTATGGGTGGGTTGGTCAATGCCACTGTAAGTTTATGGATGGATGAGTGGTTCAATGCTAATGTACGTTTATTGGTTTGTGCTACGGTAAGTTTATAATAGTTGGGTGGTTGGATCAATGTCACTGTACGTTTATGTATGGGTGGGTCGGTCAATGCCACTGTAAGTTTATTGGTATGACCAGTTAACCTCCTTTCAGTCATATCCGTTGGCTGCATTGTTATACAAAATACTAAAACGTAAAACATACTTATTGTCATGCTTGAGGTTAAATAGGAGTAAACGCATTTTTTAACCTTTCATGTCAACCACACAATGTTGCTTGAAATGCCAAAGCTTTCATGTTAAAGCAATCGCTTTAGACCATGACTCAAGCGGTGTGTTCGTTGATACAATAAAATCTTTTGTACTGAGCGACTCCCGTATTCTTGTAAGCCGGGCATTGATCCGCGATTGGCAGCGGACTTCTGCGTACTTATTGTAGTCAATGTACGCAGAAGTCCGGCTTAGATCGATGTAAGTGTTTCCGAATACCTTACCATGGAATACAAAAACCGGATATAAACAATTGAAATAAGACTGTTTCATTGATTTATAGTTTGTTGCACTTTATGACATGTTAATATTAATCCGTATATTCCTTCAGCGAGAATAAATTAATCAATTATACATTCTTCGAACAAAAATATTTTCACCACAAACTTTAATCTAGAATAATCGAAGAATATCCTTTTATCGGACGAGTCTAATTGTTTTACACGAATTAAAATGAGTGAGAAAAACAATATGAACAATCTTTTTCATATGTTTAGATAATCGGGAAGCAAAAATCGCCCTATTTTTATTTGTTTTAATGTGTGTATTTAATTCTTTGTTTGTTCAATCTTAAAAATTTAACAAGTGAATCAATCAATAGAACCGTTATAATTAAAAATAATTTTAGCGTTCTTAAATAAACAAATGGTAAATCCTGTGTAATTTAGGAAAATGTAATTATTGGTACGTGTTTTTCAATAATTTTAAACCCAAATAGAGAAACCTAACTTGCTGATTGTCATGATTAAATTGTTAACCTTGAATTTCCGTTGAAAAGAGTTTACAGCGAGAGACACTCTCCGAAATTTATAATTCCTTTGGAGGCTTCGCCCCCAACCCCTTACTGGTACTGGCATCAATAGCTGCTCAAGATGATAACGGTTAGCTACCCCAGCAGATTGCTGCCCAAACTGATCACAGATGTTACCCAAGGTGGTACTACGCATGACAATCACGGTTGCTAACCAAGCTATTCACAGTTGCTACTCAAGTTAATCACTGGAATCCACCCAAGTTGATCACGGAGGCTATCTAAGATGATCATATGTGGCTATCTAGTCAATACGAAGGTTATAAAAATTAATGGGGGGGGGGGGTAGCCCAGACGATCACAGGGGTTACCTAAATTGTTGATGGGTGGCTACCCAAGTTGATTACGAGTAACTGCCCAAGTTGATCGCGGAGGCTACCCAATAAGATCACGTTTGATTACACAAGTTGATTACAGGTGGCTTCCCAACTTGATTACGGGGGGGGGGTGCTACTCAACTTGATCATGGGTGGCTATCTAAGTTGGTAATAGTCGGCTTCTAAATTAATTACGGGGGCTAATCTAGTTGATAACGAGGGGCTACTCAAGTTCATTACGTGAGGGATAGCCAAGTTGATCACGAAAGCTACCTACGTAGATCAAGATGATCACAGGTGGTTACCCACATCCATCAAGAAGGTTTGAGTATCAGTAGCTACTGAAAATGATCACGGTTGGATACCAAATTTGATTGCTACGGTAACTTATCACATATGCTATCCAAGTTAATCACGGGGAGTTACAAAAGTTGATCTTGTTGATCCCGAGTGGCTACCCAATTTATTCACGTGTGCTACCACAGTTGATAATGGGTACTACCAAAGTTAATAATAGGGGAGGTGTACCTCAGATTATAATGGAAGCTACCTAAGTTAATCGTGGTTCCTACTCATGCTAATCATGATGAATTGATTATACAAGTCGATTGAGGGGGCTAACCCATTTGATCACGAGGGATACCCGAGTTGATCACGGAGGCTTCTTAAGATAATCGTGGGGGGTTATCACGATATCAGTGTGTTACCTATGTTGATAAAGGGATGCTACCGAAGTTGATCATAGGGAGACGCAAGTTTACCACAAATGTCAGCATTTGAATATCCGCCAGTTGGAAACATTTTGAGAGTTGGAAAATCAGATTTTAAAGCAGTTTCGTTAACAGAGTGGTCAACTTAAATAGTGTTCAAGGTTTTAGTTTCCATGTTGTTTTATTAATGCTTAAATGGGAGGATATGTTCAAAAAAAATCAAATTTTTTTTACAAAAACTTAACTTTATCGACATTTTGTGATCAAATTGTGGTATATACAGCATATATGTATATAACCATTCTTTTAGAAAACGTTATTTTGAATTAAACGACGTCATTTGATGTCTTCTAAACGAAATATTGCAACTACAGTAAAACAAATACCTCAACTGTGTACGCAAGACAGTATTTTCAATTTTTTGAATTTTTTTAGGTTATGAGTGGTAAAATTTCAAGTATAAAAGTAGTTTTGTAGTGTGTAAGGTTTAAAGTTTCTAACTTATTTTATTTATACTTAAATGGGAGGAGCAATTTAAAAAAATGACGTTTTCGGAAAACTAAACTTTGCCGACTTTTTGTGAGCAAACCACTGTATACCACAAAAGTATATATATATATATATATATATATATATATATATATATATATATATATAAAACACGTTTTTTTCTGAATTTAATTGTTAATTTGAATTATTCATTACATGTTTTCTCAACAAAATATTAAAATTTCAGTAAAACAGTTTGAATTTCATTTTTAAAATTAAATATTATGAATAAAAAAATGCTTGTAACAGTAAAATGTTTACTATGTGATCTCAAATTAAGTTTTCTTTCCTGAATTGGAATATATCTTTAGGTAATGAAAATTCCAAGTCAAATGGGATTTACTGTCTCAAAATATAAAATAGCCGAATAATCTAAGAAACATTTTATCCATTTATCTCAAGACATACTCATGAGAAGAATCGAATTAAGTTGTACTCTTGAATATATTAATTACAATATATATTTCATGTAATACGAATATTTCTGCCTATAATTTGATTACTAGTGAGGTCTGCTACTACAGATGGTTTAAGCCGCATTATATTTACATAGAACTACTCCACCTCTCAATTATAAATCACAAAATAGCTTATAATTACAGACAGGCAATTTAGAATTAAATGAGAAATCTATCCAAGCGTATATAAAACCATCGGCTTTACTAACCTGGAATGTGAATATAAAAAAATAAAAAAAAGTATCTCAATGAAATTAAAACCTCAAATATCACGAGGATTTGTGATGAGAAGGCTCAAAATAAAAAGGGGATTTAGGGGAAAAGCCATTAACTGGAATTCTTAAATTAATTTTTGTTTGGTAACTATAAAGTTAAAGTTACATAATAATAATAGTTTTTTTGTTCTTTGTTGTAGTTAAACAATTTTTTCAAATAATAGCATTGCATGTGTCAACAATATTTCGATATAAATAGAATAAGTGTAACAACATAAATTGATAATACCCTTGCCTCAGTCAACAGGAATACTAAATACACTACAATGTGATAATTAAGCGTAAGGGTGGTTGTGTCATCGCCACCGTACGTATTTAGGTGGGTAGGTCTTTACTATTGTGTATGCAAAAGACTTTACAAATATTTTAACAGTCTAGTATAAATAGTAGACATCTTTTAGGCATGTTCATTCTGAAAAAAAATCACTATAGAAGCTTGGCCAAAGTGAGCTAGGGCTGCCGTAGTGATGTGGGTGATGGGTGAGCTGGCTTCAAAAACGTTTTTGTGGCACCCATTAATTCAGACCATGTGTAGGCCTATACAGAAAGGGACTGTCACATCTGTTTGAATACGTTTATTTTATACTAATATTGTAAGATCAGTATACAATAAATAACTTTTTTTGTTAATTGTAGAAAAGTGATATTGCCCTGTAGTTTATATGCCCATGCAGAATACCAAATGTTTTTACAAACTTACTAATTAGTAAAAATGGAGTGAAACATGACTACAAACTGATTCAGCACATTATTATTTATTCACCACTAATAAAATCCCCATAATATATTTTAGAGACATTTTTACATTTCGTGGTTATTAGAAAATGTTTGAAGGCGCGTAAACACTCTCCTAAGGAGAATACAAAACTAGTCATATAGCTGAGCAGCAGTAACTACAGTACTCGTATATGAATCACAGAAATGTTTTAAAAAGGACAAATATATATATTGTAAAATACCAATTGAATTAATTATTGATAAGTGATTAAAGACAAACTATTTATGTTAAACGTAAAAAATCTTAATTTTTCTTGACAACTAATTTTAAATTAGGCTTTTACAAAAGAGTTTATTGCAATTCGGTTGTGTGATGTCCAGTGAAATGTGCCAACAAACGGTACACAACCTTGGCTCAAACACGTCCCGTCAAAACTATATGTGTTGCTAATTGCAAGTGCCCTGCCAGTATAAAGGAATTGAGCAATCACACAGTTTACCACACGTAAGCACACAATCGTCCAAGCGACACAGTATGTGTGTACGTTCTTTACCAACGGTGAAAGTGTAAGTCTTGTTGAATATACATCTTAAAACCTTCACATCATTCTCCTGGTCATAGAGCTGAAGAGGGATTTACATCACCACCGTACGTATTTAGGTGGGTGGGTAGGTCCTCACTACTGTTCAAGTATGAATGGGTGAGGAATTCACCATCGTACAAGTTTGGGTGGGTGGGGATTTACCACCGTTCATATATGAATGGGTGAGGGAGTTAGAACAACCGTACGCGTTTGGATATGCGAGTGGGTCATCACAACTGTGCGTGTATGGGTGGGTCATTACCATCTTACGTGCAAGGGAGGGCGGCTGGGACAACACCACCGTACGTATTTGGATGAGTCAGTGGGTGGTTGGGATAGTCATCACTACCGCACGTGTATGGGCAGGGGGCGTCATGGATCATGAATCCCCAATTGACGTTGGAGGAAGAACACACGTATTTTAGTTGCACATTGCTTTGCTTTAGACAAACGCGCCATCTTGTTATGTATTTCATTATGTTTGTTAGCTGTATTCAAATGAATTGTTAATTAGCAATGTGTATGTAAATTATTTTCATCATGGCTTCTTAGAATCACGCTCATGAGTGTGTTGGAGAAGCTAATTTATTTAACTTTTTAGTTGAACTCCTTAATTAAGGATACTTTCTCTAAGTTCCAGTGCAGAACCATAAAGTAGGTCTGCCAACAGTTTTTTTTTATTTCATAGATCAATGAGTATACTTGGTTGGAAAAAAATATGGAAACGCTCTCACAACAACGTTATTTTTTCCATTTATAATTTAATTTTTTGTATAATTGTGTTCCATAAAGTTTGATTTTTGATTAGAATAATTTACTTAAAACCATTAAATAGCGGAGAAATAATATTGTTCAAATTAGTTTCTTTGAAATTCAAATGACCGCTACTCTGGAAAGGATTAACCTTTCGAAGTCCGGCTTGTGGCAATTAATTTCTCTTGAATAGACCTTTCATTTGATACCAAACTCGACCTAGGCTTACGTTGAAGATTTTCGTTCAACTCATTGTGGCCCGTCCCCTTGAAAAGATGAAATTGTCACTAATGGCGTCAAAAAGTATAATATTTGTAACCATGATCATGTACAAGATTTCAACTTTACAAGTGAAGTCATAGAAAAGATGTGAAAGCGTTTCCATATTTTTTCCACCCTGTAATTATAAGAAATGTTTGATGGTTATGTATGTTTTATAGCTGTGACGTGTGAGTTAGAAAAGATCAAATCAGTTAAGTCAATTTGACGTACATTAGAGGTACTTGTTCACTCTTAGTGGGATTTTATGGTAAATGACACAATAACCAGAAAATCTCCATTTATAGAGATAACTTTTGTTTGTAAAAATATCGTTATGCAATTAATCATATACACAGTAGTTTTGTCATTAAATTTCTCTCATTCAGAAATTATATGTCAGTGAATGGCTATCTCCATGTATCCTGAAAATCTATTTATCAGCTTTTCAATATTAGCTTTATATGTTTACAAATCTCTGTGCAATTTTTATCTATAAACGTATTTCTTGTGTACTTGATTAGGATCTAATATATTTGTTGTTGGATCCGATTGCTTTTACAATTTATTTCTTGTGTCTATTTGAAAAAAAAAAATGTTTGTACCAAAAATCTATTGTGAACATTATTCAACTTATTTTATCATTGTGTTACACCTTTCAGTCTTCGACAGATCTTTCTGTAACATTTAAATGAAGTCTAGCCTTTTTAACATCGATTTTTTAAAGTCCCTCTTCTACCTTCAACCAATCTACTTTTTCCAAAGATTTATTAAATTTAAAAAATTCTGGGCAGTTTACACAATAAAATTACGTTCTACACACCATAAGTAAAATGTCTCGTGTTAAAACTAAATATAAAAACTTAAAAGATACAAAATATTTTGTATTTTAAATCACCTATATAAATTAGTGTACGAGTATATGATAAACACTGCAAATTTGGGGATGTTTTTGGAGACAAAGCTTCTGTAAATCTAATATTACAACCTCTAATGAGTAGAGGTGTCTGTTATGGTAAAAAAAAAAACTGTATCTGAACCGTCACCCACCAGGTGGGGCACGTAGCGATTGGCCATTGACCAGTGGCCACAATGGGTGTGTGTTATCTACAGGCCAGTCAGTTTCCAGCATTCCTTTTCTACAATGGTGGCAAGGTCACTGTCGTTGCGCGAAAGGTTGGTATAAATAGTGGTCTATGTTTTATCCTCCATGATCGAAAGGTTGCAATAGTCGCGTAACGGTGATAGGAGTTGAATAGGACTGGTCCGACGACGTTAGGTGTTTAATAAGACGGGTGCTAGTGTACTTTTGCTGCCGAGTAACGGCGTTAGGTGTTGAATAGGAAGGATGCTAGTGTACTTCTGCTGACGAGTAACGGCGTTAGTTGTTGAATAGTACGTTTAACAGTGAATACAAGTATCACTGTACGTGTAGGGGCAGGTGGGTGGGCCAGTACCACTGTACATGTAGGGGCAGGTGGGTGGGTCAGTACCACTGTACGTGTAGGGGCGGGTGAGTAAACGCAACAAACATACGTGAGGTCAAATTTGATAATTAAACTATTCTTGTCATGCCGTTTTGGGATAATCTGATGGTGTCAAAATTAAGATTGTTACGATTTGATATATTCATACTGTACCGATTGCATGGAAAAAATTTAACAATCAAGGTAACTAAAGTTTCTTGTAAATGTTTACAAAATAACTGACTCTGGTTAGCTTGTCCTCTAATATTCCTTAACTTTATACAGTATACACCCACCCACGTAATAATAACACTGTACGTGTATGGGTGGGCGGGTGGGTCAATAATACCTCGTGTATGGGTGGGCGGGTGGGTCAATAACACTGTACGTGTATGGGTGTGTGTGTGTGTATGTTATTGTGTTTTTTTATTGTTTATTATAAGTATACAAAATATGTTATATAAATATAAACAAGATTTTATGTTATTCCTTATAATTTGTCAAAGTAGTCAATCATTTCCTTATATATGATAGTCCGCTCATCTATCAAACTGTTTACCTAAGTTAATAATTTAGTTAAAACTCTATTGAATTACTTTTACATATATTTTTATTGTGCATTACTATTGTAACCAGAAGGGTCACAGTGCACTTCTGCTGCAGGGTAACGGCGTAAGGTGTTGAATAGGAAGGATGCTAGTGTACTTCTTCTGACGAGTAACGGCGTTAGTTGTTGAATAGGAAGGGTCACAGTGCACTTCTGCTGCAGGGTAACGGCGTAAGATGTTGAATAGGAAGGGTGTTAGTGTACTTTTGCTGCCGAGTAACGGCGTTAGGTGTTGAATAGGTTAGTGTACTTCTGGTTAGTGTACTTTAAGGTAGTTTATGAGTGTTTAAAATAAAAATGTTTCCTCCGACCCATAATGGCATCGACTGTAAAATACGCGTTGTTATAAGTTTTCGTAACGTTAAAGGCAAGAAAGCAGCTGGAATTTGTTGTGAGATCTGCGGTTTATGGAGGGAACAGAATGAGTTATGGAATGGTACGAAAATGGGTGAGATCTTTTAAAATGTCCGTACGATTGTGCGTGATGAAAAAAGAAGTGGACAAACCTTCACTCATTACTGATGATTTAGTGCAAAATGATGAAAATGTCAGAAAAAATAGACACTTTACAACTGTATTGTTATGTAGTGTGTCTTCAAGTGTCAAGAAGTGTGATTTATGAAATTGTGATAGAAAGTTTGAGTACCGAGAGTTATGCTTACGCCGTTCCCAAAATACTGACGTAGAATCACAAAAACAAATGTTTAGCGAAAATTACAAAAAAGGTTTAGCAAGTTTATATAATCTATTTACTCGTATATTTAATCTAACAGGATTCTATTAGAAGTTTACGATTGGAGGAGAATGACAAATGTATGTTTAGTACAAGTAAAACGTCACACAACACAAAATTTATTACAATATAAGCACAAAATGCACAAATATATTACAATACAAGTACAAAATGCACAGTTATTATGGTCATCGATTTCGGTGAACCATGCTCACCTTCCTCAGACCAGCGGGATTCACAAAAGAATGGAAAATGGTGTTTAACAACTCAATTTATAGGCTTATGATCACGTGAACCCATTGGCTGGAATCGTCAAAATGGCGGCTGCTATGATATTATTGGTTAATCCCTATTGGCTCTTACTTCTGTTCTTTTAGTCGCTTTAAATATATTATTAAAAACTATTTCGGAATCAAAATTAATCTGTTCATTCGTTAATTTATCACGATCCTTACTCTTAATTTTATTCTTTAAAAATAAATAACTCTTCCCTTCTTACAAACGTGTAGAATATCTATATTTTCATCTATTTTATTCAAACTGTGGTTACAATTCAGAAGGTGTTTAGCTACATTAGATCTTTCAGGTTTCTTGTTTAAAAAAAATGTATGTTAGCAAGTAACAAAGTCAAAGTCAAAATATTTATTGTCGTTTACAATGATATGCATGACAAAGGTCAATTATACAATATATATATATACACATGCGCACACTAGCACAAACTAAACTAGAGCTCTTACACTAACACCTACCAACTATCTTAGCTCCTTATCATTTAAAAAGCAATTAACCGAATAATATTCTTTATCAATAAGAAAGGTTTTTAACTTCCTTCTAAATTGCTGTAAATCTGGTTCTAGCCAAACATGAGATGGCAGGCGATTGTATAACTTGATATAAATTTCGTTTGTTTCTCATAAAAAGTTGTTCTATGTTTTGGAATTGGGAGGATATCAGGGCGCCTGATGTTGTAGTTAGAAGATATTGATTAAGGGCTAAAGTATTGGAAGTTTTTCTTTAGAAATGACAAACACTCCAAAATATACAACGACGGAAATGTCAACAGTTTATTGGATCGAAACTTTCCTCTGCATGACTCCAATCCTCTGATACCCAACATCAATCTAAGTGCCTTTTTTGCAAACGAAATACATGCTGTGTTTTTGAGGTCTCGGCTCCCCATATTGGAAGACCATATGTAAGATGAGGATAAAAACATCCATAATAAGCTGAAAACATTATATCCCTGTTTGCAAATTTAGACAGCCTGCGCAAAATGAACAGCCCACTACTAAGCTTACCACAAACTTTATCCAAGTGGTACCGATAGTTGAGATTATTATCAACAACTAATCCTAAGAATTCAGTTTGCTGAGATGACGCAATCTCTGAGTCCCCAATGATAATAGTGCTTGTTGATGAGTCGTCCCTTATCTGAAAATCTAAAAATTTTGTTTTTTCAACGTTGAGATTCAGTTGATTATCCATCAGCCATTGCAACAAGCAACTGCCTTCAATAAACGTGTCAATTTCTAACTGTTCCCGACATCTATTAGACAAGCTGTAAGAAGTGTCGTCAGCAAATAAGCACACATTTCCTTTACATATACAAGATGGCATATCATTAATGAACAATAAAAATAAGATGGGACCAAGGACTGAGCCTTGTGGGACCCCAGCCTTGACTTCTGATTTAGATGATTTTTGGTAACGAAGACATCCAGAACTGTCCACATATGGTACTTCCACAGTTTCATACCTATTTGTCAAGAAAGACGAAATCCACTTTAATGCATTACCTCTTAGGCCCATTGTTTCTAGTTTCCGAAGAAGGATTTTGTGATTAACCACATCAAAAGCCTTACAGAGATCCAGGAATAACGCAAAGCAATAGTTATTATCATCTAATGATGAAGAGACATTTGAAATGAAGTCAAACATAGCATCCAACGTCGATTTATTTTGTTGAAACCCATATTGTCCTTCGAAGATAATATTATTGGAAACTAAGAAAGAAGACAATCTTGGGAAGAACAACTTTCCAGAACCTTAGAAAATGTGGACAGAATGGAAATGGGTCTATAGTTCTGAACGTCAAAGGGACTTCCGCTTTTTAGAAGTGGCTTAACTATAGCATGTTTGACAGGGGCGGGGAATTCTCCACATTCAAAGGAGAATGCTTTGTGAACAATTGCTATGTGAACAATAGGAAATGCAAGCTCTTCAGCGACATCCTTAAGAAGAATGGAAGAAATCCCATCAAAACCTGATGAATGGCTTGACTTCAATGATCTAATGACAGAATCGATTTCTGTTACGTCAGTTGGGGTTAAAAACAACGACTTTATAATATCTATAATATCTAACAGGCCAACTTATATCTATTCGACCCTAACCTAACATAATTAAACCAAACAACCCATAGTGATAATAACTAACCTAATCTACATACCAGAAGGCACTGAGTGATAATGTGAATGATAATTTATTATTTTTTTAGGTCAAAACCACGTGACAAATATCTAAGATACGTTGTTTTTAAGTTTAGTTTAGTACTAGACTTTTTACCATATGCAGGAACATTCCGAAGAAGCCTCCATATTTGGCACAGACTTCCCATAGGCTTAATGTAAAATGTGATAATTCCAAAATAGGCTGTTTTCTAAACCTCAAGGGGGCAAAATTGTGCCAGGTGACTGACGGCGTAAATACCTGAAGTAACGTTTGAGCAGACATAATCAACACGATCGTTCCAAGTCAAATCTCTGTTAAGCTGAATAATTGTCTGTCAAATCTCAAAAGGTAAATAATTGCTTGTCTAATCTTCAGAAGACACATTATATCCAGTCATACAATTTGTGTCTGATTCCTACAAGCTCAAAACAATAAAACATATTCTGGTGTGAATGTTTATAATTGTTCATAATAACAAACAAAAATTAGCAATATGCATTTCAGTTCATAAAATAATAGAGCTGTCAATCTATAATACCAGTTTCTGGTCGGGATGACAGTCGAAAACCAGACATATTTATGTTTAACGACTATGTCAATTTATCTTGTTGTTCTGCGTGTTGATGAAATCAGGTCAAGCTAGTAAAGGACGGTTGCGATCGGCAAAAACAATACTCACTGTTGAAAAACCGCAAGCAAATTATCGGAAAGGTCAAGTGTTGCCCAAGGGTTGGCTGGTGTCATTATGGGTCGGTCACAGATGTAAGATGTAACAAGCATGCGTGCCGCTACGGCCGGGTACCGTACTTGGGCTGGCGTTACGACAGTGCGCCACCACGAGCTACTGATGATTCTAGAAGGAATTTGTCCTATTTATTGATTGACAAAATATATTAATAAAGACATACACATTCCTTACCTTAACCAGCTAAAAATACATCTTAGCAACGTAGACTGGAAAAATATGTATGAAGAAAATAATGAATATAGTGCCAATTAAAAATGTATCAACACTCTTACACAACTAATATACATACCCTATAATAAGAAAAACAGAAGAAATGAAGACATATAATTGTAAGACCAGTTCATCACAACAGGGAGAAGCTCACAGGAGGAATGTTGCTCTGATAAAAGAAGAATGTAACTTAAGACTTTCTGTCTGAGACAAAAGGAGAATCCAAGAACAATAGCAGAAAATAATACTAAAGATAAAGGCATCTGGATTATCATAACATCTTAAAGGCAGAAACATCTTAAAGAAGAAAATAATCTCTCAATGCAGAATTAGAAAAATGTCAAACCATTTAGATAAATTATTCTGTGAATATTTGTACTAATGCTATCCTTACTGAATAATAAACCCTCAGAGAACTGAACACTCTAACCAAAGTGAACTTCAATATACAAGCCAAATTAAAATACATATACATAAAATAAATAGAGACAATTAAATCCAGAGCACAATACATTGCCAGTACGCAATACTACAATACGTGGCACAATTCACTTCTAATTACCAGTGCATCACCTTACTTCGACTGATACAAAACCTAGTTACATAAACCCTACCCGAGAAAAAGGGTGGCACTCGAGGTGCGACATGGACTACCTGTGTTAATCCCAGCGACCCAAAGGGCCATAAAACTGGCACTCGAGGTGCGACATGCCACCTCAGGTAGCCCGGCGAAGGGTTGCGGGGTTGTAGACGCGCTCTCTCTCTGTGTCCATAAATAAATAAATAAATATATAAATATATATATATATATATATACAAAATAGGACCTACGTTACTAGGATAATCACACCATTTCAATAACTAGTGTAATTAAATACAGACTTTTACACTTAAAAGGAATCAATATTTTCCGGAAATACAATTATTTTTATTTCAATAAAAAGTAGTAGAACTATAATTTTTTTCTGGACACTCCGATCTGCTTTACATAGCTAAATAGATTATTATTAGCTAACCTAACCTAACCTAACCTTTTTTTTAACAACCTAACAACCAAATTTTTAAACTATTTGACGCCGTTAAACATTTTTACTGTAATAAATTTCTTTGTTTAAGTTAAACTATAAATTGTCATTGAGCGATGATTAATTATTGAATCATCGTTAATCATGTGTCTCATTGTATGGCTGTAGTTTTCAGATAATTTTATCACTGTAAATATATCAACTATTAGCCGCCAGACCAACACGGCCACACTGCTAGCCGAAGCGCCATGTCGCACCTCGAGTGTTAGTTTTGGGTTCTCTTTCGCTGCATGTCGCACCTCGAGTGTCCAATTATGACCCTCAGATAGTCCATGTCGCACCTCGGGTGGCCCCAGAAAAAGTACTTAAGAATCACAACAAACGGCTGGCTCCAAGAACACTCGTTCTACTCCCAAGCCGAATACGGCTATAGGACTAACCGATCTACAACTCGCCTACAAAACTCAACAATGTAATCTCTAATAAACTGTACGGACCTTTTCCGTTACTTCACTACCACTACTTTTTTATCGCAATTACGGTTAGGTTAGGTAACTGCTAAAGTTAATCACAAACTTGTAAATCCAATGATTAACTTACCGCCGAATGCGCTCTCCGTGTGTAAGTTCTTGGAGAGCGATAAGATAAGGCCAGCGATATCGGATTCCTAGCGGAATACCACAGTATACCACAGGAATACCACAGTGGACGTAAAAATGAGTCGGAAACAGTTTTTAGAGCAATAGAATATTTATCAAGTGGTAGTGAATTAACGGAAACGAAAAAAATAGTGGTCGTGAATTAACAGAAAAGATCCAACTGTATTTCTGGCGCAAAACTGTTCTCAAAGTTCATGCGAATAAAGAATATTGTCTATTGTTTAGATGTGAGTTAGAACACGTATGAAACTGGTTGGTTTTAGGGATCTGAGTTACGTTTTATCCCGTAATTGTTAACACCAACCGACGTGTGGACGTTTGAATATGGAAAGATTAAGTTTCTGTTATCATAATAATCTTAACATATTTATTGTTGTTACAATACAGACATGATATAGCTATAATCTGTAGCATTACGATCGACATTTATTAAGAAACATTAATAAGGCCACATTTCATCCTCTATCATTATCATGTTGGGGAAATTACGCTTTCAATGGAAATCACTTTGTTTTATTAATAGGCACAGTAATGTCTATCAACACATAAAAAACAAATTAATAAACTGTTAGTAATAATATCTAACTTAACAATATTCTTTGTGCGTGAACCACACATTATCCAACAATGAAAAAATGATTATAAGAATAAAATGATAGTTCTTTATACAGTTTTTCTCTATATAAAGTTTACCAATAGTCATCATTATGTTGCATAAAAAAATAAAAATAAAATTACAACGTTTTATAAGTTGTGACACCAGACAAATACATTGTTTTAAATAAACTGTAATCTGGGCGTGTTATTATGATATGTATTTGTTGTGACACCAGACAAAGAGATGTTTAAGTCAGCAGTATTCTAGACATGTCACTATGATGTGCTATTTGTTGTGATGCCTGACAAAGAGATGTTTAAGTCAGCAGTATTCTAGACATGTCATTATGATGTGCTATTTGTTGTGATGCCAGACAAAGAGATGTTTAAGTCAGCAGTATTCTAGACATGTCATTATGATGTGTTATTTGTTGTGATGCCAGACAAAGGGATGTTTTAGTTAGCAGTATTCTAGACATGTCATTATGATGTGTTATTTGTTGTGACACCAGACAAAGAGATTGTTTATATAGACTGTATTCTAGACATGTCATTATGATGTGATATTTGTTGTGACGCCAGACAAATACATTGTTTATATAAACTGTATTCTAGACATGTCATTATGATGTGTTATTTGTTGTGACGCCAGACAAAGAGATTGTTTATATAAACTGTATTCTAGACACGTCATTATGATGTGTTATTTGTTGTGACGCCAGACAAATACATTGTTTATACAAACTGTATTCTAGACATGTCATTATGATGTGTTATTTGTTGTGACGCCAGACAATGAAATGTTTTAATTAGCAGTATCCTAGACGTGTTATTATGATGTGTTATTTGTTGTGACGCCAGACAAAGAAATGTTTTAATCAACAGTATCCTAGACGTGTTATTATGATGTGTTATTTGTTGTGACGCCAGACAAAGAGATTGTTCTCCTTAGCCAGGATCGTATTAACAGCGTTTGATGTATTGGCAGTAAACGTTCCAAGCGCTATTAAAAGGTAGGCAGACAATGCAGCAGGCTGCTCGCTAACACCATACAAAGGTGCAACTGTCTAGCCAAATATCCATTCAGATTTTTTTATCGTCAACTCTAATTATAAACATGTACTATATCCACGTTACATTGAAATATAAATCACTTTACATTGTGTCCAAATGTCCGCGAAGCCTCTCACAGATAAACATGTGAAAGTACACCACTCTTCTAAGTAAACCTTGTTTAAATACTTTTGTTGTATATCCATTTACATTATTTTTCGAGACCATTCCTACCACCTTTAAGGTGGAAACCCACCACTACGTATTGCTCTACTGTTGAGCAGACCACATTTCTCACCCAGTAATAGCCGAGCCATAGATTGAATATTTTTGACGGAAGAAATAAGCTCCTTATTAACGATCTATCAGTAGCTGTAGATGGAATGTACCTTCCTTTTTAGAGAATGGGCACCATTGAATTGCTTCCAAACTGGAAATCTAAATGGGGATTGACACTGGATCAGTCATGTGACTGCGGGGGGTTGTCCAACAATAGATCACATAGTTACAGAGTGCCCGGCGCACTATTTTAAAGAAGGATTAACTTGCACAAATAGAATCGCTGATTCAGTTCTTAAAAGGATTGATGGACTAGATTTAGCGTTGTCAAATGACGCTAAATTATTTCTTTTAATTCATCTAAACCCCTTTATATGTATAGGGGTAAACAATACACGTACAGAGGTATTGACCCATCCGCCCACCCATCCACGTACGGTGGTGATGAACCATCTGCCCAACCATACACGTACAGTGGTATTGACCCACCCGCCTACCCATACACGCACAGTGGTATTGAACCACCCGCCCACCCATACACGTACAGTGGTATTGACCCACCCGCCTACCCATACACGTATAGTGGTATTGACCCACCCGCCTATCCATACACGTACAGTGGTATTGACCCACCCGCCTACCCATACACGCACAGTGGTATTGACCCACCCACCCACTCATACACGCACAGTGGTATTGACCCATCCGCCTACCCATACACGTACAGTGGTATTGACCCACCCGCCCACTCATACACGCACAATGGATTTGACCCACCCGCCCGCCCATACACGTACATTGGTACTGCCCACCCGCCCGCCCATACACGTACATAGGTACTGTACGTAAATACCTGTAAGGTCAAAAGCCCTTTGTAGACCCCAATAACCCCTATAAATAACCCTTTTAATAATATATATGAGAATATCTAACCATACCCAACCTACGTAGAGTAATTGTTGAGGAATCGATCCAAATCATTAGGCCTATGATGTAAATTATCTTCTACGCCATTTATAGATGAATTGACATTAACCGCCATAGCCTGTCTATCTTTGTGAACATAAATCACGGAAGTACAAACTAAACCCCTTGAGCGGACCATCTCATTTTCAATTCTCCTTCAAAGTGACATGAATCTTCGATTTTAGATCATAGTAGATCATTGAAGACTGTTGATAAAGATCGCAAATAAAATTTATTTATATTGAGTGAATTAGTGGCAGTATATTGTTATTAATAAAAAAATTAAAATTATTCCATTAAATAATTCTTTGAACTCATAATTCAAAAACTTATTCTGAGTTATTGAACATTCTAATGTTTACTCAAGGAATTCAATTCAGCATGAGGTATTACACAACACTCCGTGAACAGTTGAGATATTACATTAAAACAAACAGAAAAGAAAGACAAAACGGAATACTTTTAATGTTATCATATTACAAAGCCTTTTGCTTAAAATTCAGTCAAATAGATAAAATACCCGAGACCTTGTCACGCCAGTCGAATGGACACATGGACAGTTTTTAACAAGCACATCATCTGAGAAAAACAAGAAAACAGAAGGTCGTTTGATTGAAAAAAAGATGAAAAAGGTTGGGCGTTTTCGAACGTCTTACTCTCTAGTGGAATCGGGGTTTCCTATCTTAAAAGTAATAATAATTACAGTTGCTTCGATATTTTATTTTGAAAAAAGATCACTAAACGTTGAAGGCTGGACACATCTGTCTCGACTGACAAAATGACCGTTTAGTGAAACCAGTTTGAAGACCTTTCGCGTTACAAAGCTTTGGGCGTTGACATGTTAAAATTATACGATGGTACAAGGTTGTAGTTACTTTTTATTGTCTTCTTTAGGTTTGGATAATTCGAGAGGGAGGGGCACATTGAATTGACAATAAATAACAACCTATGTAAAGTATGATGTCTCTGGGTCTGGTATATAAGTAATTATGAACTTAACAATACTAATTAGTCATTTGTAATTAAAATGTGTATCGTGGAGAAACGACGTTTAAGAGATAATCTACCAACACTTTCTCAGCTGTTGGAAGAACGTCCCTATTCAACAATAGTTTTGTCATATGAACGTTTGATTTTAGTATACCAGGTGGACCATAAGTCACTTGACAACAGCAGTTACTCAGTAGCAATTTGACTGTTGTTGTAACTTGTCAGCTGTCTGCTATAACAGTTCAGTTTTGAGGTTATGTTAAAGTTAGTTTTTGTAATTTAGTAACACAACCTTAATTATTGTAATCAATAAAACTAGAACATTAATATTGAGCCAAAATCCTTTGGCTCCCCTCCAAACTCACACTATTTTCTATTGAAGTATATTTATAAGTTATTAAACAAGTTTTAGGGAGTATTAAACTCTCAGGTTAGGTTAGTTATAATAAATACGTGACTTACTTTGGTAGTAGTTTGGAGGGCAGCTAAGGATTTTTACCTTAAAATAGATGATAATTACAATCATAATGCATATTTGTCAAGTGGCTTATGGCCATTAAATATGTAAGTGAACCTCTGTGCTTGTAGTGGTCTACTTTAAAAGCAATTAATTTTTATTTATTTCGATGAGATGATCCAATGGTTATTAATTTTGTCATAAAAACAGTCATAATGACAAAACAGCCCTATGAGAGAGGGAAGAACATTACACAAAAATAATACAAATATTACTATGACAAATACCAACAAGTGAGTAACCTTGAACCATTGTCTCCTGGAGCTAAAGTGTGGATCTCAGATATGTAAGGTCAGGAGTAATAATCGAGAAGGCAGATACACGTAGGTCATATATTGTAAGAACTTGCATAGGCACTGTAATAAGAAGAAACCGTTTTTACTTACTGCCTTGTTTCCCTGTCAAAGATCCTCTGCAACCCCCTGCAGTTGTACCCTCAAACAACATTGAGAAAGGTCTCCACATACTGCAATCTGCATAAACCAGTTACCAGCCAAATATTAGATACAGTGACAGAGCATTCTCTCTTTAATATGACTACCAGATATGGTCGTGTCATCAGACCACCGCAAAGGCTTAACCTTTGAAGGGAGGATGTTGTAAGAGCCCTTGCAGCTTAACGAATAGAGTAGTTGACAAAAATAATTTCCTTATATATGAGAAGATTTTTATTCTCTTTATTTGAAGAAACCTTTAAACAAACACAACTGGGAAAAAGTTGTGTCGGCGTCTCGTATGTAAAAATGTAAGAACTAAAATACGAAAGCATGCACATTTAAAGTATAATTGTATTTATTTACAAATTTTGTAACAACTTGCTAAAAATATGTGTTTTAAGTTGCCTTTGCTTGATGTAAAGAAATATAAAATTTATTATCTGTAATATAATTTTAAATAATATAAATATCATTAAAAATATTGATTTATTGAATTTAGTGCCTTCTTGATCAAGTATTGTTTGACTTCAAACTTGAATTATTTGTAATTTAATATATTAATTACAGTATATGTTTAAGTAATTGTTCATAAAATTTTCTCCCAGAGTAGCCTACGTTGGTAGAAAATATAATATAAATTACACAGAAAAATGTTACTGAAAAGTATAATTTAACATATTTATAGGAATAAAATTATTTTAGTGTTATAGTTATTGTGAATATAACATAGTTATGTTTAGTGCATTATGAAACTATAGAATTTATCCACTAATAATTAATTAGTCATCATAAATTAGTTTCTCAGTTTCAATTGACTTACGTCGACTGCACATAAGTGTAATGTAACTGTATACAAATGATATGGTCGATGAATAATGTCCTGCAAATAAGGACAAGGACAGAACTACAGACTGTTCCACATCCTACACATGTTTAAAAAGTAGAAAAGAAAGCTCTTGTCTTGGAAATAGTAGTAGTGAAAGGTGTGCATTGGAATCTCCGGATATGTGTGGTATGATTTAATTACATCAATAAATATGTAGAAAGACGAGTTCAACAAGAACAGAGAAGGTTGTTGAGTAATTGATCTAATGTGCTTATCAGTTACGTTATACAATTGATTATATAAACCTACAATATATAAACCATCTAATAGGAATATCTGTGCCAGTAATTTTGTTAGTTTGTGTGGCCAGCAACCACAGCTGGTTTAAACTGCATTACATTTACATGGGACTACACTAGTGTTCCACAATGGACCACAAAAACAGCTGATATTTTGAGACTCAAAATTTAACATTGGATGGGAAATCTATTTGTGTATAAAATCAATGGTTATACTGATCTAGCTAAACGTAGTACCTCACTTTGGTGTAGCTTAGTCTGATACTAGCTATTTGAACGTTATTTTTTAATTTACTTGTTGGAAGAATAAAGGTTGACTTGAAATGAAGTAACTTACAGTTGTTTTTATAAATAAACAATCATCTGATCACATTAATAAACTTTCAGGATATTTGGATAAAATATGCACATAAATCAGCTGGTGACAGTAGTACTTTTTCAGCATTGACATTTATTTTCATTTGTAAAATGAAGCTAGGTCGGGAAATGCTTGAAATGCCTGTTCCCATTTACAAATTTAGGAACTTAATACATAAGCACTCTTGTATATAAATGCAATTTTGTATAAAAGTTTCAAGTGAATCCATTCCCTACTTTTCGGTTTTTGTGTACACAAACATACGGAAGTTTGATTTTGACATACCGAGTGGACCATAAGTCACTTGACACCAGCAGTTACTCAGTATCAATTTGACTGTTGTTGTAACTTGTCAGCTGTCTTCTACAACAGTTCAGTTTTGAGGTTATGTTAAAGTTAGTTTTTTTTCATTTCATGTAACAACTAAATTTTGATATACCGGGTGGACCATAAGTCACTTGACACCAGCAGTTTCTCAGTACCAATTTGACTGTTGTTGTAACTTGTCAGCTGTCTGCTAAAACAATACTGTTTTGAGGTTATGTTGAAATTAGTTGTTGTAATTTAGTAACACAACCTTAATTATTGTAATCAATAAAACTAGAACATTAATATAGAGCCAAAATCCTTTGGCTTACTCCTAAACCCACACTATTTTCTATTGAAATATATTTATATATAAGTTACTAAACAAGTTTTAGGGAGTATTAAACTCTCAGGTTAGGTTAGTTATAATAAATACGTGACTTACTTTGGTAGTAGTTTGGAGGGCAGCTAAGGGTGTTTTACCTTAAAATAGATGATAGTTACTATCATCATTATGATAGTAACTATCATCTATTTAGTGGAAGCCACTTGACAAATATGCATTAAGTGAACCACTGTGTTTATTGTATTCTAGTTTGAAACTAATTAATTTTAATTAATTTAGATTAGATGATCCAATGGTTATTAATTTGTTCATAAAGACAGTGATAACAAATGAAATCTAGAAGAACTAAGTTTATTAATTTCTATTAATGTCTAATTTCTATTAATGACTAATTTCTATTAATAACTAAGTTCATTAATTTCTATTAATGAACTTAGTTATTCTTGATTTAATGAATTAATTAACTAATTAATAAAATTAATGAATTCATTAGTTAATAAACTTAGTTATTCTTCACGTTTTCTCACTGTTATTACAATGTAGAGATCATTACATGCATACAATTATATATTGTGCATAGAATTATATATATGATATTTATTTAATATTCCTTCCAATCAAAGCAATTCTATGGTTTTAAGCCTCATGTCACAGCTGTCCAATGCAGAGCTGTCTTATATGATTAGACTTTGTTTTATTTATTCAATCATTATTTATAAAGGTTTTACTTGTTTTATTCTGTCATAAGTTTTTTATTGTTTCCTATTTTATATTGTTAATGTATGTTGTATTATTTATTATCTATATACAAGTATTTTCCAATTTTCTATTACTGCACTAAAATAACTGTTAAGTATTTATTTTCTTTGACTATAGTATTTTTTTTATTTATATTGAATGTAACTCATTTCTTGGTTTGTATTTTCAAAAAGTCAATTCTTTTAATTAGTTTCTTGTATTTCCCATCAACTAAATACAGAAAAAATTACAGGAATGAAGAAAATTTGTAAAAAGTAAAATTTGATTAACGGATACTACAAATAAGAAAAAGAAAACATATTATTAACTAAATGAAATAGTTAAACAAAAGAAGGAAAACTATAAATAGTTAAATTTATTTAAAATTTTGGAAAATATTATAATAAAACTTGATAGATAATTTTCATGATTATCTTATGTGTTTATTCATTGCTATCATTATTTTTAATTGTTATATTATATTAAGTGTTATTAATTTGTTATATTTTTTATGATATATCTGAATATTTTTTTTTAGCAAAAGTAGAAAACTATAATTTAGAACAAAACTTAATTAGCTCAAAGCTAGAGAGATAATTTATAAACTAGGTAAAAAAACATATTGTATGTAAACAAATAAATAAATTGAAATCTACAAACATTAAGTTCTATTTTATAAGAACACCTTACCTATGGGGAGAGTAATTCTTTGTATATAAGTATAAGTATGATGGCAATTGTTAAAGGTAAACACTTTTTCATTGATTATATACCGGGAATAATTTAATTTCAATATTAGTACCAACTTTCCCACAACCATGTAAGGACTATCGATTGGAAACAACATGCTATGACATTTTTAACGAACTAAATTACGTTATAATTGTAAAGAATATCTAAAGATGGTATCAGAATCAGAATATTTTATTACATTAATAAAATGAGTTACCGTACATGAAATAAGTCAAACTTTACAAACAAACTTAAAATTATAAAATATTTGTTCCCACATTCCTAACGAGCACACCCTGACAGGAATTCATCTACTGACTACGGACTCTTTTCAATCAAATAAGATTTAAGTTTAAGAATGAATGCTTTTGAGCTGTCAATGGATTTTAGTTGTTGAGGTAGGGAATAAAACAATCGTAAAGCAGAATAATGGAGACCCTTCTCTCTAAGAGTAAGCCTGAAAATGGGATCCGTCATATCGTTTCTGTTCCGAGTGTTGTACAAGTGACCAGCTTTGTTCTCTATGAATAAATGACTATTCGTTTAAAAGAAAGACAACACTTCAAGGATATAAATGCCCGATAGTGTTAGAATATTTAGTTCTTGGAAAAGAGGCTTGCAGTGGTGTTTAAAATTTACCCTACACATAATTCTAACCATTCTCTTCTGGAACCTGAAACTCTTAATATGTCACTTGATGAGCCCCAAAATTAAATGCCATATTTAATTCGGCTATAAACACAGGCATAATATACCTGAAGCTGGATTTCCCAGGGGACCACAGATGTTAAAACTCTGAATAAAAAAATCATGGATGACAATTTTGCACAGAGGCAATCTACATGCTTTGACCAATTTAGACGTTCATCCACAGTAATACTTAGCAGCAAAGCAGATTCTGATCGTCTGATACCATTCACACTGAACAAACCAAAGTGACGTAAATTTTAAGTAAATAGAGTAACTTAGTGTTGTATTCATAAAAAGAAAAAAATATCTGGACACAGTAATAAACTTAAAGGACACGATTTATATCTATAATATGCAGATAAATCAGCTGGTCACAGTTGCACTTTAACAGCACTTAGATTTATTATCATTTGTGAAATGTAGGAAGGTCAGAAAATGCTCGAAATGCCCAGTTCCCGTTTACAATTTTCGGAACTAAACGCATAAAAATACTATATGTTTTGTAAACACTACAAGTGCATCCATTCATTACTTTTCGAGTTTTCTGAGTGCAGATTGATTTACATACATAGATTCTGTAATATGTGATTTAAATGATTTAATATTATTATCCAACCAAAATGTATCTACTTAAAATAGGCCTAAAACAATAATAGCTTCTTTCAGTGTGGTAGATGGACTCTATAAAACGTCAATAAACTCTCTTTCGATCCTTGGTCGATGGTAGATTTGAAGTAAATATGAAGTTTATCTTAAACTACCAGTTAATAAACTAATTAAAAAATAATGTTAGTCACAATTTCTTAATTTCTTTTTTCCAACAGTAACGAATTTTTGTCAACGTATAAATTAAAAGGGTCTTTTCCGTTATTTCACTACCACTACTTTTTCTGTTTCCATTAATTCACTACGACTTGATAAATATTCTATTGCTCTAAAAACTATTCCCCAATCATTTTTACGTCCACTGTGGTATTCGTTATTCCCTAGGAATCCGATATCACTGGCCTTATCTTATCGCGTTCGGTGGTAAGTCAATCATTGGATTTACCAGTTTGTGATCAACTTTAGTAGCAGCCTAACCTAACCTGACGTAACCGTAACAGCGATAAAAAATAGTGGTAGTGAAGTAATGGAAAAAGTAGTCGTAGTGAATTAACGGAAAAGGTCAAATTTAAGTTTAGGTAACTGGTCAAGTGGGCAGTTCTCTTACAGCTACCATACCAATAAAATTTTATATAAAATAATAAAAGCATAACATTGAAGAATATACTGTTTAATTGAGATAATAACCAAGTAACTGAGTACAAATTAAATAATTCCACCTAATTAATCTTCCAGAAAGGATAAATATAATGACAACTGTGGTAAACAACGGCAGGAAACAAAAAAACAAAAATAAGGAATTAACCTAAGTGGTTCATTGAGAGCTAAAACATAAGTGATATTTCCTATATGAAATTGAAAGTAAATTAGTAAAGTATATATTTTCATTGCATTAATTCTTGTGTGCATAAAACATAACCTCAACTATTCGCACTTCTCTTACTTTTTAATACTTATGCTTATTTAAAATTCAAAACTAAACAATTCCATATTGCTGTGGTTACGATAAAAAACTAAATTGGACAGGTTTAAAAAACTTTTTTGCTAAAACGATGGAGTATGTTTTAAAAACTAATTTATTGTAGTTTAATTGTAGACAATTTTTCCAAATAATATATTTTAAACTAATTTTTAACAAACCTGAACTTGTTTCTGTTGTTATAGGCAATCGTAAAAATAAGATATATTTGTCAATCAATATATAACTGTCGTACTTTTCAGAAATATATTCTTTATTCTACCAATAAATTTTGTGTTTTGAAAGATGTTTACTTACAGAGGCTTTACTTCTACAATACAAATAAGGATGATTTATATGCTGGATAAATTGGATGTAAAGTAACAATCCAATTAATTGTAGTAAGTTATACCTTTGATTATATACACCTACAATATATATTCCATCTAATAGGAATATTTGTGTCTGTAATTTGGTTAGTTGGTGAGGCCCGCACAGCTGGTTTTAACTGCATTACATTCACATGGGACTTCACTAGCGCTCCATAATGGACCACAAAAACAGCTGATATTTTGAGACTCAAAATTTAACATTGGACGGGAAATATATTTGTGTATAAAATCAACGTTTATCCACAATGTTTAAGAAATGTTATGATGAAATTTTTTTCTAGAGATAAACAATAATAGAATGGATCTCTAACGTTATCATTTAATTATTATTAGTACAAACAATATACATTATTTTTACATTGTCATATAAACAATTCATTAATAAAAAGTTTTTGAGAATCACAATTAATTACAAGTTGTATATTGAAATACTTAACACAATTATTACAACAACAAAAATTCCTATTTTCTTAATCATATTAAATCAATGTTGACGTCTCCTAGAATAATTTTTAGTGATAAATAACACAAAAAATAACTAAATTTGATACAATAAGTCAAAGCTAGAATAACGAGCATGAGAACTAGTGCCCTAGAACAGTCACAATACTAGCCTTATACCCGTTATTGAATAAAACCCTGTTTAGGAATGCTATTATATCATACTAATTAATATTATATGTAGAGTTTTAAACTGTGTACTAAATTTAATACATCACTATATTTAGATGTTTAATGAATTCCTTCTTTAAGTTTAGAGAATTTCGATAGGCTATCAAAATAGATATTAGCTACAGGCCGAAACAATCGTACTCACTATAAGTGACTCGCGAGATCCTTGGTTGGTACGACAGCCACAGGAGTACGTCGGTACGACAGAACGGAGGCACGGCACAGTCGCACACAGACTGAAGGCAGACGGTGACTGTGTGTGCAGTGGACCCGTGGCGAACCGGCGGCACGGTGTCTCCCTCCACAACCGTACACTCTACAATACCGAATTCTACAATAGTACACTTTGGTCTCCATTCAACCGATAGCGTGGAGATCTAACGTACACTCTACAATACCGTAATCTACAATAGTACACTTTGGTCTCCATTCAGTCGATATCGTGGAGATCTAACGTACACTCTACAATACCGTACTCTACAATAGTACACTTTGGTCTACATTCAACTGATAGTGCGGTGATCTAACGTACACTCTACAATACCGTAATCTACAATAGTACACTTTGGTCTCCATTCAGTCGATATCGTGGAGATCTAACGTACACTCTACAATACTGTACTCTACAATAGTACACTTTGGTCTCCATTCAACTGATAGCGCGGTGATCTAACGTACACTCTACAATACCGTACTCTACAATAGTACACTTTGGTCTCCATTCGACCGATAGCATGGTAATGAAATCCACAACCATACACTCTACAATACCACACTCTACAATAGTACACTTTGGTCTCCATTTGACCGATAGCATGGTGGTCAAATCCACAACCATACACTCTACAATACCGTACTCTACAATAGTACACTTTGGTCTCCATTCGACCGATAGCATGGTGATAAAATCCACAACCATACACCCTACAATACCGCACTCTACAATAGTACACTTTGGTCTCCATTCAACCGATAGCGTGGTGATCTAACATACACTCTACAATACCGTACTCTACAATAGTACACTCTGGTCTCCATTCAACCGATAGTGCGGTGATCTAACGTACACTCTACAATACCGCACTCTACAATAGTACACTTTGGTCTCCATTCAACTGATGGCGTGGTGATCTAACGTACAATATACAATATCGTACTCTACAATAGTACACTTTGGTCTCCATTCAACCAATAGTGTGGTGATCTAACGTAGACTCTACAATACTGCACTCTACAATGGTACATTTTGGTCTCCATTCAACTGATAGTGCGATGATCTAACGTACACTCTACAATACCGCACTCTACAATAGTACACTTTGGTCTCCATTCAACCGATAGCACGGTGGTCAAATCCACAACCGTACACTATACAATACCCTACTCTACAATAGTACACTTTGGTCTCCATTCAATCGATAGCATGGTGATCTAACGTACACTCTACAATACCGCACTCTACAATAGTACAATTGATCTCCATTCAACCGATAGCACGGTGATCTAACGTACACTCTACAATACCACACTTTACAATAGTATACATTGGTCTCCAGACAACCGGGGCCACGGTGTCTATTTCCACAACCGTACACTCTACAATAGTACACTTTGGTCTCCATTCAACCGATAGCGTGGTGCTCTACCTCATCAACTGTACACTCTACAAAATCGTACTCTACAATAGTAAACTTTAGTTTTCATTTAAGTTCAGTAAAAAGACTATACTCAACTACAGTGCAGTATAAATAATATTCCTTAGAATATAAAAGTGAAAAAGTTTAATGTATTAATAGTTATACATATACAAACGACATTTTATAGTAGGAAAACACTTCAACACTAAGCGCGCCATAGACTAAAGCACCCTTTCTATATTTAAATATTTACTGTTTATCTAGTAAGACTCATAAATGTTATATATTAAATACGAAAAACATTACTGTATTTAGTTACAATAAACATATTCAAATATAAACCTAAATATATTCAAATTACTATTTTTCTATATTTCATTATAATAAAAGTTTAAAGAGTGCTAAACTTGTAACTGCTATTTAAGAAGCCAGCAATAAAATGTATACACCGTATCAAGACTGGTCTATACTTGCATTCGACGAAAACCTGTATCTTACATTGGTGTGCTTCACACATATCCCCATCTAACAAAATACCTCAGCGAGAAATGTTCTAAACTTTATTTATCTACAACCAACAAAATAATCCAAATCTACATGTCTACTCTTAAAATGCTCTCAATATATACTGTACTACTTCACATTTCTACAAAATATTCCCAATTTTTTATATACAAAACATTCCAGGATTAGAGATGAATAATAATTCGGTCTAATATAAATGTGGTTATGAAAAGTGTTACAAATGACCCAATCAACATTTTTTTTAATGTATAATTTACAATATTAACTATTGCTCTAAAAAGTACAGCTAAACCTGTTTTCTTAGTTGGTAAGAACACGTGTTATTCAGAACGGCGTGGCATGATTAGGGCTTAGATGAAGTTAGTAACTTTTCAGCCGTACTGGTAATAATAATTGGTGTAATCACTTTGGCCACTATAATTAACCTTAATACTGGGCTATCTTAGATCTAGATTAATTGACATACTCTATCTGATTTATTGATGAGGTTAGCGACGTTAACTACCACATTTGCTATTACAAATTTTGTGAGATTACATTTTTTTATTATCAGTACAGGTTGAACGGTAGCAATGATAGCTTTAGGCTTATCATCAGTTGACAAGAAATAAAGAACTTCCCAAAAGAAACCTAACTTAATTTGCAAGTGTAGCAGAGCGCATGGTTTTAATTGTTTAACTAAACGTAAAATATATATATTTTAAATCATGTTATGACATGGAACATACAGCAGCATTAGAGACACATCAGCAATAGGAACATATCAGCAATAGGAAAGTTTCAGCAGTAGGAATATATCAGCAGCAGGAACATATCAGCAGTAGGAACATTTCAACAGTAGAAACATATCAGCTGCAGGAAAGTATCAGCAGTAGAAACACATTTTCAGTAGGAACATATCAGTAGAAGGAATATATTCAGCAGTTGAAACATATCAACAGTAGACACATATTAGCAGCAGTAACATGTCAGCAGTAGGTAAATATCAGCAGATGGAAAATGCCAGTAGTAGGAACATACGAGCTGCAAGAAAGTATCAGCAGGAACACGTTACAAGTAGGAATACATCAGCAGCAGGAATATATCAACAGTAGGAACATATTACCAGTAGGAACATATCAGCAGCTGGAACATACCAGTATTAGGAATATATCAGCTTCTGGGAGATAGCAGCAGCAAGAACATATCGGCAGCTGGAACATACCAGTATTAGGAATATATCAGCTTCTGGGAGATAGCAGGAGCAGGAACATTTCAGTAGTAGGAAATCATTATTAATAGGAATACATCAGCAGCAGGAACAAAATTAGAAACAGGATCATATCAACAGTAGAAACATATCAGCAGCAGTAAAATATCAGCAGTAGGAGCATATAAGTAGAGAAGGAACATATCAGCAGTAGGATATTATCAGCAGTAAAACCGAAAGCAGCAGGTAACAGTAACAATCATAAATGCGCATGACATACTTTTTTCTTACCTAACATAATTCGTTAAGTGAATTAGTACTACCACACGAGAACATTCAGACTTTATATAATTTACAGTAACAAATTCACTTTACCTATAACGGTACACTCTTTCGATAATTCTGTAGTATAAGTTTTTAGAGGATGATAATTTTAAGGTTCGAATTCTTTAACTATTACCAACAAATTGTATTTCATTACCTAATTTTAGCAAACCATGTTAGGTTTCAGAATCACGTATATTAAATTTTAAGCTGTTTGGCAATGCACTGGCGTGTATGTATGCCTAGGGTAGTATAACGAGACACTGTCCCAGCCCACTGAGAAGTAAGGAAGTAACCGACATGCAGAAAGAGATCAGTTTGGCAATGCACTGGTGTGTATATATACCTAGTGTAGTATAACAAGTTACCGTCCCAGTTGTCCCAAACTTCTGAGAAGTAAGGAAGTAACCGACATACAGAAAGAGATCAGTTTGGCAATTCACTGGTGTGTATATATACCTAGTGTAGTATAACAAGTTACTGTCCCAGTTGTCCCAACCTTCTGAGAAGTAAGGAAGTAACCGAAATGCAGAAAGAGATCAGTTTGGCAATGCACTGGTGTGTATATATACCTAGTGTAGTATAACAAGTTACTGTCCCAGTTGTCCCAACCTTCTGAGAAGTAAGGAAGTAACCGAAATGCAGAAAGAGATCAGTTTGGCAATGCACTGGTGTGTATATATACCTAGTGTAGTATAGTAAGTTACTGTCCCAGTTGTCCCAGCCTTCTGAGAAGTAAGGAAGTAGCCGACATACAGAAAGAGATCAGTTTGACAATGCACTGGTGTGTATATATGCCTAGTGTAGTATAACAAGTTACTGTCCCAGTTGTCCCAGCCTTCTGAGAAGTAAGGAAGTAACCGACATACAGAAAGAGATCAGTTTGACAGTGCACTAGTGTGTATATATGCCTAGTGTAGTATAACAAGTTACTGTCCCAGTTGTCCCAGCCTTCTGAGAAGTAAGGAAGTAACTGACATACAGAAAGAGATCAGTTTGGCAATTCAATGGTGTGTATATATGCCTAGTGTAGTATAACAAGTTACTGTCCCAGTTGTCCCAGCCTTCTGAGAAGTAAGGAAGTAACCGACATGCAGAAAGAGATCAGTTTAGCAATGCACTGGTGTGTATATATACCTAGTGTAGTATAACAAGTTACTGTCCCTGTTGTCCCAACCTTCTGAGAAGTAAGGAAGTAACCGAAATGCAGAAAGAGATCAGTTTGGCAATGCACTGGTGTGTATATATACCTAGTGTAGTATAACAAGTTACTGTCCCAGTTGTCCCAGCCTTCTGAGAAGTAAGGAAGTAGCCGACATACAGAAAGAGATCAGTTTGACAATGCACTGGTGTGTATATATGCCTAGTGTAGTATAACAAGTTACTGTCCCAGTTGTCCCAGCCTTCTGAGAAGTAAGGAAGTAACCGACATACAGAAAGAGATCAGTTTGACAGTGCACTGGTGTGTATATATGCCTAGTGTAGTATAACAAGTTACTGTCCAAGTTGTCCCAGCCTTCTGAGAAGTAAGGAAGTAACTGACATGCAGAAAGAGATCAGTTTGACAATGCACTGGTGTGTATATATACCTAGTGTAGTATAACAAGTTACTGTCCCAGTCGACCCAGCCTTCGGAGAAGTAAGGAAGTAACCGACATGCAGAAAGAGATCAGTTTAGCAATGCACTGGTGTATATATATACCTAGTGTAGTATAACAAGTTACTGTCCCAGTCGTCCCAGCCTTCTGAGAAGTAAGGAAGTAACCGACATGCAGAAATAGATCAGTTTGGGAATGCACTGGTGTGTATATATACCTAGTGTAGTATAGCAAGTTACTGTCCCAGTCGTCCCAGCCTTCTGAGAAGTAAGGAAGTAACCGACATGCAGAAAGAGATCAGTTTGACAGTGCACTGGTGTGTATATATGCCTAATGTAGTATAACAAGTTACTGTCCCAGATGTCCCAGCCTTCTGAGAAGTAAGGAAGTAACCGACATGCAGAAAGAGATCAGTTTGACAATGCACTGGTGTGTATAATATATACCTAGTGTAGTATAACAAGTTACTGTCCCAGTTGTCCCAGCCTTCTGAGAAGTAAGGAAGTAACCGACATACAGAAAGAGATCAGTTTGACAATGCACTGGTGTGTATATATACCTAGTGTAGTATAACAAGTTACTGTCCCAGTCGTCCCAGCCTTCTGAGAAGTAAGGAAGTAACCGACATGCAGAAAGAGATCAGTTTGGGAATGCACTGGTGTGTATATATACCTAGTGTAGTATAACAAGATACTGTCCCAGTCGTCCCAGCCTTCTGAGAAGTAAGGAAGTAACCGACATGCAGAAAGAGATCAGTTTGACAGTGCACTGGTGTGTATATATGCCTAGTGTAGTATAACAAGTTACTGTCCCAGATGTCCCAGCCTTCTGAGAAGTAAGGAAGTAACCGACATGCAGAAAGAGATCAGTTTGACAGTGCACTGGTGTGTATATATGCCTAGTGTAGTATAACAAGTTACTGTCCCAGATGTCCCAGCCTTCTGAGAAGTAAGGAAGTAACCGACATGCAGAAAGAGATCAGTTTGACAATGCACTGGTGTGTATAATATATACCTAGTGTAGTATAACAAGTTACTGTCCCAGTTGTCCCAGCCTTCTGAGAAGTAAGGAAGTAACCGACATACAGAAAGAGATCAGTTTGGCAATGCACTGGTGTGTATATATGCCTAGTGTAGTATAACAAGTTACTGTCACAGTTGTCCCAACCTTCTGAGAAGTAAGGAAGTAACCGACATACAGAAAGAGATCAGTTTGGCAATGCACTGGTGTGTATATATACCTAGTGTAGTATAACAAGTTACTGTCCCAGTCGTCCCAGCCTTCTGAGAAGTAAGGAAGTAACCGACATGCAGAAAGAGATCAGTTTGGCAATGCACTGGTGTGTATATATGCCTAGGGAAGTATAACAAGTTACTGTCCCAGTTGTCCCAGCCTTCTGAGAAGTAAGGAAGTAACCGACATACAGAAAGAGATCAGTTTGGCAATGCAATGGTGGTTTTGTTCTTAAATAATGAGCGGAACGGACAGGCAGCATCACGATCTTCTTGTCGCGGAGCACGTATTTCGCAGGACACGACACTCCTTCGTGGTCTGGGGAACCGTGTCTGCTAAGCAGGGATCCTCCAATACTATTTAGATTATTTAAATGTGTGCTAACATTACTTGGTTGTTAAGAAAATGCGACTCTGTATTAATTAAAATTTGCCCTTGTTGTGGAATATGTACCCAGAAAGAGTGATAACTTACCATAATCGAATGGAAAACTACGTCAACTCTGTTGGTTTTACAAATTTGTGTTTTGCTCCGTTTATAGTTTTTAAACCGAAAATAATCTTGTCTACAGATTAAATGTAATTTATTCAATGTGTTTTTTGGTGGACAAATGAGGAAAAAAGATAAGTAAACCATTAAATTAGAATAAAAAAAGTTTTTTTACCATAGACATATATTGTACATACATATCGTATTTGTCTTAATTGTGTTTTTAATTAAAAATTCGAAATTGTAAAATATTTTATGCTACATTGCCACAATTATGCTATAACGTAATGTCAAAAAACATTAGTTTTAAAATAATGGGATAAAAAATGTACGTTTTACAAAAACTAGCGTAAAAAAATAATTTTAATAATTAAAGCAACTATAAAGTTGTTACTAAGAAATATCTGACCTTATGTACTTTTACTATCTTACATAATGACAGCTTATTTATATGTAATCGAAATGAAGAAATATTATATTAATTTATTGTAATTTGCATGAATTTTCTAGTCGAGGGATCTACCACAACTATATAAATAACGATCGTTATGAAAGGTGTTCAATGAAACATGTATTACTTCACTTGTAAAAGTGAAATCTTATACATGATCATGGTTACAAAGAACATACTTTTGACGCCATAAGTGACATTTCATCTTTTCAGGGGATGGCCCACGAGGAGTTGAGCGAAGATTGAGTTTGGTATCAAGTGAAAGGTATATTCAAGAGAAATTAACTATCGCAAACCGGACTTCAAAGCTTTATCCTTTCCAGAGTAGCAGTAATTTGAATTTCAAAGTAACTAATTTTAATAATATTATTTCTCCGCTATTTAATGGTTTTAAGTAAATTTTTCTGAACAAAAATTGTACTTTATGGAAAACAATTAGTAAACAAAATTGAATTATCAAATTATCTTAGGAAAAATTAACGTTGTTGTGAAAGCGTTTCCATATTTTTTCCACCCTGTATATACTGATAAAGGTTAGTAGTAAAATCGATACAGCTTCTAACAACAATACAACTTATTTTACTTTTTATTTAATTTACGACTGGTGAATTAAACTAGGATATTTAAAAAACTAAAAAATATTAAACAAACATAAAAACCCAAGTAATCTTACTAATAGTTCAGAAATACTTTTACTTAAGCTTTTTAAAGTGAACCTCCATAATTGAACAATCGAAACGTTTCTCGATTGATTCTTCAGAAAGATATCTATACTATTTGTAATTTACTAAACAACCAATTATAATTTAAATGTTTGAATCATCTGAAATTAGATAAATATATTTTCTAATGTCTGAATCAATAACGATTTTACTAATCTAATGAAATCGAGTTATTGAATTAAAAACTTTCACCCCCAGGCCTATTATAGCAGCAACTTCCACTCAGCACAGGCTCATTTTACTTTCTGTTTACCCCATGTAAATCTACTAAATACACACCTAAACGTTCCACACAGTCTGTGAGTATTTGTAGGATGCTCAATGCTCATATAAGAGTCTGTTTTAATACCTGTGTTACTCTCAGATACTCAGCTATCATTATTTTAAACACACTGTTGGATATGTCTGGACCCAATGACATATCAAGTCCCATACTGAGTATCCGTCTGTTTCTAGTAGGCTGGAGGTAAAAGTTAAATGTGTATCTGACAGATACTCATGGAGTTAAAAGTTAAATGTGTGTCTTACAGATACTAATGGGGTAAAAGTTAAATGTGTATCTTACAGACACTAATGGGGTAAAAGTTAAATGTGTATCTGACAGATACTCATGCGGTAAAAGTTAAATGTAGGTCTTACAGATAATAATGGGGTAAAAGTTAAATGTGTATCTTACAGACACTAATGGGGTAAAAGTTAAATGTGTATCTTACAGATACTAATGGGGTAAAACTTAAATGTGTATCTTACAGATACTAATGGGGTAAAAGTTAAATGTGTATTTTACAGATACTAATGGGGTAAAACTTAAATGTGTATCTTACAGATAATAATGGGGTAAAAGTTAAATGTGTATCTTACAGATACTAATGGGGTAAAAGTTAAATGTGTATCTTACAGACACTAATGGGGTAAAAGTTAAATGTGTATCTTACAGACACTAATGGGGTAAAACTTAAATGTGTATCTTACAGATACTAATGGGGTAAAAGTTAAATGTGTATCTTACAGACACTAATGGGGTAAAAGTTAAATGTGTATCTTACAGATACTAATGGGGTAAAACTTAAATGTGTATCTTACAGATAATAATGGGGTAAAAGTTAAATGTGTATCTTACAGATACTAATGGGGTAAAACTTAAATGTGTATCTTACAGACACTAATGGGGTAAAAGTTAAATGTGTATCTTACAGATACTAATGGGGTAAAACTTAAATGTGTATCTTACAGATACTAATGGGGTAAAAGTTAAATGTGTATCTTACAGACACTAATGGGGTAAAAGTTAAATGTGTATCTTACAGATACTAATGGGGTAAAACTTAAATGTGTATCTTACAGATACTAATGGGGTAAAACATAAATGTGTATCTTACAGATACTAATGGGGTAAAAGTTAAATGTGTATCTTACAGACACTAATGGGGTAAAAGTTAAATGTGTATCTTACAGACACTAATGGGGTAAAAGTTAAATGTGTGTCTTACAGATACTAATGGGGTAAAAGTTAAATGTGTATCTTACAGACACTAATGGGGTAAAAGTTAAATGTGTATCTTACAGATATTCCTGGGGTAAAAGTTAAATGTGTGTCTTATAGATACTAATGGGGTAAAAGTTAAATGTGTATCTTACAGACACTAATGGGGTAAAAGTTAAATGTGTATCTTACAGACACTAATGGGGTAAAAGTTAAATGTGTATCTTACAGTTATTCCTGGGGTAAAAGTTAAATGTGTGTCTTACAGATACTAATGGGGTAAAACTTAAATGTGTATCTTACAGATACTAATGGGGTAAAAGTTAAATGTGTATCTTACAGATACTAATGGGGTAAAACTTAAATGTGTATCTTACAGATAATAATGGGGTAAAAGTTAAATGTGTATCTTACAGATACTAATGGGGTAAAAGTTAAATGTGTATCTTACAGACACTAATGGGGTAAAAGTTAAATGTGTATCTTACAGATACTAATGGGGTAAAACTTAAATGTGTATCTTACAGATACTAATGAGGTAAAAGTTAAATGTGTGTCTTACAGATACTAATGGGGTAAAAGTTAAATGTGTATCTTACAGACACTAATGGGGTAAAAGTTAAATGTGTATCTTACAGATATTCCTGGGGTAAAAGTTAAATGTGTGTCTTGCAGATACTAATGGGGTAAAAGTTAAATGTGTATCTTACAGACACTAATGGGGTAAAAGTTAATTGTGTATCTTACAGACACTAATGGGGTAAAACTTAAATGTGTATCTTACAGATATTCCTGGGGTAAAAGTTAAATGTGTGTCTTGCAGATACTAATGGGGTAAAAGTTAAATGTGTATCTTACAGACACTAATGGGGTAAAAGTTAATTGTGTATCTTACAGACACTAATGTGGTAAAAGTTAAATGTGTATCTTACAGACACTAATGGGGTAAAAGTTAAATGTGTATCTTACAGATATTCCTGGGGTAAAAGTTAAATGTGTATCTTACAGACACTAATGGGGTAAAAGTTAAATGTGTATCTTACAGACGCTAATGGGGTAAAAGTTAAATGTGTGTCTTACAGACACTAATGGGGTAAAAGTTAAATGTGTATCTTACAGACACTAATGGGGTAAAAGTTAAATGTGTATCTTATAGATATTCTGGGGTAAAAGTTAAATGTGTATCTTACAGACACTAATGGGGTAAAAGTTAAATGTGTATCTTACAGACACTAATGGGGTAAAAGTTAAATGTGTATCTTACAGATACTAATGGGTTAAAACTTAAATGTGTATCTTACAGATATTCCTGGGGTAAAAGTTAAATGTGTGTCTTACAGATACTAATGGGGTGAAAGTTAAATGTGTATCTTACAGACACTAATGGGGTAAAAGTTAAATGTGTATCTTACAGATATTCCTGGGGTAAAAGTTAAATGTGTATCTTACAGACACTAATGGGGTAAAAGTTAAATGTGTATCTTACAGACACTAATGGGGTAAAAGTTAAATGTGTATCTTACAGATATTCCTGGGGTAAAAGTTAAATGTATATCTTACAGATATTCCTGGGGTAAAAGTTAAATGTGTATCTTACAGATACTAATGGAGTAAAAGTTAAATGTGTGTCTTACAGATACTCATGGAGTTAAAAGTTAAACGTGTACTGTATCTTACAGATACTCATGGGGGTAATAGTTTTAATAGGTTTACTTCAGTTAATGGATGACGGAGACTAAAATATTATTAATTTATTATTAATCTACGTAATCAAATAAAATGCTTTCTCTTATTATTATTTCACATCTAAATAACTGATCTTTCATTCTTGAAATGACAACCCATGCACCAAAACATTCCTAACTACTTTTCGTCAAGTTTAACATCTCTTAAATTTTTTTGTGCTGTTTTGAAAAATCAAAATCGTTTTCTGTACTAGCCAATATAGTGATGTATCATCTAAGATTTATTAGATCCGAGTTAAAAACTTGTTGTTTAGGAAATATGACAGGACGAGGAAATAACTAGTCACGATATCTTCGACTCTCCAAGGAGGGCAAACCTCATTCGTGACTTAAAAAGTTGACCAAGATTCCAGCTCCCGCTGGAGAGCAATCATTAAAATGTTACATGATTATCAAAATATATAAGTTTGGACAGTCTCGTAAGAACCTGCTAATGGAGTACGTATAAAAGTCGAGAAGCAAATTTCTGATACTAACGTGTGTCCCGCTTGAATGAACAGTTTAAATGTCTCAGAAGATGAGTGTTGAAGCAAGTCACAAAATTTAATGTTTTTCGCTATTCATTTAATCAATTTTCAAAAATCGACAATACAAACTCCCAAATGCACGAAAAGCGCACCAGAGGAAAAAATTTTTGTTAGAATAAGCGATGCTATGAATAATAATGTATATGAATATGAACAGTCTGCAGCAAAGAAACTGATCCGTGGGACCAAGAATTTGTGTTCTATAGACTTAAATATCCTTTAAGGAGTCGTCCCTAAATTACGTAACGCCTGAAGTGGGGTTTTTGCAGTGTTATACACTGTTACAATGGAAGGTAAGGGGTTCTGTTATGCATTACGTAACAATTAAGCTTCAGCAATTTGTTAAATTCACTTACTAATTTTGATCGTGTTTCCCCCAAAATACAAGCTTTTATAAAGATTTTAAAGTTAGTAATATATTTTTCCCCCATTATAAAACAATAGAAACAGAGTCTAAACAGTGACTTTATCTTAAATCAAAATATGCATGAAAGTGAATGAAAAAATGGGGGGGTGACAAAGTTACGTAATTTTTGAAGGAGGGTTAGTATTACCGTTACAAGTCCGTTACATGAGGGAAGGGGTGTCAGAAAAGGCCGATTTTAGCGTTACGTAATTTAGGGACGGCCCCTAATCTACGATACTAGATAAAAATAAAGAAAACCAACATGCGGTGCGAAAAAAGTATTCACTAGAGAAGACTATCTGATTGTTGTAATTCTTTCAAAACCTAACCTTAAAGATATAAGTGAAACATTCGCATTATTACGCTACTTTTCTATTTATTTGATTTAATATTTTTTTATATTTGCATAATCTTATGGGTAAGTACTACTAGCATCCCTCCCACTCATCCTATATACAGTTCGGGTATCAACAGACCTGTATAGTAATCGACATGATTAAAAATGTTAACGTTTTTATTGCAGCAACTAAACTTTCTTCTAAATATATAATTTGTTTAATAATTAATATAATCTCTCCCCATATTTGAGCTTAAAAAAAATTGCGGATCTCTTCCGTTAATTCAATACCATAACCATTACTCAACAATGGTATGGTTTGGTTTGGTTAGGTTAACCTAACATAACCAAACCAAACCTAACACAACATAACTAAAGCTAACATAACCTAACTAAACCTAACATAACCTAACCAAACCTAACACAACATAACTAAAGCTAACATAACATAACCAAACCTAACATAACCTAACTAAAGCTAACATAACCAAACCAAACCTAACACAACATAACTAAAGCTAACATAACATAACCAAACCTAACACAACCTAACTAAAGCTAACATAACCAAACCAAGCCTAACACAACATAACTAAAGCTAACATAACATAACCAAACCTAACATAACCTAACCAAACCTAACATAACATAACTAAACCTAACATAACACAACCATACCAACATAACCTAAACAAATCTAACAACACCTAACCAAAGTAGTTGTAGTGAATTAACGGGAAAGGTCCAAAATTTCTTGTTTGGTGGCTTAACTGGTTTTTCTAAATCAACGAAAATTTCATAGGAAATATATATATATTTTCAATAATCATTGTTAGGTTCATAATTACTTCCAGTGGCTGTCAGATTAGATGTATAAACCTAACTATAACACTGTTACCCTTCATTAATTATATAAATATTAAACAATAGCAATTTAATGTGAGGTTCCCGCCCAATTTACGTGGTTCAATCAAAGAGGAACAGTTCCTATTTCATAACCTTTGTTCCCAGGATCTGTGATCCTCTGGAAAGGTCCTTCTGGGTCTTGAATAACCGGAATACGAAAATTGATTGAACGATAGTATACTTAGATACTATTCGATTCGATACTTAGATACATTGACTAACCGTCTGACTACTCGCATATTCCGAAAATCGATAATTAATGTAAAAAGTAAAGAATAATTTACTGATAGAAATAAAAATCATTCGCCAGCTTGAGTGCACTATAAATGGCATTCTTTCTCCAATTGTGAATTAAACATTTGATTGAATTTGACGTTTTTAACCGATTAAGTTCGTAAATGGAGAAAATTGGTTTAAAATCGTAGTAAAATGATCAAACCCTGAATGACAACCGATCTATATATTGCTGTAAGTAATAGAGATAAAATCTTAGAAAAGGTTTTGAGGCTTTAAGCAGCGTATTACCGGTTGGATAAAGAGGCTACAATTTAAAGATATTACAGTTCCATATTTGAAAAAACACGTAATGATCCTAAAGCTCAGTGGAGACCATTAATAGCTCAAGTGGTAGGGAAGTCCCTGAAAAAAACACTAGTCATAAAAAATATTTTACGGTGAATTATTCCAATCCTGAACTTTTAGATGGTGTAGTTCCTTAAAATGCTAGGAAGTTAATTTAGTATTTTTATGTTGTAATTTAATTAATACTTGAAAGATCTGTATTTTCCCCTCTCAATTAATTTAATATGTGCTACCACCACGGACACGTAAACATTGTTATACAGTACTTAGATATTTGAAATATTCTTCATTATTTATGTGTTATAAAGAATGAACAATAAATTTAGCACTTTTTTTGTTGTATTCTTTTCTGAGAATAAATTTTATTTGAATTAGAATAACAGCACTATAATCGTCAACTAACAGGGACAACAAGTAAATAAAATTAAATATATAATCATTGTTAATTCAAAAATATGATAAACGTTCATGTTGTACATATTTATAAAACAATAATAATAAAACATTTAATTAAAATCAATAAATATGTAATAACGTTATGTGTATTACGTGTAGAAATGAGTTATTTACATTATACAATTAATTAAGTAAATATACATTTAATTTTTTGGGATTTGATCAAAGTAGTTGTTAAATCATTTTCAAATTTTTTGTTTGTTTGAATATTTTGATGAGTGTTATTATTTTTACAGATTGTTAGACGACTGAGACGTTTCTAATACATTTTTGTCTTTTTCATTTTGTACTTATTAAAAAGGGACAAAGTAAATGAGACTTAATTCTTTCGAACACTATCTTTCGATCTGAAACTATAACCTATCATAACTATGAATAACATTTTATCTTTTATAAACAGAATAGTTGTAAATTTAGAATGAAAAAAAGTATAAAGTGTGAAACTAATTTTTCATATTTAATTTCTATCCCATTCGCTTCATTTAGGTTTGATTCCCTCATTTATTTATTTTTGTAGTTTTTTAATTATCATAATACGTGTTGGTACATATACAGACCAGAGGGATTTACTCTCCTCACCTTTTGTGAATCTCTCTAGTCTGAGGAAGGTGAGCGTGGTTCACCGAAATCGATCACCATAATATTTGTGCATTTTGTACTTGTATTGTAATGTATTTGTGCTTATATTGTAATAAGTTTGTGTTGTGTGACGTTCACTTATATTGTTTATTTTTATGTAAAACTTCAAAGTTGATGTATTAAATTGAAACTACTACATAACCAAGTTTAAAAAATAAACAATTAACTATTGTTGTTTATATGTGTGTTTTCGTGCTTTTCTCTCACCGTGTGTGCTGCGGATGACTGTTTCAGCTTGTAGATACAAATATTGACGGACTCATTTTGTTATTCTTGTAAATTAAATAGTTTCTTTTTTACCCCAACCACGCTACTGGGAACAGTGGTAACGTAATTCAGAGCCTATTGTTTGTTATAAGTAATTGTTATTTTATGCTGTATAAACTAATTATTCCGCCTTCGTTGGTCGCTGTAATTAACCTACATATCCATGACTCTATTCCACGAACCCTTTAGTGTGTTATACATACTACAGGTAATTAATTAATAATTTATAGGCAGTAGTAGTGTAACCCAGCTACTTGGGAACACATTGATGAGGAAATTGTAAGCTTACGTTTTAAAAATTTCCAAAGAAAAAAAACATTTATTTTCCTATCCTAAGTTGTTTCCAAACGGTTAACGAAAAATATCGAAAATAGTAGTACATTTAGGTGCTATCAGCTTTAATAAATACATACAATTTGAAGTCTGAGGCATTTTATGGTTCCTGAGTTATTAATTTTTTTATAAAAATCACAAACATACGGACAGACGGTTAATGAAGGGAGATAGACCATACTGTTATATGACTTTTTTTGTTTTTTTTCATGTCTAGAACTAAATTCCAAAGTTTGGCTAAAGAGTTCCCAAACACCCTGTATAATCAAAATTATAGTTGTTAGCAAAAATAATTAGTAAAATTTCATACTTAGATAATCAATTAACTCACAATTAATTTCAAGTACAGTTTTTTATTTTCATGAAAAATTGGCTGTTTTTTATCTAAGTATTTTAATATGTTGCGATATGAACTTATTGAACGAACTTTTCTATTTCATAATAATTTATTAATAATAAATATTATTTTTAGATTTGACTTAAGATTAGTAATTAAAGTATAAATCAATAATTTTACTTACACATATTATATGCAAATGTGTGTTTTAAAAGAAGGTTTTGTTTTACTAGGTCGAGTTAGGACTAAGAATCCCTCTCTAACACTTAACCTGGGGACCAACGGCTTAAGGGTGAATTCTGAACCACCATCAGTGACCGGGCAGGCGTGCTGTGTGCAAGGACGGGATCGCTCAGACGGTCACCCATCCAAGGGACAGCCACGCTCGATGTTGATTGACTCCGCTATCTTGCGTAACGTCGGAACCCTCGGTCAGGGTCACTGGCTAGTGTTTTACAGATGAATACTAGACTATATTAAGACATTCAATACTGCACTAACATACTGCACTAACATACTGCACTAACATACTCCACTAACATACTGCAATGACATACTGCACTAACATACTGAACTAACATACTGCACTAACATACTGCACCAAAATACTGCACTAACATACTGCACTAACATACCACATTAACATACTCCACTAACATACTGCACTAATATAATGCACTAACATACTGCACTAACATACTCCACTAACATACTGCACCAACATACTGCACTAACATACTGCACTAACTTACTGCACCAACATACTACACTAACATACTGCACGAACATACCCGACTAACATACTCACAAACATACTGCACTAACATACTCCACTAACATACTGCACCAACATATTGCATTAACATACTGCACTAATATACTGCATTAACATACTGCACTAACATACTCCACTAACATACTGCACCAACATACTGCATTAACATACTGCACTAACATACTGCACTAATATACTGCACTAACAAACTCCACTAACATACTGCACCAACATACTGCATTAACATACTGCACCAACATACTCCACTAACATGCTGCACCAACATGCTGCACTAACATACTGCACCAACATACTGCACTAACATACTCCACTAACATACTGCACTAACATACTTCACCAACATACTCCATTAACATAGCCTACTGCACCAACATACTGCACCAACATACTCCACTAACATACTGCACCAACATACTGCACCAACATACTGCACTAACATACTGCACCAACATACTGCACTAACATACTGCACTAACATACTGCACCAACATACTGCACCAACATACTGCACTAACATACTGCACAAACATACTCCACTAACATACTGCACCAACATACTGCACTAACATACTGCACTAACATACTGCACTAACATACTGCACCAACATACTGCACCAACATACTGCACCAACATACTGCACCAACATACTGCACCAACATACTGCACTAACATACTGCACCAACATACTGCACTAACATACTGCACTAACATACTGCACCAACATACTGCACTAACATACTGCACTAACATACTGCACTAACATACTGCACCAACATACTGCACCAACATACTGCACCAACATACTGCACTAACATACTGCACTAACATACTGCACTAACATACTGCACTAACATACTGCACCAACATACTGCACTAACATACTGCACTAACATACTGCACCAACATACTGCACTAACATACTGCACTAACATACTGCACTAACATACTGCACTAACATACTGCACTAACATACTGCACTAACATACTGCACCAACATACTGCACTAACATACTGCACAAACATACTCCACTAACATACTGCACCAACATACTGCACTAACATACTGCACTAACATACTGCACTAACATACTGCACTAACATACTGCACTAACATACTGCACTAACATACTGCACCAACATACTGCACTAACATACTGCACTAACATACTGCACCAACATACTGCACTAACATACTGCACCAACATACTGCACTAACATACTGCACAAACATACTCCACTAACATACTGCACCAACATACTGCACTAACATACTGCACTAACATACTGCACTAACATACTGCACCAACATACTGCACTAACATACTGCACCAACATACTGCACTAACATACTGCACCAACATACTGCACTAACATACTGCACAAACATACTCCACTAACATACTGCACCAACATACTGCACTAACATACTGCACTAACATACTGCACCAACATACTGCACTAACATACTGCACTAACATACTGCACTAACATACTGCACTAACATACTGCACTAACATACTGCACTAACATACTGCACCAACATACTGCACCAACATACTGCACCAACATACTGCACTAACATACTGCACTAACATACTGCACTAACATACTGCACTAACATACTGCACCAACATACTGCACTAACATACTGCACTAACATACTGCACCAACATACTGCACTAACATACTGCACTAACATACTGCACCAACATACTGCACTAACATACTGCACCAACATACTGCACTAACATACTGCACTAACATACTGCACCAACATACTGCACCAACATACTGCACTAACATACTGCACTAACATACTGCACTAACATACTGCACCAACATACTGCACTAACATACTGCACTAACATACTGCACTAACATACTGCACTAACATACTGCACCAACATACTGCACTAACATACTGCACCAACATACTGCACTAACATACTGCACCAACATACTGCACTAACATACTGCACAAACATACTGCAATAACATGCTGCACCAACATACTGCACTAACATACTGCACCTACGTGCTGCACCAACATACTGCACTAACATACTGCACTAACATACTGCACCAACATACTGCACTAACATACTGCACTAACATACTGCACCAACATACTGCACTAACATACTGCACCAACATACTGCACTAACATACTGCACCAACATACTGCACTAACATACTGCACAAACATACTCCACTAACATACTGCACCAACATACTGCACTAACATACTGCACTAACATACTGCACTAACATACTGCACTAACATACTGCACTAACATACTGCACTAACATACTGCACTAACATACTGCACCAACATACTGCACCAACATACTGCACCAACATACTGCACTAACATACTGCACCAACATACTGCACTAACATACTGCACTAACATGCTGCACCAACATACTGCACTAACATACTGCACTAACATACTGCACTAACATACTGCACCAACATACTGCACCAACATACTGCACCAACATACTGCACTAACATACTGCACTAACATACTGCACTAACATACTGCACTAACATACTGCACCAACATACTGCACTAACATACTGCACTAACATACTGCACCAACATACTGCACTAACATACTGCACTAACATACTGCACTAACATACTGCACCAACATACTGCACCAACATACTGCACCAACATACTGCACTAACATACTGCACTAACATACTGCACTAACATACTGCACTAACATACTGCACCAACATACTGCACCAACATACTGCACTAACATACTGCACCAACATACTGCACCAACATACTGCACTAACATACTGCACCAACATACTGCACCAACATACTGCACTAACATACTGCACTAACATACTGCACTAACATACTGCACCAACATACTGCACCAACATACTGCACTAACATACTGCACCAACATACTGCACCAACATACTGCACTAACATACTGCACCAACATACTGCACTAACATACTGCACTAACATACTGCACTAACATACTGCACCAACATACTGCACCAACATACTGCACTAACATACTGCACCAACATACTGCACTAACATACTGCACTAACATACTGCACCAACATACTGCACCAACATACTGCACTAACATACTGCACCAACATACTGCACTAACATACTGCACTAACATACTGCACCAACATACTGCACCAACATACTGCACTAACATACTGCACCAACATACTGCACTAACATACTGCACCAACATACTTCACCAACATACTCCACTAACATACTGCACCAACATACTGCACCAACATACTGCACTAACATACTGCACCAACATACTCCACTAACATACTGCATTAACATACTGCACCAACATACTGCACTAACATACTGCACCAACATACTCCACTAACATACTGCACCAACATACTGCACTAACATACTGCACCAACATGCTGCACCAACATACTGCACTAACATACTGCACCAACATACTCCACTAACATACTGCACCAACATACTGCACCAACATACTGCACTAACATGCTGCACCAACATGCTGCACTAACATGCTGCACCAACATACTGCACTAACATACTCCACTAACATACTGCACCAACATACTGCACTAACATACTGCACTAACATACTGCACTAACATACTGCACAAACATACTCCACTAACATACTGCACTAACATACTCCACTAACATACTGCACTAACTTACTCCACTAATATACTGCACCAACATACTGCACTAACATGCTGCACCAACATACTGCACTAACATACTCCACTAACATACTGCACCAACATACTGCACTAACATACTGCACTAACATACTGCACTAACATACTGCACTAACATACTGCACAAACATACTCCACTAACATACTGCACTAACTTACTCCACTAATATACTGCACCAACATACTCCACTAACATACTGCACCAACATACTGCACCAACATACTGCACTAACATGCTGCACCAACATGCTGCACTAACATGCTGCACCAACATACTGCACTAACATACTCCACTAACATACTGCACCAACATACTGCACTAACATACTGCACTAACATACTGCACTAACATACTGCACTAACATACTGCACAAACATACTCCACTAACATACTGCACTAACATACTCCACTAACATACTGCACTAACTTACTCCACTAATATACTGCACCAACATACTCCACTAACATACTGCACCAACATACTGCACTAACATACTGCACTAACATACTGCACCAACATACTGCACTAACATACTGCACTAACATACTGCACTAACATACTGCACTAACATACTGCACTAACATACTCCACTAACATACTGCACTAACTTACTCCACTAATATACTGCACCAACATACTGCACCAACATACTGCACCAACATACTGCACTAACATACTGCACAAACATACTCCACTAACATACTGCACTAACATACTCCACTAACATACTGCACTAACTTACTCCACTAATATACTGCACCAACATACTGCACTAATATACTGCACCAACATACTGCACTAACATACTGCACTAACATACTGCACAAACATACTCCACAAACATACTGCACTAACATACTCCACTAACATACTGCACTAACTTACTCCACTAATATACTGCACCAACATACTGCACTAACATGCTGCGCCAACATACTGCAATAACATTTAATAACGAAATGTTGTTTTATAGTCTAAAAAATAAAAATGTGATTACATTAGTTCTGTTTAAACATTAATATAATATTAATATAATATAATTAATATAGTATAATATAATATTAACTTATCAAGTTGGTAAAGAAATTATTATTTAATGTATAATGTTTTTAAATAGTCATAAAATATATGTTAAAACTAAATTTTAATCAATCATGTATCGACATATAGAGTACTTGTAATTACAACGATTTACACAAATAATTTTCTATGTTTACCAATTTAGCTTTTTAGTGATTTTTCCTTTAACTGTGTATTATTTAACTTTTTTGGCGAAATTAGATTAACTCAAAAAATATATAAATATAATATAAATACAAAATAATATAAAGGATGTGTTCTAAATAAAAATATATTCACTTTAATTTTTAACATTTCATTGCGCCATATGGAGAGATTTATCACATACAGCTTTATAGTATGTACTAAATTACATATACCACATTTTGTAATTACCTCAATTATTTATCTTACGTATCACTTGTTTGGTTTTCCTGGTCATTTGTTGATATTGTTATTTATTGCTGTGACATTGTTGTCAGTTAGTTGTTAATATATGTAGTCTAATATATTTTGATTTTCTTACTCAGTAAGATGCATGTAGATAGTAAACATTAAAAAATAATAATAACGGTAATAACTATTTGTGTGAAAAATAAATAAATAGAATATAAAAGTGCCATTACTTGACAAACATATTTAATTGTATTTTCCTACTTAGTAATTGGATAAGATGTAAAAATAAATTAGTTATAAAGACTCTTCTTAATAACTACTTCCACGACATATATAACCTAACCTAACCTAACCTAACTGGAATAAACTAAGTTATTTATGTATTGATTCTAACATTTCTCTTCAGTTCATCCCTTGATTGTAATGTTTACAAACAGATATCTCATGTAATTTGTGCCTGTAATTTTGTTAGTTAGTGAGGCCAGCAACCACAGCTGGTTTAAACTGCATTACCTTTACACGGAACTACACTAGCGCTCCACAATGGACCACAAAAACAGCTGATACTTTTAGACACAAAATTGGATGTAAACATTGGATGGGAAATCTATCTGTGTGCTTATAAAATCAATTGTTACTCTAAAAATTGCTAAACAAAACCTATAAATTGTTATTTTATAGTTAAATGCTGTTATGATTACTACTAATTAATTGATATTTAACGAAGTCATGGAATAACGCGTCTAACAATAATTGGTTCTAATAATAAAAAATACACAACTCGGATCGTTACTTCTGTGAATTTTACTAATTGAGGTTAATGTTACCACACAGGTAAATAAACGCCTGATCAAAAAACTCAATATTTTCGTCATTAGTCTGTTTACAAGCCTTTGTAATTCTAACTTTAGGATACGTTATGTTATTCCTATTACAACTGTTGATATTTTATAGATAAATCAATCTATTAGCGTCATTCTACTGCTTGATTTAAAAAGTGCCTGCAAGTTGAATACTGCAAATTACACGTGACAAATTTCGTATTTCAGTTAATAAAAACAAAACGAGCTATTATAATAATATGAACATGCTTTTTATTTATTATTATAATACTGGGCCATTATTTTTCCTTCATCAACACTTTTGGTTGAGGATGGAAAATATGTTTTAAAAAAATTCATCTCTTAAATTTATGTACTGCGCCTTTTTGAATTAAAAATTTATCAGATTACATAACTTTGTTACTGTTTGTACTATTGTTCATCGCGGATAATCGTGTATACATAGTACAGGTGTGCATAACAATATGCACACTGTATATTAAGTGTATGTACAATAACTTATTAGTACCGTATTTATTTATCTATAAAACATTAAATATGCCTACTTATTTATTTCACCGGTCATTAACATATCTACAAAATAATTACATAAAGACAATAAAAAATTATAAGATGAGTTTAAAATTACATTTATAGCAAATATACTAACAAATGAAATAAAAACAAATATCAATGGCGTAATATGTTATATGAAACACGCCTTAAAATATAAATAACAAAAACCAGATTTCAGTGCAGATTAAAAATGAAAATGTGCATAAATACTTTAAATCATAATAGAGTGTTGAAACAGAAGACAGAGTAACACATGATATTTGTAATAATACAAAATTAAAAATAACAAGATTAACAAAAGCTACAAAAATTACTGTACATATACTACACACGATGTAAATGTAATAGGTATTTCTATTGAGATTGTCTTCACTTACTGTACACCTACTACACATGATGTGAATGTAATAGGAATTCTATTGAGATTATCTTTACTTACTGTACGCTTACTACATACGATGTAAATGTAATAGGTATTTCTATTGAGATTATCTTTACTTACTGTACACCTACTACACACAATGTGAATTTAATGGGAATTCTATTGAGATTATCTTTACTTACTGTACACCTACTACACACGATGTGAATATAGTGGGAATTCTATTGAGATTATCTTTACTTACTGTACACCTACTACACACGATGTAAATGTAATGGGAATTCTATTGAGATTATCTTTACTTACTGTACACCTACTACATACGGTGTAAATGTAATAGGTATTTCTATTGAGATTATCTTTACTTACTGTACACCTACTACACACGATGTGAATGTAATGGGAATTCTATTGAGATTATCTTCACTTACTGTACACCTAATACACACAATGTGAATGTAATAGGTATTTCTATTGAGATTGTCTTTACTTACTTTACACCTACTACACACGATGTAAATGTAATAGGTATTTCTATTGAGATTGTCTTCGCTTACTGTACACCTAATACACACGATGTGAATGTAATTGGCATTTCTATTGAGATTATCTTTACTTACTGTACACCTACTACACACGATGTGAATGTGATGGGAATTCTATTGAGATTATCTTTATTTACTGTACACCTACTACACACGATGTGAATGTAATGGGAATCCTATTGAGATTGTCTTTACTTACTGTACACCTACTACACACGATGTAAATGTAATAGACATTTCTATTGAGATTGACTTCACTTACTGTACACCTACATACACACGATGTGAATGTAATAGGTATTTCTATTGAGATTACCTTTACTTACTGTACACCTACTACAGCACGATGTAAATGTAATAGGGAATTCTATTGAGATTATCTTTACTTACTGTACACCTACTACACACGATGTGAATGTAATAGGTATTTCTATTAGAGATTATCTTTACTTACTGTACACCTACTACATACGATGTAAATGTAATAGGTATTTCTATTGAGATTATCTTTACTTACTGTACACCTACTACACACGATGTGAATGTAATGGGAATTCTATTGAGATTATCTTCACTTACTGTACACCTACTACACACGATGTAAATGTAATAGGTATTTCTATTGAGATTGTCTTCACTTACTGTACACCTACTACACACGATGTAAATATAATTGGTATTTCTATTGAGATTGTCTTCACTTACTGTACACCTACTACACACGATGTGAATGTAATTGGCATTTCTATTGAGATTATCTTTACTTACTGTACACCTACTACACACGATGTGAATGTAATAGGTATTTCTATTGAGATTATTTTTACTTACTGTAAACCTACTACACACGATGTAAATGTAATGGGAATTCTATTGATATTATCTTTACTTACTGTACACATACTACACACGATGTAAATGTAATGGGAATTCTATTGATATTATCTTTACTTACTGTACACCTACTACATACCATGTAAATGTAATGGGAATTCTATTGAGGTTATCTTTACTTACTGTACACCAACTACACACGATGTCAATGTAATGGGAATTCTATTGAGATTATCTTTACTTACAGTACACCTACTACACACGATGTGAATGTAATGGGAATTCTATTGAGATTGTCTTTACTTACTGTACACCTACTACACACGATGTAAATGTAATAGACATTTCTATTGAGATTGTCTTCACTTACTGTACACCTACATACACACGATGTGAATGTAATAGGTATTTCTATTGAGATTATCTTTACTTACTGTACACCTACTACAGACGATGTAAATGTAATAGGGAATTCTATTGAGATTATCTTCACTTACAGTACACCTACTACACACGATGTGAATGTAATAGGGAATTCTATTGAGATTGTCTTCACTTACTGTACACCTACTACACACGATGTAAATGTAATAGACATTTCTATTGAGATTGTCTTCACTTACTGTACACCTACATACACACGATGTGAATGTAATAGGTATTTCTATTGAGATTATCTTTACTTACTGTACACCTACTACAGACTATGTAAATGTAATAGGTATTTCTATTGAGATTATCTTTACTTACAGTACACCTACTACACACGATGTGAATGTAATAGATATTTCTATTAAGATTTTCTTTACTTACTGTACACCTACTACACACGATGTGAATGTAATAGGTATTTCTATTGAGATTGTCTTCACTTACTGTACACCTACTACACACGATGTGAATGTAATAGGTATTTCTATTGAGATTGTCTTCACTTACTGTATACCTACTACTACTCACGATGTAAATGTAATAGGTATTTCTATTGAGATTATCTTTACTTACTGTACACCTACTACACACGATGTAAATGTAATAGGTATTTCTATTAAGATTGTCTTCACTTACTGTACACATACTACACACTATGTAAATGTAATAGGTATTTCTATTGAGATTATCTTCACTTACTGTACACCTACTACACACGATGTAAATGTAATAGGTATTTCTATTGAGATTGTCTTCGCTTACTGTACACCTACTACACACGATGTGAATGTAATTGGCATTCTATTGAGATTGTCTTCCCTTACTGTACACCTACTACACACGATGTGAATGTAATTGGCATTCTATTGAGATTGTCTTCACTTACTGTACACCTACTACACACGATGTAAATGTAATAGGTATTTCTATTGAGATTGTCTTCACTTACTGTACACCTACTACACACGATGTAAATGTAATAGGTATTTCTATTGAGATTATCTTCACTTACTGTACACCTACTACACACGATGTAAATGTAATAGGTATTTCTATAGAGATTATCTTCACTTACTGTACACCTACTACACACGATGTAAATGTAATAGGTATTTCTATTGAGATTGTCTTCACTTACTGTACACCTACTACACACGATGTAAATGTAATAGGTATTTCTATTGAGATTATCTTCACTTACTGTACACCTACTACACACGATGTAAATGTAATAGGTATTTCTATTGAGATTATCTTCACTTACTGTACACCTACTACACACGATGTAAATGTAATAGGTATTTCTATTGAGATTATCTTCACTTACTGTACACCTACTACACACGATGTAAATGTAATAGGTATTTCTATTGAGATTATCTTCACTTACTGTACACCTACTACACACGATGTAAATGTAATAGGTATTTCTATAGAGATTATCTTCACTTACTGTACACCTACTACACACGATGTAAATGTAATAGGTATTTCTATTAAGATTGTCTTCACTTACTGTACACCTACTACACACGATGTAAATGTAATAGGTATTTCTATTGAGATTGTCTTCACTTACTGTACACCTACATACACACGATGTGAATGTAATAGGTATTTCTATTGAGATTATCTTTACTTATTGTACACCTACTACAGACGATGTAAATGTAATGGGAATTCTATTGAGATTATCTTTACTTACAGTACACCTACTACACACGATATGAATGTAATGGGAATTCTATTGAGATTGTCTTTACCTACTGTACACCTACTACACACGATGTAAATGTAATAGACATTTCTATTGAGATTGTCTTCACTTACTGTACACCTACATACACACGATGTGAATGTAATAGGTATTTCTATTGAGATTACCTTTACTTACTGTACACCTACTACAGACGATGTAAATGTAATGGGAATTCTATTGAGATTATCTTTACTTACAGTACACCTACTACACACGATGTGAATGTAATGGGCATTCTATTAAGATTATCTTTACTTACTGTACACCCACTACATACGATGTAAATGTAATAGGTATTTCTATTGAGATTATCTTTACTTACTGTACACCTACTACACACGATGTGAATGTAATGGGAATTCTATTGAGATTATCTTTACTTACAGTACACCTACTACACACGATGTGAATATAGTGGGAATTCTATTGAGATTATCTTTACTTCCTGTACACCTACTACACACGATGTCAATGTAATGGGAATTCTATTGAGATTATCTTTACTTACAGTACACCTACGACACACGATGTGAATGTAATAGGAATTCTATTGAGATTGTCTTTACTTACTGTACACCTACTACACACGATGTGAATGTAATAGGTATTTCTATTGAGATTGTCTTCACTTACTGTACACATACTACACACGATGTGAATGTAATAGGTATTTCTATTGAGATTGTCTTCATTTACTGTATACCTACTTACTACACACGATGTGAATGTAATAGGTATTTCTATTGAGATTATCTTTACTTACTGTACACCTACTACACACGATGTAAATGTAATAGGTAATTCTATTGAGATTATCTTCACTTACTGTACACCTACTACACACGATGTAAATGTAATAGGGAATTCTATTGAGATTATCTTTACTTACTGTACACCTACTGCACACGATGTAAATGTAATAGGTATTTCTATTGAGATTATCTTCACTTACTGTACACCTACTACACACGATGTGAATGTAATGGGAATTCTATTGAGATTATCTTCACTTACTGTACACCTACTACACACGATGTGAATGTAATAGGTATTTCTATTGAGATTGTCTTCACTTACTGTACACCTACTACACACGATGTGAATGTAATAGGTATTTCTATTGAGATTGTCTTCACTTACTGTACACCTACATACACACAATGTGAATGTAATAGGTATTTCTATTGAGATTATCTTTACTTACTGTACACCTACTACAGACGATGTAAATGTAATGGGAATTCTATTGAGGTTACCTTTACTTACTGTACACCTACTACACACGATGTCAATGTAATGGGAATTCTATTGAGATTATCTTTACTTACAGTACATCTACTACACACGATGTGAATGTAATGGGAATTCTATTGAGATTGTCTTTACTTACTGTACACCTACTACACACGATGTAAATGTAATAGACATTTCTATTGAGATTGTCTTCACTTACTGTACACCTACATACACACGATGTGAATGTAATAGGTATTTCTATTGAGATTATCTTTACTTACTGTACACCTACTACAGACGATGTAAATGTAATGGGAATTCTATTGAGATTATCTTTACTTACAGTACACCTACTACACACGATGTGAATGTAATGGGAATTCTATTGAGATTGTCTTTACTTACTGTACACCTACTACACACGATGTAAATGTAATGGGAATTCTATTGATATTATCTTTACTTACTGTACACCTACTACACACGATGTCAATGTAATGGGAATTCTATTGAGATTATCTTTACTTACAGTACACCTACTACACACGATGTAAATGTAATAGGTATTTCTATTAAGATTGTCTTCACTTACTGTACACCTACTACACACGATGTAAATGTAATAGGTATTTCTATTGAGATTATCTTCACTTACTGTACACCTACTACACACGATGTAAATGTAATAGGTATTTCTATTAAGATTGTCTTCACTTACTGTACACCTACTACACACGATGTAAATGTAATAGGCATTTCTATTAAGATTATCTTCACTTACTGTACACCTACTACACACGATGTAAATGTAATAGGTATTTCTATTGAGATTGTCTTCACTTACTGTACACCTACTACACACGATGTAAATGTAATAGGTATTTCTATTGAGATTATCTTCACTTACTGTACACCTACTACACACGATGTAAATGTAATAGGTATTTCTATTGAGATTGTCTTCCCTTACTGTACACCTACTACACACGATGTAAATTTAATAGGTATTTCTATTGAGATTATCTTCACTTACTGTACACCTACTACACACGATGTAAATGTAATAGGTATTTCTATTGAGATTGTCTTCACTTACTGTACACCTACTACACACGATGTAAATGTAATAGGTATTTCTATTGAGATTGTCTTCACTTACTGTACACCTACTACACACGATGTAAATGTAATAGGTATTTCTATTGAGATTGTCTTCACTTACTGTACACCTACTACACACGATGTAAATGTAATAGGTATTTCTATTGAGATTATCTTCACTTACTGTACACCTACTACACACGATGTAAATGTAATAGGTATTTCTATTGAGATTATCTTCACTTACTGTACACCTACTACACACGATGTAAATGTAATAGGTATTTCTATTGAGATTATCTTCACTTACTGTACACCTACTACACACGATGTAAATGTAATAGGTATTTCTATTGAGATTGTCTTCACTTACTGTACACCTACTACACACGATGTAAATGTAATAGGTATTTCTATTGAGATTATCTTCACTTACTGTACACCTACTACACACGATGTGAATGTAATAGGGAATTCTATTGAGATTGTCTTTACTTACTGTACACCTACTACACACGATGTAAATGTAATAGGACATTTCTATTGAGATTGTCTTCACTTACTGTACACCTACATACACACGATGTGAATGTAATAGGTATTTCTATTGAGATTATCTTGACTTACTGTACACCTACTACAGACGATGTAAATGTAATAGGGAATTCTATTGAGATTATCTTCACTTACAGTACACCTACTACACACGATGTGAATGTAATAGGGAATTCTATTGAGATTGCCTTTACTTACTGTACACCTACTACACACGATGTAAATGTAATAGACATTTCTATTGAGATTGTCTTCACTTACTGTACACCTACATACACACGATGTGAATGTAATAGGTATTTCTATTGAGATTATCTTTACTTACTGTACACCTACTACAGACTATGTAAATGTAATGGGAATTCTATTGAGATTATCTTTACTTACAGTACACCTACTACAAACGATGTGAATGTAATGGGAATTCTATTAAGATTATCTTTACTTACTGTACACCTACTACATACGATGTAAATGTAATAGGTATTTCTATTGAGATTATCTTTACTTACTGTACACCTACTACACACGATGTGAAGGTAATGGGAATTCTATTGAGATTTTCTTTACTTACTGTACACCTACTACACACGATGTGAATGTAATTGGCATTTCTATTGAGATTATCTTTACTTACTGTACACCTACTACACAAGATGTGAATGTAATGGGAATTCTATTGGGATTATCTTTACTTAATGTACACCTACTACACACGATGTGAATGTAATTGGTATTCTATTGAGATTATCTTTACTTACTGTACACCTACTACACACGATGTGAATGTAATAGGTATTTCTATTGAGATTGTCTTCACTTACTGTACACCTACTACACACGATGTGAATGTAATAGGTATTTCTATTGAGATTGTCTTCATTTACTGTATACCTACTTACTACACACGATGTGAATGTAATAGGTATTTCTATTGAGATTATCTTTACTTACTGTACACCTACTACACACGATGTAAATGTAAAGGGAATTCTATTGAGATTATCTTTACTTACTGTACACATACTACACACGATGTAAATGTAATGGGAATTCTATTGAGATTATCTTTACTTACTGTACACCTACTACATACGATGTAAATGTAATAGGTATTTCTATTGAGATTATCTTTACTTACTGTACACCTAATACACACGATGTGAATGTAATGGGAATTCTATTGAGATTATCTTCACTTACTGTACACCTAATACACACGATGTGAATGTAATAGGTATTTCTATTGAGATTGTCTTTACTTACTGTACACCTACTACACACGATGTAAATGTAATAGGTATTTCTATTGAGATTGTCTTCGCTTCATGTACACCTACTGCACACGATGTGAATGTAATTGGCATTTCTATTGAGATTATCTTTACTTACTGTACACCTACTACACATGATGAGAATGTAATGGGAATTCCATTGAGATTATCTTTACTTACTGTACACCTACTACACACGATGCGAATGTAGTGGGAATTCTATTGAGATTATCTTTACTTACTGTACACCTACTACACACGATGTCAATGTAATGGGAATTCTATTGAGATTATCTTTACTTACAGTACACCTACTACACACGATGTGAATGTAATGGGAATTCTATTGAGATTGTCTTTACTTACGGTACACCTACTACACACGATGTAAATGTAATAGGAATTCTATTGAGATTATCTTTACTTACAGTACACCTACTACACACGATGTGAATGTAATGGGAATTCTATTAAGATTATCTTTACTTACTGTACACCTACTACATACGATGTAAATGTATTAGGTATTTCTATTAAAATTATCTTTACTTACTGTACACCTACTACACACGATATGAATGTAATGGGAATTCTATTGAGATTTTCTTTACTTACTGTACACCTACTACACACGATGTGAATGTAATTGGCATTTCTATTGAGATTATCTTTACTTACTCTACACCTACTACACACGATGTAAATGTAATGAGAATTCTATTGAGATTATTTTTACTTACTGTACACCTACTACACACGATGTGAATGTAATTGGTATTCTATTGAGATTATCTTAACTTACTGTACACCTACTACACACGATGTGAATGTAATGGGAATTCTATTGAGATTATCTTTACTTACTGTACACCTACTACACACGATGTAAATGTAATGGGAATTCTATTGAGATTATCTTTACTTACTGTACACCTACTACACATGATGTAAATGTAATGGGAATTCTATTGAGATTATCTTTACTTACTGTACACCTACTACACACCATGTGAATGTAATAGGTATTTCTATTGAGATTGTCTTCACTTACTGTACACCTACTACACACGGTGTAAATGTAATGGGAATTTCTATTGAGATTGTCTTCACTTACTGTACACATACTACACACGATGTGAATGAAATAGGTATTTCTATTGAGATTGTCTTCACTTACTGTACACCTAATACACATGATGTGAATGTAATAGGTATTTCTATTGAGATTGTCTTCCCTTACTGTACACCTACATACACACGATGTGAATGTAATAGGTATTTCTATTGAGATTGTCTTCCCTTACTGTACACCTACTACACACGAGGAGATCTAGATGTGATCTATTACGAGGTAGAATGCAGAATAGAGAATAACTCTCTAATTGACTCATTAACTAACAACAACTCATCTAACTAACTGAACTTAACCAACCAAGAAATCAAGTTGTCATGGTTAACTGATTTAGAGAAAACAGAATCCACGATTTGAATTAATAAGGAAATGAAATTTGTTCGTATGAGCTCTTATTTAGTGAAATTTAGTATGTCAATTATAAAAAAATGTTTCGTTAGCCTTTCATGAATTAAAATACATTTTTCAAACAAAATGACATTTAATTATGAACTAGAATATGCACAACTATCTTTTATTTATATTTTTTATATTATAATTGTTTTGTTACTAGTTTAGCTTAGATTATAATCTTATATAATGGATGTATTTATTTCCATTCAATAATTAATTACTGTGTTGTATTCTTTTTTTTAACTTATCTAACAAAGCTGTTGATGGATCCCAATACTTAGTCATATATTTAGTAAACTTACATAAATTGTATATTATGTTAGTATATACAGGGTGTAACTGAAATAATTGGACACCCTTCAGGAGGTTGTTCATGGGGTATCTTTGGTTTACTGGATATACAGGGTGTAACTGAAATACTTGGACACCCTTCAGGAGGTTGTTCATGGGGTATCTTTGGTTTACTGGATATACAGGGTGTAACTGAGATACTTGGACACCCTTCAGGAGGTTGTTCATGGGGTATCTTTGGTTTACTGGATATACAGGGTGTAACTGAGATACTTGGACACCCTTCAGGAGGTTGTTCATGGGGTATCTTTGGTTTACTGGATATACAGGGTGTAACTGAAATACTTGGACACCCTTCAGGAGGTTGTTCATGGGGTATCTTTGGTTTACTGGATATACAGGGTGTAACAGAAATACTTGGACACCCTTCTGGAGGTTGTTCATGGGGTATCTTTGGTTTAATGGATATACAGGGTGTAACTGAAATACTTGGACACCCTTCAGGAGGTTGTTCATAGGGTATCTTTGGTTTACTGGATATACAGGGTGTAACTGAAATACTTGGACACCCTTCAGGAGGTTGTTCATGGGGTATCTTTGGTTTACTGGATATACAGGGTGTAACTGAAATACTTGGACACCCTTCAGGAGGTTGTTCATGGGGTATCTTTGGTTTACTGGATATACAGGGTGTAACAGAAATACTTGGACACCCTTCTGGAGGTTGTTCATGGGGTATCTTTGGTTTAATGGATATACAGGGTGTAACTGAAATACTTGGACACCCTTCAGGAGGTTGTTCATAGGGTATCTTTGGTTTACTGGATATACAGGGTGTAACTGAAATACTTGGACACCCTTCAGGAGGTTGTTCATGGGGTATCTTTGGTTTACTGGATATACAGGGTATAACTGAAATACTTGGACACCCTTCATGAGGTTGTTCATGGGGTATCTTTGGTTTACTGGATATACAGGGTGTAACTGAGATACTTGGACACCCTTCAGGAGGTTGTTCATGGGGTATCTTTGGTTTACTGGATATACAGGGTGTAACTGAAATACTTGGACACCCTTCAGGAGGTTGTTCATGGGGTATCTTTGGTTTACTGGATATACAGGGTGTAACTGAAATACTTGGACACCCTTCAGGAGGTTGCTCATGGAGTCAAAACAAACCGAAATGTTCTTGTAAACATATGTCCTAATATGAACCGTTTTCTGTCCGTCTGTGTTTTTTACACTATAATTTTTTCCTCAGCAACCATTAAAGGTAGAGTGTTGACATTTGGCACATATGCTATACCAGAAACATATATTATACTCCTTACATTTCGTTAAAACTACACCCTGTATATAAAACAAATAATAAAAAACACAAATATAGTAAATCTTAAGATATTTTATTATAAAACTAACGATACCTTATTTATTGAAGAAAGAGAAATGCATAGTTTGTGGTATTTTATTTAATCTGAAAATACCAACTTGAAGGTTAGGTCTGTTTTACGAAGTACATTATTTTATTTTACCTAGAAAATGTTGCCAACTGATTTTCCATTTCATAATACTTTTCATTCGAAAGTCGTATATACATGGCGAAAAAGCCGATTTCATTGTAGTGTGGTGAAAAATAATTTTACGTTCAATGTGGTTGGCACAATTATGTAAAATAATGCATTTCATAAAACTAGAACGAACCTTCAAGTGTAATTATAATAAAGAAAATACCACAAATTATACATTTTTTTTTTTATAAATAAAGTATTATTAAATTTTGTAATCAAATTTCCTACAATTTACAATTTTATTATATGGAGTATATAAAGGGTGTAGTTTTACAGAATTTGACGTGAAAGATTTTAACTAACCGCCATTTTAAAATTTTCCGACAAATTCTTTTTTTTTTTTTTTTAATTTCTTGTAATAGATTGATTATTACTAGTATAGCATATCTGCCAAATTTCAACACTCTACCTTTAATGGTTGCTGAGAAAAAATTATAATGTAAAAAACACAGACGGACGGTCAGAAAACTGAGTAAGGACATATGTTTACAAGAACTTATTGGTTTGTTTGACCCCAGGAAGAACCTCCTGAAGTTTGTTTAAGTATTTCAGTTACACCCTGTATATATAGCGTATGGTTTGTCAGCCATCATCGACTAATTAAAAAAGGTAGTCCAAGCTAAGTCCAATCCATAGTCATTTAAGACATGCATCACTAATTCTGTTTATGCTAGCTGATCACCCGTAAAAGAGCTCAGGGGGCACTCTGTAACTATGTGATCCATTGTTTGAATATACACCTCGCAATCATAAAACTGATCTAGTGTCAATCCCCTTTTATACTTCCAGTAGTTACATATACCCACGCCAGTTCGGAACCGATAGGGAGGTTCATCCCTCCTACAGGTATTGACGGATCGTTAGTAAGGAAGTTATTTCGTTCATCAAAACTGTTCCATGCTATGGCCCAGCCATTATAGAAGGGTGATGCTGTTCGCGTCCACAGCAAATCTTTAAAGATGTTTGATCAAAAATTATTTTTGAAGTTTTTCTTAAATAAAATTGTTTTTCTTGTTACAAGTAATAAGTGTGTTGAAGGAAAAATTTTTTTAAACAATTTATGGATATTCTGTATGGCTACCTAAAGTGGCTAATTTGGCCTTTCTTGATTCCTAACTCATTAGCAAACTGTGCGATATATTTTATTCAAATTTTGAGAATATAATGGGCAAATGGTACCAACCAACCTAGAGTAAATTAAGACTAATAATATAAAATAGTTTTTAAGTGAAACAAATTATTTTTTTATAAATGAAGACTGTAAGAATTTCGAGTTGAAATTTGTTTAGTTATCTTTGGCCGAAAAAGTAGATTTATAATACATCATATCTTTATTGATAAAGTTGACAATAAATAAGGGAGTTATTCCCGGTTGTGCTCCGGACATGCAGCAAGAGTGCTGTTACTCTCCCATGCTAACAGCAAGGCATTTACTCTGGTACTCGTGGCGACAGTGGCGGTGAAACGTTGAACTAAACTCCATCCAGCGCCGAACTGAGCCGGTCGGACGAACGCCCTTAATTAAAAGCTGTACGTACGCCCTGGTAGTTCTATACGAGCGACAAACCTGATAGCTGGACTGTCACGAATCTGTGAATTCCCAGCTATGTCAGCTACCACACAAAATAATAGTAGCATAGTGAATTTATAGTTTGATTGTCATTTTCGTCAATGTTAAGCAAAAACAATAAAGATTATTCAATTATCAGACCAATAACATTCTTCTGCCAGTTTATCATACAATTAGTACTAATGTAAATGATGGAACCTCATTTTGAAAAGTATCGAATTCATAATTAAATGAATTTGTTTGAATTTTACACAAAGAATTAGTGTTCTGAATCGGTGTAAAATTTACAGAATAAAAGAACCGAGTTTTATTGGTTTTTGTATAATTATAACTAATTATTCTTAAACGCACTGTTCCATGACTATTAATTATAACATCACGTGTACTCTTCATATGTTAAACTAAAGTAAACAATTTGAATGTTTTCCTTTTTGGATATAATTCAAGAGAAATTCTCGAATCATTGCATAAATAATTTGTATATGGTATTACGTTATACATTTCATGGAGCTATAAATACAGCTGGGATCTGCATGAGAGGCGTGCAAGTTTCCCCCTGGTTTTATATAGCTATATAGAAGAGTCATATTTAGTTGTAGGTGGTTAAAAGTTGTGGTTTCATGTCATATATATATATATATATATATATATATATATATATATATGTATGTATATGTATACTGTAAACGTCTGCCTAATACACACCCACTCATGCACAGATACTTAAGTGTTAGGATCTCCTCATGAAGCTAGAAACTTGAAGTTCGTTAAGTAAGCTGCTTTGGGCTACAAATCTTTTCAATTTGTTGTTTCAAGGTCTTTTTTGGCTAATGACAATTTTCTTTGTATTTATTGTGTGACATATGTTAAAAATAAGGAGTTTAACCTTTTCCAAAATTATGAAAAGAAAAACATTCAACTCTTTAAAAAAACGCGCTTCTCAAATTTATCAGACCAAACCTGATAATTCTCCAAAAAATATATATATATTTTTAAAAACATTCGAACACTTAATAAATCGCAGGTCTCCTTAAGGATTTTCCTCCTCAACCCTACTACTACTCCTTTGGGGTTTGAAGTATAATAAAAAAAGTACAAGTAAACGTCACACAACACAAATTGATTACAATATAAGCACAAAATGCACAAATATATTACAATACAAGTACAAAATGCACAAATATTATGGTGAACCACGCTCACCTTCCTCAGACCAGAGGGATTCACATAAGAATGGAAAATGGAAGGTGAACGTGGTTCACCGAAATCAATCCCCATAATATTTGTTCATATTGTATTTGTATTGTAATATATTTGTGCATTTTGTGCTTATATTGTCATAAATTTGTGTTGTGTGACGTTTATTTGTACTTTATGTATATCAACCGGTATTATGCTAATTAAAAAACTAATAATAAAATATTATAATGTATTGGCCCATTTTTTTAAACAAAAAAATACCAAAGTATTATGAAAAATAAAAAACTACATAATATACTATATTTCTTCTTTGAGTTCTTTATTGGAAGATTTTAAATTACAAATAATTGTAAAAATTCTATTATATTCCAATAAAATGATTTATTTTGTTATTGGAATATATGAGAATGTTTTTAATTATTTACAATTTACTTAATATCTATAAAACCACTTGGCTGGAGCTTAAAATTCGAGTCATTCCCTCCTGAGTCAGATTTTATCTCTAAACTTAGGGTAAGTCAAAATAATTGAACCACACTTCACATATTTTCAGAAAGTATTCTTAAAATTCCCTATTTAGTTTCTTTCTATTTTAACCTCATTCTGATATAAGCTTATGAGTGAAGGGAATACGCTATCCATTGACATGACTAATGATGGACTTAGCCCCAAGGCCGATGTAGCCACGAGTGAAGGATATGATGGAGTGCCACACGCAAAGCAAGAAGGGGTTTCCCTCGTTTCTGTAGTACAGCTACATTTATTACATAGATTTTAAGGCACTCCAGTTTTTAAATTTGACATTTACACTCGATTTATTTTGTTCTTTTTATACTTGTAGATGTAATTATGCACAGATGTGATGACCCACCCATCCACCCATACATGCACTGTAGCGATGAACCTCCCACCTAACCATACATGAACAGCGTTGATGACTCTCCTAACCACCCATATACGCACAAAGGTCATGACCCTCCTACCCACCCATATACGTACAGTTGTGATGACCTTCCTATACACCCATATATGCACATTGGTCATGACCCTCTCACTCACCCATATACGTACAGAGGTTATGACCCTCTCACTCACCCATATACGCACAGAGGTTATGACCCTTCCACCCACCCATATACGTACAGTTGTGCTGGCCTTCCTATATACCCATATATGCACAGAGGTCATGATTCTCTCACTAACGCATATACGCACAGAGGTCATGACCCTCCCACCCACCCATATACGTAAAGTTGTGATGACCTTCGTATACACCCATATATGCACAGAGGTCATGACCCTCTCACTCACCCATATACGCACAAAGGTTATGACCCTCCCACCCACCCATATACGTACAGTTGTGATGACCTTCCTATACACCCATATATGCACAGAGGTCATGACCCTCTCACTAACCCATATACGCACAGAGGTTATGACCCTTCTAACCACCCATATATGCAGTCATGAACCTCCCACCCACCCATACATGTACAGTGGTGACGACGTTCCCACCTACCCATACATTCACAATCGTGATTTAAAAATACCAAATTTTGTTTACTTTTAGGAGCACACATTTTATAGAACTTCACAACAAACTATACTGCATACAGTACTTAAAATATGTCATGTTAAAAAATGTTTGGATTATGTCTGTTAATTTTATTTGTTACTATGAAAATTGGTTTTCAAAATGTTTAAACACCATTCCTGTTATTATCAGACTGTAAATATGCAATTGTATACTATTATCATTGCTTTAAACGTTGCTATCGTTAACTCTGGTATGAACTGCTAGTTTTTGATTTGAGGAGAACATTGCGTCGTACATATTTATTTATTTTCTTTCTCGCAAATATATTGGAGCTCCATATTTTCATATAATGAATGAGTTCTTGTTTGTTAATGATTTGTGGAGCATGCAATAAAGGACAGGATGAAGTTGAAGCCAACGATCGCCATGACGTCGAACGGAAACACGACTATCGAGTCCCATGAGCAATCCCTTTCGGAATCCTCGTTAAGATGCCAGTTCAGAAGTGTTGCGAATCCTGCATCCTCGCTCCGGACCTTGGTTGGTTGGTTCAAGGCCTGTTTTTCCATGAGGAAATCAAGTATCCTGCATTTGTCATGGAATGACATCGGCATGACATCCTTTATGTGAAATATCTCGTACTTGTGGACTTATGTAGGGTTGTGAAAAGGATTCCTAACGGTGTTCGTCTATTGACTTCTAAGGATTTCGACACTTCGCCGGTTCTGACCTTTTACAGTTACTGCCTAAATTGTTTTAGAATTATTCAGAAACAACTGACAGCATCACAATGTAATATCTAATATTCTGCAGCTTCTAAAATCTGGTAACTGATCAAACATTGTAACAGCCCCTATTTCCCACTCTCATTTTTTATAAAGTAATACTTATTTGTTTGCTCAAAAACAGTTTTCGTAAAATTACTATTTTAAATTTCAAGATATAATTTTCATTTTTGTTAAAAACTATCGTAAATAATTTAAAAAACAACATTAAGAAGATATAGAAATTTGTTTCAGATGATCGTTCGTTTTCTTAAGTCACTTAATCACATTGAACTGAATTCTGAATTGACTTAACTTTAAAAAATAAAATTTCACTGATCATAGGGAGTTCTCTAACTGTCGTAATTATTTTGTCAGTTATTAAAACTTTTGGAAATGTTCGTAGAGAGGTTTTGAAGAAGATGTTTGCAGGGTTCTCTCAGTCAATGGTTGTACAGTGTCTGAGCCAGTTTTGAGCCAGATTGTCTTTCAACTTTATTTTTGGCTATTATTGTGGATTTTTTGTGTTTTATATAGTTAAGATTGTTGCTTTACTTTTTTTGTTTTGGGGAGCTATATAAAACCAGGTTACTAAATAAATTTAATATTTTAAGTTTTAATAAAAGCTTTTAACTGTAAATTCGTTAAATTGATCAACTCTGTTTACGTTACACGTAGAAGATTTTACTGGATCACAAAAATGGAATTCGTTATTTTTCATATTTCGGTTGTGGTGATTCAATTGACTACCATTATAGGCTGTATAGTTCTTGATCCAATGTTCTAAACAAATTGAACATGTCCCCAATTGAATATTTAGTTTATTTATTTTTTGTAGTTTTAGTACAATGTATAAATAGTAAAATTTTAGTACAAGTACAAATGTTCTTTTCGAATACTTGAGCAATGAAAAACATGTTCATGAGTGCAGTGAGTGATGGGATTGTCAGGAAAAGCCTGCTGGGGTCTCCTCTAGTTTCTCTAGATTTGTTTTTATACTGACAAATGTTCTATACGAACACTTGAGCAATGAAAAACATGTTAATTGGTCCTGTATTCATGTTTTTAATTAAATGCAGCAGCAATGAATGTGGACGGTCCTGTAACCTAAGGAACCAATTCTTCAACATTAGTTACAGAATTCAACTACTGTAGTTTTGTTAAATTAAATAAATACTAAGAAATTATTTTTACACTTTGCTTATGTTATAGTTTAAATTAGTCAAGCATTGATTAAGTGGCATCAATTATTAAATAGAAATTTGTTCTAGAGAGATGTTAGGAAAATGAAGGTGAAAATGATTCCATTTGGCCTGTATCGTCTGTCAGGCTGAACACGTACCGTACAGTTGACTTTCTTCAAGTGTTCTGACTGAAATGGTGAACAGATTGTTGCCTCCATTTATGTGTTAAAATGATTTATTTTCAGAAGTTTGTCAAAGGCATAATGTTGTTACTAAGGCAACGGAAATTAAAATCAAACTGTGGTGTATAACTGGGCATTTAATTTTCTCTATTTTTTTGTTTGATGGTTTTAGATGGTTTGAATTTAAATTTTAAGTAGATCTATAATTATGATTCTATATGGCCAAGATTAATTTTAAATCAAAACATTACTAAATTGGTCCTATTCTGTTGGCCTAATTAGGTGAATACAATATCATTATGGTATAGAAATTAGATGTCTGGTGTCATGCACTGAAATATGTATACGCACAGGCTCTAACGTAAGAAGAAGTGTTGACCGTTTTTGAGGTTGAGTGGATTAGTAGGTCCATATGGATGTTAGATGGCCAGGTTCATTGTGAAGTTTGTTGGCAAATTGGGCATTTTCCAACCGTTCCGCTGCTGTAACTAATTACGATAAATTTTAAAATATCCTCCTTAATTAGGGATGTGAATGCATATCAGTTCATGTCTTGATGATTACACCAATCATCCACGTACAAAATATATTAATGGAAATGGTGTAAGGAAGGGTACAAACACAAGTCATGTTGGAGTGGGTATCAGGACATCAGGTATTGAGGAAAAACAGAGACCCTGGCAAATCGGGAGCCTGAACCATCTGTTGAAGATTTGTGATTTCATACGATAACAGCAATTTTAAAGGAAAGTACAGGATTTTCATATGCAATTATTTCTGTCTCTTAGGGGAACTATTGTGAAGTTTATGTTTAGAGGTCAAAAACCCATTCAATTGACCAATAATAACTTATATTAACTGTCATGTTACTCAGAAACTAAAACGTCTTTATTGTATAGTAACTCAACAGAATTTGTGTAACCCACCCACCCATACACGAACAGTGGTACTGACCCACCCGCCCACCCATACACGAACAGTGGTACTGACCCACCCGCCCACCCATACACGAACAGTGGTACTGACCCACCCGCCCACCCATACACGAACAGTGGTACTTACATGGGTTGTGGGAGTGTAATCCACTACGGCGTAATGGTATGATTAAAGGATTTACTTGTATGGAGAGAGGTTAAGACAGGGGAGAGAGAGAGAGAGAGAGAGAGAGAGAGAGAGAGAGAGAGAGAGAGAGAGAGAGAGAGAGAGGGGGGGGAGGGGGGAGAGAGAGAGGGGTTTATAAAATTTAAAAAAACAGGAAAAAACAAAAACAAGACACTTTCTTATGCCCCCAGCGAACTCCTCAGTGGCAGTTGCATGCAATGCTATTTGCGTTCTGGATCTATATACATTTTGAGAATACTTAAGAAACGTTCCGTTGTTTACTACAGCCCTCTCTCTCCCTCTCTCTCTCGAACTTGAAGTGCTTCCTTTAATCTTCTTGACCTGTAAAAGGCAAATACCACTGACTCATTCATCTAAAAACCATTGACCCACCCATACACGTACAGTAGTATTGACCCACTCGCCCACCCATACACATACAGTGGTATTGACCCACCCGCCCACCCATACACGTATAGTGGTATTGACCCACCCGCCCACCCATACACGTACAGTGGTATTGACCCACCTGCCGGCCCCTACATGTGCGGTGGTAGAGGTTACCTACTCCTGATGAATGAGTAGTGTCACCTCATTCGACTACTAACTCACCCACCATACTAGCATCTGACCTAACAAGCTCATACGTATAGACGTACCACCCGCCCACCCATACACATACAATTGTATTGAACCACCTAACCACCCATACACGTACAGGTATTGAACCACTCGCCCGCCCATACACGTACAGTTGTATTGAACCACCCAACTACCCATACACGTACAGTGGTATTGAGGTTCAACTTCAAACAAAATTTTTTTTATTTTGTTTGGAAAACAATTATTTCAGAAAGCATACTATTTATATTCCTCAACAGTTAGGATTTATGTGCAGAAATAAGAAAGTCTTGGATTACATAGTAATTATGTTTAATATTCAAACACTAGTATGACCTACCCGCCCACCCATACACGTACAGATGTAATGTAATGTAATACACACACATTACCACTGTACGTGTATGGGTGGGTGGTTGGGATATTACCACTGTTCGTGTGTGGGTGGGCGGGTGGGTACTATTACTGTACGTGTATGTGTGGGTATGTGTATGGGTAATTACATACATACACCCATACACGTACAGTGGTAATGTCCGATCCACCCACCCATACACGTACAGTGGTAATGTCCCACCCACCCATATACGTACAGTGGTAATGTACCACCCTCCTACCCATACACGTCTCGGGTGTTCCTCAAGGATCTCAAATAGTCCCTTTCATATGCATTATTTTACTGAATAATAATATATTCAGTGTGGGGGTGGGTGGGGGGGTCAATACCGCTGTAAGTTTGGGGGTGGGCGGGTGGGTCAATACTATTGTACGTGTAAGGGTGGGCGGGTAGGTCAATACTTCCTGTCATCCTTCTTGGACTCCACTCGTCTATCAAAGAATACTTGACTAAACATTCACTGAGGCCGGGTACGTACAGTGATATTGATTATTGACCCACCCACCCACCCATACACACACTTTGGTATTAACCCACCCGCCCACCCATACACACACAGTGGTATTGACCCACCAGCCCACCCATACACGCACTGTGGTATTGACCCACCCGTCCACCTATACACACACTGTGGTATTGACCCACCCACCCACCCATACACACACTGTGGTATTGACCCACCCATCCACCCATACACACACTTTGGTATTGACCCACCCGCCCACCCATACACGCACTGTGGTATTGTATACACAAGATGTACGTGTAGGCCACAAACAAAATGTACGTGTAGGCCACAAACAAAATGTACGTGTAGGCTACAAACAAAATGTACGTGTAGGCCACAAACAAAATGTACGTGTAGGCTACAAACAAAATTTACGTGTACAATCATATCCAATATAACGATGTACCCACGCCATATGGACAAAAAATACTGCATTTGGACTGGATATGATGCTGAAAGTGTTGTGTTATCATAAGATAACACAACACTTTCACTTATAATTGTAATGGTCTACCCACCATACCATTGTACGGTACCTTATAGGTTAATACACTTATAGGGTAACAAAAGTGTATTGATCCACCCGCCCGCCCATACACATACAGTGTATTGATCCACCCGCCCACCCATACACGTACAGTGTATTGACCCATCCGCCCGCTCATACAAGTACAGTGTATTGATCCACCCGCCCACCCATACACATACAGTGGTATTGACCCACCCCCCGCCCATACACATACAGTGGTATTGACCTACCCGCCCGCCCATACACATACAGTGGTATTGACCAACCCACCCACCCATACACGTACAATGGTATAGACCCACCCTCCCGCCCATACACATACAGTGGTATTGTATGTGTATTTGCGTCTGCCTTATGTGATCTTCACTTACCCTTTTCCTGTTACATTTATGAGAGATGAGTAACAGGTATTGACCCACCCGCCCACCCATACACATACAGTGGTGATGACCCACCCACCCACCCATACACGTAAAGAGGTAATGACCCACCCACCCACCCATACACGTACAGAGGTAATGACCCACCCGCCCACCCATACATGTGCAGTGGTAATGACCCACCCGCCCACCCATACACGTACGGGTGGGTCAATACCACCGTACGTGTATGGATGGGTGGGTGGGTCAATACCACCGTACGTGTATAGGTGGGCGGGTGGATCAATACCACTGTACGTGTATGGGAGGGCGGGTGTGTCAATACCACCGTACGTGTATGGGTAGGCGGGTGGGTCAATACCACCGTACGTGTATGAGTGGACGGGTGGATCAATACCACCGTACGTGTATGGGTGGGCGGGTGGGTCAATCCCACAGTACGTGTATGAGAGGGCGGGTGGGTCAATACCACCGTACGTGTATGGGTGGGGGGGGGGTCAATCCCACAGTACGTGTATGGGAGGGCGGGTGGGTCAATACCACCGTACGTGTATGGGTGGGCGGGTGGGTCAATCCCACAGTACGTGTATGGGAGGGCGGGTGGGTCAATATAGTAATTGATTGAATTATTTGATTGAACGACTGTAAAGTGTATTAATACGTGTGTAGGTGTGTGTATTGCACTTTTGTATTGTAGAGTAGATAAAATCCGCTTTGCTTCAATCTTAAACTTATACTACTGAAGCTTTTCAAGAAGTATTTACTCTAATTGGACACATTTCAAAACATATCTGACGAGGTTAGTTTACATCAATAGTATTGCATCACGAGTCAGTAACTTTAACACTAATTTAATTAATTAAATTCGTTCTGTCAACAAGTCTATTCGGTTAATGGGGATCCTCCTGCATTCAATTGGGTCTCACGACGTTTATCTATCGGATAATGGCTCAATAAAATTAGACTCTGCTCACTTGTAATACCACTGTACGTGTATGGGCGGGCAGGTGGGTCAATATCACTGTACGTGTATAGGCGGGCGGGTGGGTCAATATCACTGTACGTGTATAGGCGGGCGGGTGGGTCAATATCACTGTACGTGTATGGGCAGGTGGGTTAATACTACTTACTGTATGTGTATGAGCCAGATGTGCAGCTCGCAATAACGATAGCTGTAGAGCTAATTACAAGTGGGGGGGGGGGGGGAGTATTACCAGTTGATTTTTTTTTCATTCCATATATACTGAAGCCCTATATTGACTGAATAGGGCCATCCTGCACGTAACAAATGGTACTTTGTTTCTACCATACACTGTACGTGTATGGGTGGGCGGGTGGGTCAATACCACTGTACGTGTATGGGTGGGCGGGTGGGTCAATACCACTGTACGTGTATGGGTGGGCGGGTGGGTCAATGCCACTGTACGTGTATGGGCGGGCAGGTGGGTCAATACCTTTGTACGTGTATGGGTGGGTGGGAGGGTCAATGCCACTGTACGTGTATGGGTGGGCGGGTGGGTCAATGCCACTGTACGTGTATGGGCGGGCAGGTGGGTCAATACCAATGCACGTGTATGGGTGGGTGGGAGGGTCAATACCAATGTACGTGTATGGGTGGGCGGATGGGTCAATACAAATGTACGTGTATGTACTGTAATTGGAGAGATAGGACATCAGCATCAAAATATCAAGTGATTGTTTCCTAATTTAAATTAATTAAACTTTATGCAGCTGATATATTTTTATATTATATCCTGTTCGTACCTTGTAAGTGTATAAAAAAAACATGTTTTTTATATGCGTTTGAACACACAATACCACTGTACGTGTATGGGTGTGTGGGTGGATCAGTACCACTGTACGTGTATGGGAGGGTGGGTGAGTCAATACCACTGTACGTGTATTTTCAATACCACTGTGCGTATGTGGCAGACGGGTAGGTCAATTCAATACAACGGTACGTGTATGGTGGGTGGGTGGGTCAAGAGCATGGTACGTGTATGGGTGGGTGGGTGGGATACATTTAGGGGGAACGGTGGTTTACTCTCACGAATGTAAGAGTAGGTGTTTTGTAAGTCAACCATCATGCATGTATGGGGGTGGTTGGGTTACCACCGTAAGTTTAGGTGCTGGGTGGGTCAATACATGTAGTGGGTTGGTTTATTCTCACGAATGTAACTGTACGTGTTTTGTGAGTCAATACTACCATACATGTATGGGAGGGGTGTACACGGTTAGTAAATTACGTTCTCACAACATATGTATGTTTTAAGGAGGGGGGGAGTCGAAGAGAGAGCGTAAGCGGCATGTCACGGTCTGCGTACCTGTCGCCACAGGGTCTGGTCTCGAGCCGTGCTTCCTTCCGTGCGGTGTCTTCGGCATTGGGCCAAGGGTGCAACGTTCTTACAGGTCGCTCACCCGTTCTTCACTCATATGAATCCATTGGGTAATCCGTCAAGACACGAGTTAGCTAGGGTGTACTACGATATATCGATATATGGGAAATATCGATAAATACGTCTTGGTATATCGATATTTTCTTTCGATAATATCGGACATATCGATATTTTGGTCTGATATATCGAATCACTAAATATTGACGTATTCTCTCAACTCAAAATCAGCATGATTCGAAAAAGACACATTTAAATTGCCTCATATGCGTACAAAACATGCATTGATATGATAAAGTAACTTTTTTAATTTTTTACGGCAGGTAAACGCACCAAAATGTAGTTTATTGTAGACCAGGGGGTGGAACAGGTTAATGAAGTTGTGCGTGAGTTGGCAACGCTGACTCTTAAGATGCCTAGCCAGTCGGCTTACAAATGACTATTACTTAATTCTTTTATAATTAACAAAATAATTAAAGTTACAATAATTATTATTACTTTGAATTGTTTCATTCAACCTAACATACCACTACAGTACTTGTTTCATGTAGATAAATGGGTTTAATTTTTGCTTTCAGTAGGCTATTCTAAATAGTGACAGGAAAACATGAGTGTTAGAATCTATATTTATTAATTTTAGCACTATTGAAAGAAATGTTATTAAACTTTGAGGTTATGTACATGTTCTTTTACTAAACGTTTAGATATATTCTACTCGTTTTTCGTATAGCCGGGGATGGCCCACACAGGAAGTCTTAAACATTTAAATGTAAGCCTTTAAATGTTTAAGACTTTAGCTCATTTTAAAGGTCGTTGTTTCAATACAAAAGTGCAAATCTGAGGTCAAAAGGATGACTCAATCAGAAAATACAGCCACTCAAAGAATTTAATGTCATCATTTAGTTATACGTAGGAACTTTCCCCAGTAGACTACTGGTAGGCATATCTTTATCAGTAGTCTAGGAAATAAGTGTCGTAGCAGGAAAGGGCAAGGAAGAAGATTTAACAAAAATTACAACAGGCCTTTTCTTCAAACTGTGTTATAAGCTGAAGTGAAATCTCGAAATGCTTCGGTGGTTGCATTTTTCTTTTCCAGCTCATTCTCAATTAATGTCGTTGAACTAACAGCCCAGAAACTGCCAGATCTCAAACGGTCTTCTATCAAGAGGCATGCTGGTATTAAGAATGGTGATATTCTGTAATATGTAAGTTTCTTCAACTTCTTATAACACACACTCAAGAGGCTGATTGGTCGATAAATTTTTACCCTTTCCGGATCTTTACTTACTTTTCAAATATCTTAGATATTTTGAAGGTGGCAAGCAATTTTTCAGTTACCAATATCTCATTAAATACGCATTCAAAACCAATGTTTTGTTTTATTTCCAGCATATTTAGTAATTTCTGGGAAGATTATCCATTCCTGTAACCTTCCCGGCTTGCCGAGTGGTGATGACAACTTCTGAATCCTATATCTAGAATGGACTTGACACTGACGTCGGTGTTTGTCGAGTCATCTTAATTAATTTGGGTAAACCTTTAGTCTGTTGATTTTTCAGATGGTTAGCAAGCTGACTTAAAAACATAACGTAACTCTTTGCCAATTTAATACTTTTCTGATGATACAGTTGAAGATCTATCAGAAGAGGACTTTCCCAAAAGGAACCAAGCATTTCGACTACTTTGTGTAAAGTTGAGCTTTTCTAGAGTATTTACCCACCTACATTTTTTAGCTCTATGAAGAGAGTAGAGCAGTTAATCAACTATTTTTAAGTCTCTTAGGTCTATTAAGTTGTGAAATTCATGTACAAAACTACATTACGTCTTGGATGAGTCTGGTATGACACTCAAAATGATGAGCGTTGTAAAAATCCTACGCTTTAAAAATTGCACAAGTGGGCTTGCATACAGTCTATCAAGTATCTATGATGGCAAAACTGTATTTCTATGTTAGGAAATATCTAGACAGTATTGCGGGAGATAATGCATCACGAGGCATTCAATTTCCCTCGTTATACATCGTGGCTTAATGATTCTGAAGTACGAATACAACTTTACTTGGTTATTATTCTGCTCACCTACTCCTGTTTGGAGAGACACCAACTCATTAATTACCAGACTGTACGCTTAGTGATGCATCTTCAGTAATAGTCCTCAAGTTGAATTTTCTCCAATGGAGACGAGGAGAGTGTTAGGAAACAGAAGTTGTATTTTCATATCAAAGTTCGACGATAAATGTTTTGTCCCTTTATTTGGAAATCTGGCAGCAGTAAGTTCTAAACGTACTCATACACATTGAAATGACTTTTTCACGAGTTGCTGTTTCTTGTTTCCTTGAGGAAATTGTCAGTCAATACGAGCCAACGTTTTAATTGTCTCAGATTTTGTGCAAAGAAATATTATGCCACCGACAGATTATTTGTGGAGAAAGTACATGACTAAAAGTGAAAGACTGGAGTGATGTGGGCTTTTCTGGCATTAATGAGTCAGCATAGAGCTCAGGAAGGTCGACCTCCTGCACAAATTGGTCGGTCCCGAACCCATTTCACGGGCCAAGGATCTGATTCAAGGCTTCAAACCTTCTAGTAAGACATTTGCTGTGAACTTCTTCAAGTTTTTATCCAATCGTTTAAACCTATGACGAAACTAGTCATGAACTTTAAGGAAATTTATTCTCGAAACAGTTATCATCAACTCCTCTTGACATTTAGTGGGCGCATTATCAAGTCAAATACATCTCGTTCCTTGTATTAACTCTTCATGATTTAAGATTTCAACGAATATAAAAATGTTTCCCCCATCGATTAATTTCGATTCAGGTTCATAAGTATTCGAATGGTCATAGCACATATTTTTAAAGATTTTATTGTGGAAAATATTTTGGAGATAGTTCAGCTTTTGAATAGTAGGCCTACTATCAACTTTAAAGTACTGAATTCCATGGTTAGTTGTAAAGGGGTAATTTTCGTTTTCGAATTTCTGAATTTATTTTTTATTTTGTAATTATGAAAATTTAAATCTAAAATACATGTTTAATGTACTACTTACATATGACAAAAAATATTACTACATTAAGATACTCAAATTTGTAAAAAGGTTTTAAGAATGATTTTGTGGTTAGATTTTCAAGAAATTCACAAAAACTTGAGCGTTAAAATCTGTATCTTGTCGAAAACAAGCCGCATACAATGCTATTTTATTTTAGCAAGAAAAGTTAATTACTGTGATATTAATTCATTTTTGAACTCCGAAGCCCCTTTGCTAAGATAAGAACTGTCCTTTTCAAGAAATATAAATTACTAGCTAAACCAGCCACGCTTTGTTGTGGTTTAGTCTGATACTAACTACTATGAAAGTAAAGAGTTCTTGTTGAATTTAGAATATGGGGGGGGGGGGAGACATAAACATAATTGTATCTGAAATAAAGTAAATTACAGTTGTTTTTATAAATAAACAATAATCTGGCCACAGTAATATACTTGTAGGATATGATTTTAATATAAAATGCAGATAAATCAGCTGATCACAGTTGCACTTTTTTAATACTGATATTTATTTTCAGTTGTGAAATGTAGATAGATTGGGAAATGCTTGAAATGCCTGTTCCCGTTTACAATTTTAGGAACTAAATATATAAAAAAAACTCGTAAATGCAATATTGGATACAAATTTTAAGTAAATACGTTCTTTCGAGTTTTTTTACATATGGAAGTTTGATTATCTTATTTATACAGATTATTAATAATTACCTAGTTTGTAATCTATTTTTCATTGTCATATAATGTAAATAAAATTATTTTTATTGTAACAAATACAAAAAAATTGTGTTTTGTAACAGGTTATTTATACTTAATTTAATATATTAATCTAAATTTATTTTTTAACAAACTTAAAAAATGGAGTTACGGAACACTAAAGTGTATATTTAATTTGGTAGACATATTTGTTTTTTTATAAGAGATGAAATTTTAAAATAACTTGCAACTGACCACACACATAGTAAATGTGATTGGTATTGTTGCTAAGTTTTTAATTTTGCATAAAATGTAGCCTACATTGTTTAAGTAGTAAATCACCTTGAAAAAAGCAACAGGAAGATTTATATAAATAATTCATCCTAAAATAATATTCATGAATATTCAAGATGCCAAACAGCTGTTGTCTCTAATACTAAGGTGGTTTGCGATCTAAATGAATAGTTGACAAATTAAAAATTTAAAAGTAAATTTAGGTTTTATTATATGTATTTTCTTACAATAAAACAAATTTTTGTATATTTTAAAGTAATTCAGGGAGCCAATTTGGGAAATAATTTGGAACGTGAATTTTTAATTACATATGTCATTTTGATAAATCTAATTTTAAAGTTTTTAATAGTAAATTTACGTATATGAAATTAATATGTCAGTTAAAGTAAGATTACACACAGTCAACGCACATTTATTAATGTACAAACCCTTGAACATAAAATAATCCACCATCATTTTTATAATATATTTATACTGCAGATTCCTGAATATTTATAGTGACCTTTTTATAGTGTACTAACCGACATCCCTTGCTTCGCTACAGGCGGTTCTCTACGCTTGCTTACCCTTCCCTCCATGGTTCTCTTTAAACCATGACATCAATATAAAAGCTCAGCCTGCTGCCGTTATCCTAGATAAAAAAAATGTTATAAGTCTACTTTAGGGGGGATAAAAAATACCGAAAAGTACGAAAAGTACATGTCAGAGTTAGTAGAAATTACCTTAAACATTTCACGATGTAAACCAAATTAGCCAAGCTTTGTGGAATTTATGTTTTTTGTATTATCTGTTTTAAATAAATTATTAAATTTAATTAATGCCAATGTTACTTTTATGGAAAAAGGAAATGTTGAGGGGCTGTTTGTATCCCTGGAATTTCGAGAAATCCTTTTTTAGTTGGTCTCTATGACACAAAATCTAACTTCCCTTCAAATTTCATCAAACTTTGTTCTGTGGTTGCGGAGATTTCGTGATGAGTGAGTACATATTTTTTTTATTTTATATATTAAGATAATATAAACGGCCTTAAATGGAAAACAAATTGTGGTATTTACTCCTTGACTTATTTGAGAAGGTATTCCCCCAAATTACTAGATTTTGAATGGAATATTTACAATGCCTGGTCTACAAATAATTAGAGCTATATTTTATTTTAATTATCAATGGCATCATTAATGAGCCACCACTAGAGGTTTTACTACTTTGAGCTCTAAAACACACCAAGCAACTATAATTAGGAGATTTTAAAGGTCGTTATTTAGATTAGAGGTCCATGGATTAATTATGTACTAAATAATTAGATATAAAATCAGTGACTTAGATTTAGCTACCAAATTACTCACTCATCAAATGATTTTTTTAAATGATAATTTAATCGATAAATTCTGTATTCTGGTCTCTATAAATTACTTGCCCGGAAATCACTCGAAGGAAACAAAAATCAGTTTAATTTTTTTTCTTACCCGGGGGATTTTCGAGTCGGGGACCTTAAATCTGACTTGGAAATTTACCCCCGGGCATCTAGAGGTGCGGAAACTATCAAGAATGTCATCCCCAGAAATTTTATTTTATGTCAATGTTACGAAGAATTTAAAGAAACCCCCCGGGGAAGAGGTTTTCTGTCAGGATGATCGCACCAGGTACTCCGGGGAAGGTTGCCGATGTGATTTTCGAGACGAGCGAGTCGGAAACCTCTTTGGTACTAATTTTCAGTCGATTTTATCAGGAGTTTCCATTGGCTAATGGTATTACTGGCACCTGCCCACCCTACTAACACATAGTATAATAGTTAATCACTTGCGCATCCAAAAACACAGTGAAAATGGCAATCGATCCACCCACCTTACAAAGACAGACTAATACGGCCCATCCACCCTCATACGGTTAAGTATGACTGCCACCTGCCCACCTTACAAACCCATAATCTAATAGTTAATCACTTGTGCATCCAAAAACACAGTGAAAATGGCAATCGATCCACCCACTTTACAAAGACATAGACTAATACGGCCCACCCACCACCATGCGGATAAGTATGACTGCCACCTGCCCACCCTACTAACACATAGTCTAATAGTTTATCACTTGTGCATACAAAAATACAGTGAAAATGGCAATCGACCCACCCACCCACCTTACAGACATAGACTAACAATGTTGCAGCCACCGTAACACATATACGACTAATGCAGCCCACCCACCCACCTACATGCGGATGAGAACGACCGACAGTAACGTCGCTTTAAACAGTGCCGTCATATCCTAGTTATTGTGTTAGATACCATTACACTATTCCAACCACGTGAGTCGGGTTTCGTTGAATGTCTGTGAAAACCTGACAGGAAATCTCGCGAGGCACTTTGGAATGCAGTGAGCGGTCAGTGTAAGATCCGATGTAATCGTCAATCGATCCTGAGGTGTAACGTTTAGTCGGTTGTCAACAGGAACTAACTAAAAAGAAACCGTTTAAAATGCAAGTAGCAAATAAAGAAAGTAAAATTAATGGAAAGGTACTCGTACACAATAAATGCATTCAAAAGTGACAATCAAACAATTAATTAAAAGTAAAGTAAATACAGGGTGTTTCTTTTAAAACGCAACCCTATTTACAAGTAAAGAAAATGAAGGTTTAAGATAATTACAAATTCATATGTTGGTAGCTCTGGTTCCTCTCCTGCCTTGGCTATCAGCTGATTTACAGGCATCGTTGTTCACTTTATTTGGGTTTCGTGCAATGTCATTAAGTTGAGGTTAGAAATATAGTTTTGAGCAAAGACCAGAGAGTGTTTATTGTGGAGGAATATTTTGAAACAAGATCGTTTGTTTTATGTCAAGATGCTTTCGAACAGTATTCTGGACCAGTTTATTGACTATACATACATGAAGGCCTATTGTTAATTGTGTGTACAGTATAGTTTTAAAATTCAACCCATTTCAAATAAAGGGTTGCGTTTTAAAAGAAACACCATGTATTTATTTACAACTATCAATTACAAAATAAAAATCTGTAAATGTAAAGCTATCAAAACCAGTAGCGATAACTTCTTCATGTTTATTAGTTCTGTTATCATTTGCGCTCCTAACAATACACACTGATCGTCATGATTTCACTCTGGCTTATGCATAATTATTACAGTCAACCCTTGGTTATTTCAACTGTTATCAGCTGCTTTATAAATATGTGAAACAGATCTTTGATAATATTAATAATCATTAAGGTAGAAAATAACAATTTCGTTTCAGGGCGGTTAAAAACATATTTACATTTTCTAAATCTTAGATGAATGTTTAAAATAGTTTACTAAATTTTACAATATTTGTTGAATTGTGTGTGTACATAAGCACTTAAGTCCAAAAATAAAACAAAACAATGCTAAAAAACAATTTTTTTCGGTCTGTTATATAATAAGTTGCTTATACTTCTAGTTCTTTTCTGAAAAATGTTTTAATAAATTCTCAGTTTGGTTAAGGCCACTTCTTTCATAAATCACACTGTTTAAGAAAATACTGTTTATGGACATTTAAAAACGTATTATAACAAGTTAGACTGACTTGTGTTATTCCAATTTTTTTGCTAATTTAAAAATTCATGTTAAATTGAAAAGAATAGCCGTAATTGTCTTTCCCAATAAACTGTTTAAGAGTCTGCAGAGGCTTATGTCGGCCATGTCGGTTTCATTTGGGCCCATAAGAAAAATTTTATTTGGGAATCCATATTTTTCGTTATTTATTGGCCAAAAGTTGTGTATGAGATGTCATTTTCAGTGTTACTATATTGCGCATTGGGTTTGTTTTTTATATTTTTAAAATATACGCTTAGTTTTGAAAAATAGGTGAAAATAAAAAATTCAAACTAAATATATTTTTTTATTTTTTCTATAAAACTAATTAGGAATTTGCTAATCAATTCCAACGCGCAATTTCATTCTTGATCAAATCAATTTGTTTGGCAAATATCCGTTTAAAAATAACTGTTTAGTTTGGATACACGTGATCGTGTCCAGTCAATAACATTGTTCTTATGGGATTAAAACCAACATGGCTGACAACCTTCGACATACTCTGCAGACTATTAACTGTCTGGTTTAACGAGTATATATTTACATTAAAATACAGTAAGCGGAGTCAAATAGTGACGTAACATTAATTAGGACAAATTCACTACATTAACATAACATCATTGGTACAAAAATTGATTGGTAGTCGGTGTATGTTAAATTTTAACAGAAGGGCCCTCAACTCAGATTCATTAAAAATTACTTTTATAAACAATATCTGAACTAACGATCGTTATCTATCAAACGTTAATGTTCAATTATTTCCGATTTCTTGAGAACGTAGTGAATATTTTAAACTAAAGAATCAACAAGGAGTTTTCAACGACATTGCTGGTCATTGAAAAACTAAGATGACCAAGAAATTTACAAATGAAATGTTTACTGTATCTGTTTGACTAACTCTTCATTTAACTAAACCAAATTGATCAAGAAATAGCTAAGGCAAAAAATAGCTTTTTTAATTTCAGTAATGTAATTTTTCAGTAATTTCATAGACTTCTTCTCATTTTTCATGAAATATTTTGTTTACGTTGTGAAGGAAGTCATTAAAAGAATGAAATGTGTATGCTAGATGGGGAACTGTTAGATTTTATCCATGAAATGTCCAAGCTAATAGATTTTCTTCCTGGACTCAAACTATAACTTTTCAACGTTTTGAGAGGTGTATTATAAATTGAAAAAAAGAATCAAAATATGATTCATTACCATTAAGTTTATGGCCCATTGTGAAACTAATTAATTGATTTATTTCAATATTTTCTGGTACACGGTGTTTAAATTAATACACTTTCCGGTAAAACTTAATCGTTAATTTTATAATAAAAAAATATTGAAATGATCATCGATATTGCCGTCACAGAGAAAAATATACAGAGGTCGCTTTCTTATGACCGCACCTCGGTGGCAACTAACTGTTGTACACCTTTACAGAACAGAACAGAATAAAATAATTATTTATTCTCTTGAATTGATACAATATATTAATAAAATTTACTTTAAAAATAATAGTTACTGTCTTCCTATTAATTTCTATGTAACATAATAAAAAAACCTCAAATTTAAAACTACAACAATACTTAAACTATAACAATAAATTAAACTAGCTTTTTTCAAGGCAACTTTGGCTACATTAACTAATGAAATGAACATACTAAATATTTCGAGAAAACAAAATATGGTCTCCATTGCAAAGCCTGATATGAGTTTCCTTCTATTTAAATTTATCTAAATAACTTAAAGTGCAAAAACAAAATGAATGTCACTATTAAAACATAAACAAACAAATTTAAACATTATATTTCTACTAACAAAATTATATAAATAACTCACTTAACAAATTAATAATCTCTAATCTCCATCAAAGATCTAAAACATCTATTAAAATTAAGAATTTAAACCATAACTAAGAAGATATATGCATTAACTAAAGTAATGCCAGTAAAAATCCTGAATTGAGAACTAAAGCTTTTTAAATGTTTGTTACTATCTGTTGAATATAATTAAAATAGAAATTTCTTTTACAAATTGTAACATTCAACTGTACAGATGTTTCATTTAACTACAAAAAACTCTTTAAATTCAAAATAGTAAATTTATAACCCAGTAGTAATAATTACTACGTTAATCGTTAAAGTTTTGGGGTATTAAAGGTGCTGACAAGGTGATGTCCCTACCATCACACGGAAAAGTGGAGGAATAACTATTCGACACACATTTAGTGCAGTCTTGTGAGACATTCTTCTCTGTTTTGCCATGTAGAACCATAAAGACCCTAAATAGGAAGTAACTGTCTTTAATTCTTGCGTCATTTAAACAATGAGAAGAGATGCAGACATTTAAATCATGTATTGAACGTTTTCTTGAAGCAGAAAATATTTCCCATCACCAAGGCCGTGAGGAATACTACAATCGCTTGTTGAAAGTTCTTTCAAAACACTTCGCAGAACATCACTCGGCGAACCATCGTGAGGCTGATCAGTCAGTCTACATAAAACACGTTTTAATCAAGATAAACTTTACATTATTCAGATTTTAAATAAAAATCAAGTAATATTCACATAAGTATAAAAGTAAAATACCATTTACTTAGTGATATCAGTTTCCTGCGTCACGAAACAGTCCTGATTACGTCCTGCGTACTACTGCTTTGTCATTGGTCTATTCAGCTGCTGAATACAGTGCTCCCGTATGGATAAATGGTGTACACACTAAAGCGATTGATGTCCAACTTAATAGAGTTAAGAGAGCTATTAGTAGCACTCTCGCGGTAACTTAACTTCCTAGCCTCCCGGTACTGTGCAATATAGCTCCTCCAGAGATAAGACGTCAGGAGGCACTACTTAAAGAATTCAATAAGATCTTGAATGCCCCGCACCTCCCCATTACCCAGGACCTCCCTCGTCAGAACGGTCACCTAGGACAAAAATTTTCGAAACAACCTCTACGTACAGCTTTCCAGTTGAGCAGATCAAATTTCTCACCCAATACTAGCTGGGCCATAGCATGGAACAGTTTTGATGCACGAAATAAGTTCCTTATTAACGATCCGTCAATACCTGAAGGCGGTATGAACCTCCCTTGTAGGTAGTGGACATTGTTGAGTCGGTTCCGAACTGAAGTGGGCAGATGTAACTACTGGAAATACAAATGGTTATTGACACTAGATCAGTCATTTGATTGCGTGGAGTCTATCCAAACAATGGATCACATAGTTTCAGATTGCCCCCTGCGCAGTTTTATGGAGGGATTAGCCAGTATAAACAGAATCAGTGAGGAAGGTCTTAAATGACATGATATATTGGATTTAGCTTTGTGACAGGAGATCACGTGTTAATTATTTTTAATTTTTGCTATAGTCTAATGACTTTTGGAGTTGTTACCAAGTATAAAATACCACTTTTATATAATTTTAAATTAAAAAATGGTAGCTGACAAAAAACTATGCGCTATGTATAATATAAAAACCAAATTACCATTTACTGATCACATTTTCTAGACCTACAAGTACTACCCGTGATAACTTGGTTAGGTTGAAATGGGTGTTTGGGGGCGTAGCCCCCAACTAGGGCGGCTAGTCTTGGCATAAATAAAAATAATTTGAAAATATATCCTAATTTTTCTTCAAATCCTAAAACGCGTATTATAGTTAGTTTTTATTAGTAGCTATGAATGCAACCTTACTTATAATGATGCCAAATGTTATTGTTACAAAAATATATTAGACTTTATAAATGCCAATTCAAGACAAAAATCATCACCGTTTTCGTTTTCACGAGTCATTCTACAAAACATTTTTTGTCTATCCCCCAGGTTTCCTCTTACTCCACTTGTCTTTTCTACTTTCCTCTTCTTCCATATCCTTCTTCAACACTTGATCCTCTGACCTTAATCTCGGCCTCCTTCCTCTCTCCTCTTTCTCCAGGACTATTCTTGGCAATCTATTATATCTCCAGTTCTTTTAACATGCCTCATCCACTGTATTCTTCTTCTTTCCATCGTCTTTTGTAATAATATTACTTTGAACATTCTCTACCTTCAGTAACTTCAATACGTTTTTTTCTTTTTATTTCTAACCCATACTTCTTTGTTACTTTTGCTTAGTTATGCAACTCTCGTTCTAAATTGTCTTCTTTATCTTCCCATATAATTATGTCATCTTCATATGCTACTATCCTCAGATCATCTGTTCCTCTGTTTCCTTGCACCTCTGAAATCATTTAATCCATTATGACATTAAATAGAAGAAACGGGAACAATATACTACCCTGTCGTTCGCCTGACTCTTCTTCTACACCAAGAAATTTAAATTGTTCCAAAAGCAATTAGAGCTATAAGTCGGGCCATCTAAATTCCGCTCTGGGTGCCTCCCTGTGAGGGTGCTCGGGTAAAAACGAATGTCAGCTTGAAAACATTGGTTTTCAGTGAAAAAACCCGGCCAGGCTTATGATTTTATTGCTCCGAAGAGACGAGCCCTTCCCTTAGGGTGTTAGTGTACTAGAGGAGACCGACACACCACTACTAGTAGTCAGTTACAAACTGTCTTCTGTACAGTAACTCACAAAATACTCCTTTAGACTGGCACCCAGCAGTTGATAAGGCAATAAATATACCCTTGTGCTCAGGCCGGACAATAGGAAACATGTACAGACCCTTAGACGTATTATGTAGTTTGGCTAGTAGCGACCGACCCAGAGCGGGACTTAGCTGGCGCGACTTATACAAAAAAACACGAACCGTACTGTTAATATCGATAATGGGTTCGCTGACCTGCGTGGTTACGATGCGGCAAAAATCATTCAAATGTCATATAATGAAGTCCCTAAATTACCGGGTTATCCCCTGCAATAACGACTTAAACAGTGGCTTCCCCAGGATATCCTGTTACGGTCCAGGACTGCAGGGCGTAGGTCACTCCAGACCTGACCTTCACCGGTGCGGTTCTTTATCCGCAACTGGCAGGTGTTTCGTTACATAGAGAACCAGGAGAGAGAGAGAGAGAGAGAGAGAGAGAGAGAGAGAGAGAGAGAGAGAGAGAGAGAGAGAGAGAGAGAGAGAGAGAGAGAGAGAGAGAGAGAGAGAGAGAGAGAGAGAGAGAGAGAGAGAGAGAGAGAGAGAGAGAGAGAGAGAGAGAGAGAGAGAGAGAGAGAGAGAGAGAGAGAGAGAGAGAGAGAGAGAGAGAGAGAGAGAGAGAGAGAGAGAGAGAGAGAGAGAGAGAGAGAGAGAGAGAGAGAGAGAGAGAGAGAGAGAGAGAGAGAGAGAGAGAGAGAGAGAGAGAGAGAGAGAGAGAGAGAGAGAGAGAGAGAGAGAGAGAGAGAGAGAGAGAGAGAGAGAGAGAGAGAGAGAGAGAGAGAGAGAGAGAGAGAGAGAGAGAGAGAGAGAGAGAGAGAGAGAGAGAGAGAGAGAGAGAGAGAGAGAGAGAGAGAGAGAGAGAGAGAGAGAGAGAGAGAGAGAGAGAGAGAGAGAGAGAGAGAGAGAGAGAGAGAGAGAGAGAGAGAGAGAGCGGGGGGGGGGTAATTTACGATATTTACTCACGTCTCTGGGTAGGGATGGTAACGATATATCGGAAATATCGATAAATACGTTTCGATATATCCATATATTACTATCGATACTTTCTTTCAATAATATCGGCCATATCGATATTTTGGTCAGATTTATCATATGACTAAATATTGACGTTATTCTCTCTACTCAAAATATTCAAGATTTGGAAAAACACATTTAAACTACCTCTTATGCGTACAAAACACGCATTGACATAATAAAGTAACTTTAATAAGATTTTTAACGTGAGATTAATACACTTAAATTTAATTTATTGTAGACTAGTGGGTGAAACGTTTAAATGAAATTGTATGTGAGTTTGCAACGCTGACTCTAAGATAGATGCCAAGCAAGTCGCCTTACAAACCAGTATTACATTATTCTGTTATAATCAACCTAATAATGAAAGGTATAATTATCCTTTTGAATTTTTTTCATCCAACCCTACAGACCACAACTTGTTTCGTGTAGATAAACGTATTTATTTTTACATTCAGAAGGCTATTGTAAATAGTGACAGCTAAACATGAATGTATTTTTTGTCATGACATAAGAGTTATTACATAATTTTGAACAGATAATCATTTACAGTTCGATATATCGGTTACCCGATATATCGATATTTTTCTTTCGATATTATCATTAGATCGATATTTGGTTTGCGATATATCGATATGTTGAAAATATTTACCATCCCTATCTCCGGGACGCGTAAAACTCATTCTGACCCCGACACAGTAGGGCTATAACGTAATACGTTTTCGAATACTTTAGTGAAATAATAAACACAATGCAACACAATTAATCGATTTTGGTCATTCAAACCAATGTATGTCGCATATTTATGTTTGAAGACGTTTGATATTGCATGTATTACATTTTGGGGAAATAACATTTTTATTGTAATGAGTTTCATTAAAGAGATTTAATCTCGAAAAAATTATAAGACGAAGGATTATTTATGTTTCGACATTTTAATAACCAACTGAAAACCATTCTGATCTTGAAATGATCTCCCACTGAAAGTAGTCTAATTATTCAATGGTTTTACGATAGTAATCTATCTACTAACACCTCCAAAACAAGTGTAATAAACTTTAAGATTGGCCTCTCAAATGATCACATTCAATCTACCTATTTGATTGGGGATGAATTTATAGATGGGACAAGTAATAGTTTTCTGATCGTATTGGCCTTGTTTTTAGAAAGATTAACTCCAGAATCTTCGTTTTGAAGAATCTTTCTACTTTTGCCAATTCAAGAGTACAGCAAGCAGCATGTTATGGAATTATATTTCCATGCCTAGTATGCTGTAGCAATTTGGGGAAGTGAATGCTTTCGAACTAACATCGTATTTAAACTCCAAAAAGGCCATAACGTTGGTATTCAAACAACCTTACAGATAATCCTGTAGAGGAGTGTTTAAACTCCAAAAAGGCTATAACGTTGGTATTCAAACAACCTTACAGATAATCCTGTAGAGGAGTGTTTAAACTCCAAAAAGGCTATAACGTTGGTATTCAAACAACCCCGTTGGTATTTTAGCGGACCCCGATTTAATGGACTTCGGATTTAACCGACTAGAACCTGCCCCATATAACCCGTTAAATCGAGGATTTTCTGTATTATAATTCGGATATAACTAACTTACGTAACCTGTGTTTTAGGCAAGGAAATGCCGTGAGCAAAGAGGTCTAGAATACTGGAGAACAGAGGTCTGCTGCAATTTTATCGGCATTTCAAGACCACTTCCATAAAAAATAAAAAAAATAAAAACACCAAACGTTTATGAGTCGGTTGGCCAATACTACCGCCGTACGTTTACAGCCGGGGTGAATGAACCAAAACCACCGTACGTGTATGGGTGCATAGATAGGCCAATACAACTGTGCATGTGTATGGGTGGGTGGGCCAATATCACCAAACGAGGTGGTTTAAAGGTAAATCAGGGGTTGGCGGCGAAGTTGTTCATAGTTCTTTGATAACTTTAATAAAACAATTGCTTCATTATTTTACAACAATATGTATTCTTGGTGTCAACGAATTTGTTTACTATTAAAAGTTTCGTTGACAATAGTAAATAATATATCAAAATCAAGAAAAAAGCAAAATTGTAATTCTTATTTTATATTTATGTGTGTCCTTCGTGTGAAGTTAATTTTTTTATGACTAAAGTAGTCTAAATTACGGCCCAAAATTTAAAATACTCAAGAAATATCATTGATTGTAATGGTATTTTAATCAATTATAATACCTTTAGAAATTATAAAACTCCTTCAAATTTTAAAACGCAACAGTGGGTTCATCTGTGCAGTTTAGCATCATGCTACTTTGCAGGCTATCAACCAATATAAAATAAATGCAAGTGTTTACTAAAATATTTCTTTATATTTAATTTTTTATATATTATATAATACTTTTTTTTATTAACTATATTGACTTTTCTTTGCTATCCTGAATAACAGCTTGCAGTTTCTGTATATATTAGTGCAGTTGATCTAGTACGATAGAATACTTCTTTCGGATATAACATTGAAGTGATTATTTTATAATTATTAGTACAATGTTTCAAAATTTATATTCCTTTTGTTATGTTTCTGGTTCCATCTGACATAACTGAAGGATCACTAGTTGACAGTTCAGCAGCCAAGTATTAACGGGAGTTCAATATATAAACACTATGACAGGAGTAGTTTGTTAATTGGATTTGGATTTTATGTTCATTAGGTTTTAGTTTTAAATCTGATTTTATATTTTTATCTTTTTCCCCTATTTTAGAAGCTGGAACTAAAAGCCTTATGATACTCCCTGCACTCGTTACACCTCGTCCTTCGGCTTGTGACTTTTAACTACAAATAATAGTACCTAGGTTAACTGTATAACGTAAAACCACAATATTATATTTATTTATAATATCTCACTCACATTACTTGCGTTGCTACCTATTTACTATCATAAACGCTTTATAAGGACTTACTTTGCCTATTTTAAACGTGTTCATTTCATTTGTTTTTTTATTAGCAGCTGAAGATTTGGCGTTACGTTTATAAAGATTATTAATTAATCTAATTTTAAAACAAATAAGAATCGTACTAACTAATTAGAAAAGTTGTGGAAAGATTACAAAGCTTTATCTATCAAATAATTTTTTTACTTTCTTTTAAACACCTTTGTATCAGATATTGACTGAAATTCATTTGGAAGGTGATACATAAATGAACCCTTCAGTAGTAGGCTTTTTCTTAAAAATATAACATCCATGTTTTTGAATTGACGTATAGTTACTAAGGCAGGTATTATATTTATGGTTTAATCAAATGTAGGTATGTCAATTTCAGAATTTGTAATGTACATAATTATTTGTAATATACAAGGTGTCCCAAAAGTCCCAACCCCCACCTGTAACTTTTCAACGGGATGAAACAAACCAATATTTTGGGGGATAGTTATGTAATGACTAATAATGATTTTTGCGCTGTATGAGAACTTAACTCCTCAACTCAAAATGAAGGGTTAGGGACAAGTACAAAATTTCAAATGCAAACACCCATCAAGTGACACCTCGTTTTAAAAGTTTTTATAACAAAAGAACAATTCCACAAACTAGAGGTCTCTATCTCAATCCATTACACAGCCTGTCAACATTTAAACTAAAAACTACATTTAAAATCAATAAAAAACTTCTACATTTAAAATCAATAAAAAACTTCTACATTTAAAATTGATAAAAAAAAGTTAAAAAGGTCGAGGTAAGATTTTAACGTTAAGTTTAATTATTTTAGGTTAAAAATAATTCCAAACAGGAGAGTCAACAAAACCATTGTTTTTTTAGCGTAATTTTAATAAAATTTTGACAGACTTTAGTTTTGTACTGGATTGAGATAGAGACCTCTTGTTTGTGGCATTTTTCTTCTTTTATAAAGACCTTTAAAATGAGGTGTCACTTGATGGGGGTTTGCAATTAAAATTTTGGAATACTCCCCAACCCCCCCACTTTGAGTTGAGGAGTTAAGTTCTCATATATAGCAAAAATCATCATTAGTCATTACATAACTATCCCCCAAGGAATTTGGTTTGTTTAATTCCGTTCAAAAGTTACAGGGTGGGGGGGGGGTTGTGGGACTTTTGGGACAACTTGTATGTAACCCATAAACCTAAATAATTAAGATTAATTAGATACATAAAATAACTGCATTAGATTACCATTAAAGCATGCCTACAACCTTCCCTGGTTTAACATTATGAAATATCTAACCTCATAAATACTACAAACACCATTGTTTACATTCAAACAGCTGTTAAAGCTTTTTGGAAATTATTATTTACATTTGAACAGCTGTTACTTCTCGATTCATTTAAATCTCTCTCCATGTTATTCTTATGGTCGAAAAACGTACTTTAAGGGCTTCCCGTGCTTTTCAGGGTGAAAATATTGAAAAATTAAGACCTTATTGTTCAACTACGAATAGAGCTAAATTTTTTAACTCCTCAACTGTTCAAACTGGGTAAGAAATAAGGGAGGAGTTGCACTGACAAAAAAACCGCTTCACATATTATAAGAAGTCTTCCATATTTGACACTGTACCAGCGGCTATTGAAGCCTGTGCTCATTATCCTGATGCTCTCGATGATGTTTTAGTGCAAAACATTCCTCGTGTCAATGATGCTTTTAAGTGGAAACATGTAAGCAGTGATGACATAATTGAGGTAGTAAGTAAATTTAAGACTTCTGATTGTAAGGAAATTTATGATATGTCACCCAACCTGATTAAGTACGTGGTTCATACAATATCACCTCTTTTGTCATTCTTAATAAATGGTTGCTTAGATATGGGTGTTTATCCTGATGCCCTAAAAACTAGTAGAACAGTGCCTGTTTTTAAAAAAGGCCCCATAAATGAGATGTCTGGCTATAGACCAATATCAATAATATCAGTTTTTGGGAAAGTTTTTGAGACGGTGCTAAATAAGCAATTACAATTATTTTGAGTCACGTTCCCTCCTGGTGCCTGCTCAGTATGGCTTCAGAAGAATGAGGTCTACTGTCTCGGCAGTGAATTCTCTTGTCGAAGTCATATTGAGTGCTTTTGAGAATAGAATGTCTACCTCTCTCTTACTGTGTGATCTCTCTCGTGCATTCGACAGGGTACAGCATAACATTCTTATCATGAAACTTAAACTGTATCTGGGAACTCAAGATGATTAGCTCCTATCTTGCTCATAGACAGCAGATTGTCAGCTGAAATGGGATCTTGTCTAAGTCTCGGGCCATGGAGCATGGGTTCCCCAGGGCTCAGTGTTGGGCCTCCTGTGGTTTATTATTGATATTAACGACTTGTACTTTGATGTATCGGGCAAAGTTTAAATGTTTGCTGATGATTCCACACTTTATTCCTGTGGTGGACTTGATCCTTTTTGTTCTCAATCAGCCGTACATGAATTAATAACGATTGCTTCTCACTGGTTTGAGATCAATAAATTCTCACTTAATGAAGCAAAGACTCAGGAAATCACTTTTACTCTGTGCAAGAATTACTAAGTGTGATCCTGTTAAACAGAGTCCAAAGGTTTTACTTTGGACTCTGAGTTACTGTGGGAGCCCCATCTTGATGCGGTCTGTAGGCGACTGAGTCGCTCATTGTATATTCTCAGGAGGCTTGCAGATGGTTTGACCAACCATTACCTAAGGCAGGCATATTTTGCCTTTTTTCATTCAGTATTTTCTTATGGAATCAGGCTCTGGGGTCACACCACTAGTAGCCACAAAATTCTGTTACTGCAAAAGAGGGCAATTCGCCTTATGTCTGGTGCTGGCTGGTTGGACCACTGTAGGCCATTATTTGTACAAAATAGAGTACTAACTGTTGTGAACCTATATGTGCATGATTGTATTTTAGAGATAAAGAGAAGAGAAGAATCCCTAATGTTAAACAATAATGTATACTCCCAGCGTACTAGAGGTAACAACAATATTTTTATGTCTAGACTTAGATTGCATAAATCCTCATCTTGTTTTCCTGTTACAGGTATTAGATTGTATAATAAGCTACCGCTATCTATAAGGGCTCTTCCAAATTCCAAATTGTCAAAGGTGCTAAAAAATTGGCTCATAGACAATACAATTTACTGTCTTGATGAATATTTCAACTTAGACCACAAATGCTTGAGGGAGTATTTATAGGTTAGGGCTAAACTTCTGAAAGTATGTTTCCACAATTAGTTGGCATGATGATTTGCATGTTTTAATGTTTGGCACCTGATGATTTGCAAGTTTTTTTTATGATTTTGCATGTTTCTTTTTATATTAGCTAAAACCTAGGTTATTTAGCAATTAGAATTTGTAACGCTGCATGATGTATGATTTTACTTTATATGACTTGGCCTATTGTTTGTAAAAATTAAATGGCTGAATAAATCATTTGAATCATTAATATAAGTATAAAATTCAAGTTTTATTACTTATTTTACTTACAACTATTATTATAATATATAAACTATAATTATAATGGCTATATATGAAATTATAGATGTAAGTGTGCTGATGTCATTCATTTCACTAATCCATTTTTTAGTTTAATTTTAAACGTTGTCTTGCAGTTAGCATGTTTAATCATTTCTGGTAAAAGATTAAAACATTTTGGACCTAACTAAATATACAAATAATTAAAAAAAAATATATTAATAAACTCGGTCTAATAAATTAATATTGAGTTGTACTGCTTGTATTACAGTATAAACTGTTATTATGGTTGTTTTAAATGAAACTAAATTTATGAATCAAATAAATCAAATTATGTTTAATTTAACCTAATTATGAAGAGTAACGGCACTGAGTACTATCCCTATCACGAGACATTGCCACTATCTGTTACACTAATGTACGACGGATGTTAAAGTAATGGGTCATGAGTCAGTGGTGAAACTCAGTTACAGCTGGAGAACAAACATCGTACATAACCATTGGAAATGTGTTGTAAATATGTTTCTTGTACAGTAGAATAAATAAATAGTTTGCCCATGTCAAAATCAGCTGTAAATCATGAAATTTGTTTAATAATAGAGAAACTGTTTGTCTCAATATACAACAAACGTTATAGTTTTAACAAACATTTAATTGTATGTTATTTTTAAACAAAGAGATGAGTGTACATTTATGTTTTTTCTTCTTTGTAATCATTTAAATTATGTTAATTTATCCTTTGTTCGAGGATAAATTTATATTCCTGATTTGCACAGTTATTGAATATGAATTTAATATTATTGGTTTGGTTAATTCATACTCAATTGCAAACCACTGTAACTGACCACATGCCTTTGGTCACAGATTTCGAGCAAATTAAAAAAATTATATCAATGAAAACAGTTAGTAAAAGAATTTTAATTGGACATTTCACACTTTTATAGGTTGTAAATGAGCAGATTAAAAAATTTCAAATGGAAATAATATTTACTGCATTTCTTAATATGTTATTGTGAGCCTTTCTGATATTGTTGAAGAATATTCATGTAGTTAAAAAATGTCAAAGAACTTTCCTTTTCAAATCCCTGTCCCACACAAAGTTGGTATATGCCCATTGGCAGGCAGTGTGTTCCTACAAGTCTGAAACACACCTCTTCAACCTATATTACCCACACACAAACTACATCCCCCAAGAGAAGGGGTAAACCTGTGACAGAGATAAAGTACATGTGAATTAAAGTATAATATTATTAAAATTAATTAATTAAAATGTATAGTATTATTGTAATTACTAATATTATTGTCATTTGTCAGACACTTTCAAAGGAATAGCCAGCGTTAGTTTGTAACAAAAACTAACTTTGTTCATCTACAATCATTACTTTCATTCAAAATCCATATTTGCTCCTATACTGATGATCGGCATCTTAAAATACATAAACTAATACCTGCTCTCACAAAGGGAATCCTACCCACCCATACACATACACTGACCCACCAACCCACCCATACATGTACAGTGGTACTGACCCACTTACCCACCATACACGTACGGTGGTACTGACCCACCTACACACCCATACACGTATAGTGGTACTGACCCACCTACCCACTCATACATGTACAGTGGTACTGACCCACCTACCTACCCATACATGTACAGTGGTACTGACCCACCTACCTACCCATACACGTATAGTGGTACTGACCCACCTACCTACCCATACACGTACGGTGGTACTGACCCACCTACCCACCCATACACATACGATGGTATTGACCCACCTACTCACCCATACACATACGGTAGTACTGAATCACCAGTCCACCCATGCACATACAGTGGTCTGGGCGGGCAGGTGGTTCAATATCTGTCAAAGGGTAAAAGAAGTAGTTCAATGATCGTTTTCTGTTAGGTGCTACAACCCATTGTGAGCCTTAGCTTCCATGATTACTCGCCGCCGTGCATCTCTGTCGACAGCTTTCTGTCTCCAGTTCCTAATGCCAGTCCTTAAATCTTCCTCAACGTCCTGCTCCTATCTTCTTCTCAGTGTTCCTCTTCTTGGAGTACCATCAATGATCAATGATTTACCATCAATGGAGTTCCACTTAGTATGATTTTTGGCATCCTAGATTCATCCATTCAGTATAGATACATGCCCCAACCATGTTATTTTACTAGCTTTAATATGTCTCACTATGTCCACTCCATTTATTAGTTCCTCTAGCTCTCTGTTTTTACAAATCCTCTATGCATCACCTTTCTTCACTGGACCAATAACACATCATAATATCCTCCTCTCAAAAAACTTAAGAGTGTTTTAGTCTTTCTTTACTAGGGTCTGGTTCTCAGAATCATACGTCATTACAGATCTAAAGATCATTAACACAGTCAACACAATCGATGCACTTGGAAGAACTGGAATAATTTGAAGACTTTTCAGACATTATTAAAGTTTATTTATTCAATCTCCGGACTTGACATTGGTGTAACTCCTACAGCAAGTGCTGGAACTACGATGAAGTTCAAAATGCTGTGATCAATGGTGTGTCGATGTTAGCCACCTATAACCATAAAATCGCCATAACATCTCGCATGGCTGTCACATTTCAGTTCTTTATCTCCACCACCATTCTGTTTAAATATATGTTTATACCTACTTGTTTAAATATATGAAATTGTGTAAGTAAAAACATTTTATCATCCTGGATTTTGATATTATTGATACATTTTTGTATTTTACTGTTCATTGTGTGCTCTTCTTGGCAACACCACGCATCAGACCTCCACTTAAGCACCACTAAACAAGTGTCATGCATTACAACCTTTTACCTCTACAAAGCTTTTAAAATATATCCTCAGCAGATGAGATTTTTCTTTCACACTAATGTGCATTCCAGTAATATGATTCTTATTAATCCTACATCTATGGCCAGATAAAGTACGCGATTTTCACATAAATTTAGTGTAAAACTTCAATGAAAAAAATGTGCACTTGTTCCTATTAGTGCAAATTTTTTTAAAATACGTTTTGGAGGGCCAAAAAGGCTTATTGTGCACCCTCCTTTACAAGACTTCAAACCTCATCCAATCCAAGGTCCTTAAAGAACCTTGAGATTGCCTTGATGAGGATTTCCTGTGCTACACCTTGGCCACGTTCTAAAACGCCGCCCAAGTGAGAGCCCGCTTCCTAGCTAGGGCCGGGCAGTGGAAGAGGATGTGCCACCCAGACTCCTCCTCCTCCCCACATTTCCTACACAAGAGAATGGGGGTTGGGAACCTCATCTTGTTCGTGTGTGCCCGAAACGTCCAGTTATAAACAGGATTACCCTATTAGAACACGCCAGCGTTTTAAGAACCCTGTGACAGTCCCAAACTAGACTTAAGGTGAAGTCGAATGACGTAAGTGATCATAGTGCCACTTGGCTGTCTGAGTTCAAATAGATTGTTTTTCTGATAAGGCCCAAATCTATGTTTGCCTGAGCACAGGTACCTATGGCAGCCACTTGCCTGAAAAACCGTAGCCAGTTTGCCAAGGCTACAACTGAGCTCAGTTTTTGACCTGGCACCATAGACCATATAACCAGACGTGATCACGTTCTTCATTGTGATTGATTCACCTTGTTCCCAGTCTTTTCTGTCTCCAATGACGACACGATATGGTTTGTCAAAGTCGGTTTGTCTAAGCATCCTATTCAGACACATCTCTAAAATGTCCGATTGTAGGATGCTAGAGAGTTCAGTATGCTTACTGGCATAGTGAGCTTGTCAGCATCCGCTGGTCTGGAGCCTATATGCCAAAAGCCTTGCCTCCCCCCTGATAAAAATGCCCCAAGGATTCCCAAACAAACTAACCGCTATTTAGTGCACTTGCTGTTCACCAGTTTTAGGGCCAATAAAAGAAGCTATCACAGACCTACAGTCATGTTTTCATAATTTTTATTTGATTAATATTTAGTTTATTAAGGGTTAGTTAGTTTAATAATCTACAGCACATATGTTCTTAAGAGTAATTATTTCAAATCTCAATTTATTGAATTTCCTCCACTACACACTAGTTAAGAGTCTGCAGAGGCTGTCGGCCATGTTGGTTTTAATCCCATAAGAACAATGTTATATGCGAATCCATTGTTTTGTTATTTATTAACCAAAAGTTGTGTATAAGGTGTTACTTTAAACGTTATCATACTGTGCTTTGAATTTTCTTTAGATATTTTGAATACATACGCCTAGTTTTTAAAAATAGCTGAAAAAAACTTCAGACTAAATATTTTTTATGGTTTTTTTTCCATAAAACTAATTAGGAATTCACAAAGCAATACCAACGCAAAATTTCACTCTTGATCAAATGCAATTTGTTTGGAAAAGTCAGTTTAAAAATAACTGTTTAGTTTACTAACTGTTGTATACACGTGATCGTATATCCAGTTAAAAAATAACATTGTTCTTAAGGGATTAAAAAAACAGCTTCGACCTTGGCCGACAACCTCTGCAAACTCTTAAGTCATATTTGAAGAAACAGTCCATAGTGGTTTGGTTGCAAAATCAAACTTATCAGAACAATGGTATCGACAAAGTTCAAAGACATGTTTTTTTCAATTGGTGGGCCTGCAGCTAGGCTGTCACTTTTCAGATGTTACCTTCTATACTTTTAGCTACTCTCATATACCAAACATTACTTGATTTTCAACACTTAATCAGGATGTCCTTTTTCATACTTCTTGATTAATTCCGAGCCGAACTATTCAGTAAAGGTTAATTCAGAATATCGTTGTTATTCATTCATATAACGAATGAAGAACATAAGGACACATAAAGAATTGCTGTGTCATCCAACGATGCAATGAACATCAGTTAGGGCTAATGGTAGCGTAGTTGGTTAAGCACAGCTTCATAAGTTTAAGGTTCTCAGTTCGATCCCAATCAGAGCACATCAAATTTTGAAAGGGATCAGCTGAATAACCACTGGCTGTTCATTGTCATTAGGCTGGTACTTTCTAAGGAATATTCGGCGTTAGTTTGTAACAACAACTAACTTCACTCATCTACAATCATCACTTTAATTCCAAATCCATATTTGCTCATATCTTGATGTGAGATCCAGGTAAGGTTCTGATCAATAAGAATTCCTAAAAATTTATTACTGTTGATATCTGAATCTAAACCATCTAAAGAAATGTTAGTTGTAAAGGCTTTGTTACTTTTTAGTGTTCTGAATGATATAACCTTCGTTTTTGAATTGTTAAGCTGTAATCCGTTAGCTCTAAACCACTCATCTAAGTTCTGCATAGAATTAGTTGTGAATTAAATAGAATTAAACAGAACACTATATATAAGCAATGTTGACACCAGCAAATGTATTATAAACAGCTGTTCTATGTGTGAAGTGAGAACTCAGTAGTGTTGTGGTGAGTGAATCGTAATTTATGTGTTAAAATAATAAAATGTGATTGGCATTTACTATTCCTTGGATCCTAATGGTTTTGACAGTTAGTTAATTTATATAATAAAATGTGAGCACAGAACAGTGCTTAATGTTAATAAGTTCTTAACATTAATCATAAGAATAAATAAATAAATATCTTATGATTTGGAAATTTATGGCGGTACTTCAAAGAATAACTTTGACAAAATATTAAGATTCCAAAAAAGGGCAACAAGTCAGCAAAAGAATATTTTTCAAAATTAGGAATTTTAACGGTACACAACCAATTCATACTAGTTAGTGTTAGTTGTATAAGAAATCAGTTTCATGAATTTGACCTTTGTGGAAATTATCATTCATACAACACCTGAAATAGAAATGAAATTAACATAACCCATCACAATCTGATTTTACCACAAAAATATCTTATCATATGGGCACAAAATTCTTAAACTATTTACCATTCAATGTAAAAATCAAATTTACAAAATTAATTTTAGAGCGCTTTTAAAAAACGTATCTTTTGCAGAAAAATGGCTAGCCTATTCCCTGGGCAAATTCTTTTCTTCTAGCTAAAGACAGAAAAAGTTTTGGATAATTTTAACACCCTCCACTTTCTTTCCAATAGTGTTTTATTAGAAAATAAATTGTTTAAGATTCTTATATAATTTGTAACATAAAAGATCTTGCACATAATTTGGCATTCATGTAAATATGAAGATATAATACATTTTTTATAGATTTTAGCTTATTATCTTTTTGTAGACCTGATGCTATCTATAGTTTTTAATGGATTCGATGGAAATAATATGACACTATTTTTGTGTGTATGTACAGAACCATAAAAGATGATTTGATTAGATGCATTGTACCATTTGTCTGTAAATCTTGACTTTTTCAGTTGTAGATATCTTGATTCCATCAACAATCAATTGCTGTGATATTAGTCAATATCACTAATAAGCATGCGTCTATTAGGTTACATTGTTCATTATTTGTTTGCTTACTCTTTGGATGGTGCAGTTATTATTACTATTTTTTAATTTCTATTTTTCTTCTGTGTTGGCTTGCCCTGTTAGGGTCTATCTATTTTTATTTATTTCAAACTTGCACTCACCTTTTAAGCTAATTTCTTGTTCATGTGACATGTTGTATTCATAGAACTGACTGAATATTACATTTACTGTATATTGTTCTTACTTGTCATTGTTTTCTTTGGTAGGTTTTCTTGCTTTGTTATTGTGCTTCTTGGTAATTGTACTTGTTTATTTAATATATATTCAGGCTATATTTTAGGTCCTATTGTTTTTTTACTCAATACTACAGTACTGTATTACTTATACTGCAGTTAAGTTATAATTTTCATGTACTGGAACTAAAAAAAACGCTCAGAGATACCTCGAGTGTATGCAACAGATAATACCTAGGCATGAGAGTGGGATGTACACTATAATAGATACTTATCAGGAACCAAGGACGACAAACCAAGCTGGTAACTTAGCAGTCACTTCTCCTGGACATGCGGATTAATCCTTACGGACCACTTTCCACTTCCTGCCACGTTTTCTTCAGGTCAAAACACTGTTCAATCCCCTTTCTTAGAAGAGCTACCTCTATATCTCTATATACAGGGTGTCTTAAAAGTCCCACCCCCCCCCTATTAACTTTCTTATGAATACAGATAAAGTGATTTACTTCTGGGAATGTTTATATGACCAACTAAGGAGTTTTTTATGTATGCAAATTCTTTACACCCCCTCTCAAAAGGGGGTAGTTTGGGGGTAAGTCAAAATTTTTAAATAGGAACCCCTATCAAATGACACATCATTTTAAAGGTAATATTAAAAGAAGAAGAATGGCGGAAACTAGAGGTCTCTAACATTAGTCTATCAAATTTGGTGGCAGTTTAAAGTTGGAATTATTTCATAAAACCCCCGCAGCTTGTTACATTTAAAATTGTTCTAAGGCAGACAAAACATTCACCCACCAGTTAGTTTTGAGAACTGATGACACCTAATCGTCAAGCAAGTTATTACAAGAATCAACAAACACCAAAAACCACAAATAACATAGCATTTATTTGGTTTTGGTTTGTCTGACCAAAGTCCAGTAGGGCAACCTGGGACTTTGGTCAGACAAACCAAAACCAAATAAATGCTATGTTATTTGTGGTTTTTGGTGTTTGTTGATTCTTGTAATAACTTGCTTGACGATTAGGTGTCATCAGTTCTCAAAACTAACTGGTGGGTGAATGTTTTGTCTGCCTTAGAACAATTTTAAATGTAACAAGCTGCGGGGGTTTTATGAAATAATTCCAACTTTAAACTGCCACCAAATTTGATAGACTAATGTTAGAGACCTCTAGTTTCCGCCATTCTTCTTCTTTTAATATTACCCTTAAAATGATGTGTCATTTGATAGGGGTTCCTATTTAAAAATTTTGACTTACCCCCAAACTACCCCCTTTTGAGAGGGGGTGTAAAGAATTTGCATACATAAAAAAACTCCTTAGTTGGTCATATAAACATTCCCAGAAGTAAATCACTTTATCTGTATTCATAAGAAAGTTAATAGGGGGGGGGGTGGGACTTTTAAGACACCCTGTATGTATGTGTTGGAGGCATCGATATATACTACTCTAACAGGATCGCTTACGGAGCTGGAGAAACGTAGCGTAGAACGGTCTCAGGGATAAGGGAAAAGTTCCCCCACTACAGTACAGTATTCACAAACATTGCGCAGCACTGTCTTGCATGGCATTCTTACAGACTCCATTCATTATTGTTTTATGAATTGATTGGTAACCAATGAGTCTATGAAATATCTAATGAATATACCTTCATTTTGACATGATAAACCATTTTGATTTATGCAGGTTAAATCAAAACATTCTTAAAACCATTTGCAATACACCTGTATCAATTTTCTTGAGAGCATAGGTATTAATGATTTAAAAATAGAGTAAACAGAAATATTAAGCAGTCTGCTGGGTTTATGTATGTAAACAAAGTTGTCATACAATGTTTATTATTTTTAATATTTCAATTAGTAGGCATATAGGTCTATTAGAGATGTTTGTGTATGATTTAATTTTATGTTATGTATTTTTATGGTATTCATGAGTTTGACAAAAATGTTGAAATTTTAGCTATGATTTCTTGATTTGATTTGACATGAACTAATTATCATACAGTTATTTAATTATGTTCATTACCATATTATTTTTTACATGAATTAATGTCTTATTTTCCAACACATTTTCAGTACTTAGATATTAGCCTGCAGATTCAAATAATAAAATATTTAAGTAAAAACTCATCAAATGAGGAACGATTAAATAGTTATTCTTAATTATCTTAGTATTTTAATTTTTCTCTATATTCAAAACTACGTTCTGTGCTCACATTTTAATTTATAAATTAACTAACTGTCAAAACAATTAGGATCCAAGGAATAGTAAATGCCAATCACATTTTATTCTTTTAGCACATAAAGTACGATTCACTCACCACAGCACTACTGTTCTCACAACACATAGAACAGCTGTTTATAATACATTTGCTGGCGTCAACATTGCTTATTTATAGTGTTCTGTTTAATTCTATTTAATTCACAACAAATTCTATGCAGAACTTAGATGAGTGGTTTAGAGCTAACGGATTACAGCTTAACAATTCAAAAACGAAGGTTATATCATTCAGAACAATAAAAAGTAACAAAGCCTTTACAACTAACATTTCTTTAGATGGTTTGGATTCAGATACCAACAGTACTAAATTTTTAGGAATTCTTATTGATCAGAACCTTACCTGGAAACCACATATTCACACACACTTGCCAAGAAACTGAGTACGGCATGCTATCAGATGCTGGTACTTCGAAATTTAATTGATTTTAAAACAAAGCTTATAGTTTACTATGCTTTATTTTTTTCTTTAATGCAATTTGAAATTGAGTTATGGGGCATGTCCCAAGAATCATCGAAAATTTTCAAAATTCAAAAGAAATATGTAAGAATTATGACCTTTTAAAAAAAAATACATCATGTAAACCTTTATTTGATTGGTTAGAAATATTAACAATGCCGTGTCTCTACCTTTACAAAATCCTACTCTTCTCAAAAAATAATAATGAATCATTAAATAGAGAAAAATACTGTCACGAATATGGTACAAGGTACAAAAATAATTTTACATTTCCAAAACATCGCTTGACACTTTTTGAAAAAACACCTCATTATATGGCAATGAAACTCTACAATAAGCTGCCTTTGAGAATTAAAGAAATTGAAGATGGGACCAAATTTAAAAAAAGAGATAAAACAGTTTTTACAAATAAAAAAATACTACTTGGTTAGTGAATATTTAATGATAATGAGGTCCAATGACAATAATAAATAACGTAATAAAAATATAAAAAGAATATTGTAATTTTTATTTATTTTTTTGATACTCTGTCACTTTAAACTTTCAACGAACTTGTTCTAGTTTTAACTTTATTTTTAATTATTTGTAGTAGATCTATATTTTGACAATGTCACCAGTTTTCTAGCTGCGCTAGACCATAAAGCGTTATGTGACAATAAAGATATTGCGAAATGTGACATTTAATTTCATTAATTGAAATGTCTAATTGACGAGGATTGGCACGTGAATAGTGTAGGGGAGTCCCCTAATTTAACATTTATTTTAACATAGTTGAAATATTACTGTTTAAATATGGTTATCCCACAGCAAAGTACCAGTAAATAACTAGTTGTGTATAAACTTAACTTGAAGCTAAATTGTGTTATTAAGATAGTTATTTTGCAAAGCACATATTTTCAGTATTTTTTTGTTAGTAATGTGATATTTTATTTTGTGAGTTACCAGAAATTCCTAGAGTTAATAATATTTCCAAAAATGTTCATCCAAATATTTTGGTTTCTAATCATGTTAGTTTTGAAATAACTAATAGCTCATTGGGAAGGATTGAAATTCGAGTCTGTTAGTGAAAAATTATGAAATGAAATTATTTGATTGTATAGTTAAAAACGGTATTAAACAGATTGGTTTTCTAGACTTCCACTAAATCCGAAACTACGAAAATTAATTGTGGACAAATGCTACGAAAGGGAAGAATGTTATGCCATCAGACTTTACTTTTAATTGCAGTACAAGTAATATATTTAAAATCTATTTAGATGTTCAAATAAATGATTTTTACAAAACTAATGATTTTATAAACACCGTTAAGAAAGCTTTATGTTGTGAAAACCAGTAACATATATACAGTAACAAATAAATAAAACATAGTCAATATTATTTAATATCAATATATGTTGTTAATTTGAATTTGTAGAAACTTCTATAAAATTATATTATTAACATACCGTACTATATTTTTAATTTATTAGAGACTGACTTAGTTAATTCCAACTATCTTTACTTTCTCTCCGATGTCATAACTAATACAGAAATGGTATATTTAGTGTACTACCACCTTGTTCTTGATTCTAACGACAATGTCATTAATATGATTTATGTATCTTATCTAACTCAATCTAATGCAAAGTGTTGCTCTGACTAGTGGTCTTTTATTACACACAATAAGATGTGTTATAATACCTTTCTTTTAATTTTTATAATAAATTTGAAGAATATTTAAAAATTCATTAGGAAATATACAGAACGATAAATATAAGATAATCATAACTTTGAAAAAGACATATATAAGAAAAAACAAAAACATTATTGTTTTTACTGTCCAATAATAATTAATGTTTCATACTCAAAGCATACAGTTTTAAGTAATATATTTTCTTCTGCTACCTTTATGTGATAGAAATATTCTTTGCATATAAAATTACTTACTTAATGGAACTCAATTCAACAAATTCTCAAGACAAAAAAAAATGTGAAGGTTTTAACAACTTGTCAAGTTAAACTTTAATTATATATCAATAAGGAAATTTTAATATGAATTTCAAACTAACAATTCACTGCTTAAGTGTAATAATGGTTTAATAACAACACACAGCTAATACCAGTTTTTATAAAAATCGATTTCAATTCAAAGTCAAATTTTCCCGCCTCACATGACGGCGCTGCAGCTGTAAGGTTACAGACAGCTGCTAGAAGTGCATTGTGGGTAGTCACCAGACGGAACGTCAGTGTGTAATGTAAACAATTGTTTAGTGTTGGTTAGTTTTATATTATTTTTCAAGTTTTGTGTATTTTATAACAATATTTTGGGTGTTAAAGGGTTCGCAGCTCATTTTATTCGCGATATTATTTTGAAAGCAAATACAATTTCTTCTCTGCAATGGGAAACATATACACAGTTGGTCCAAACGAGGCTCTTATTGTATCAGGTTCGTGCAGTATTTTACTCACATTTATTATTAAGTTTCATTGTGGGTGGTTTTCTGAATATTTATGGATAAAAAGATTAAGAAAACGATGTTATATACCCATACTAAGTTATTTAACGTGTTTCGTGATTGTTTTAGTGCTTTTCTTGACACAGTATTAGATCATCCCTACTCTTGTCAGCGCCGGCTAAATATTATTATGCAATGTTGTTTACTTCAGATTTATAAAATTGAAATAACAATGAGAAACTCGTTACTGAACGAATTTTCCCCTTTAATAGGCGAAGGTGAATCATAGATAAGGTAATCCATTTGTAAAAAAACGAAACCTATCTATCTGTATTACTGACAGCAATGCTAATTAATTAATTCACTGATCAATAGCTTATTGATTATATTTCAAAGAGTGTAACAGATATCCAGACATATTTTATATTTGGGTAAAGAATATACTTTGGTTATTCTCAAATGTACCAGAAAACCTTTTAGTACATTTGACCTCTTTGTGAGCAAGGAAAGTGACCTTTATGGGATGTTTAAATATAATTTTCAGTGTGAATTGGTGAAATTAGGAAGCATTAAACAAATTGCTTTGCTGCAGACTTTAAATATAATAAAATTTTGTTGCTGTTTATTATTTACATAACTGAAAGAAAACCATGTTGCCGTACCTGCACTAAATTGAACTAGACCTAATTCTCAAATTATCACCTTCTTTCTCCTTAGTATTAATCACATAAAACACTTTCTTGTTCATGGAACCTTATAATAATAATTCTTACTTTTAAACTACTGTAATCTTCTGCACTTTTTTCCAACTATTTAAACTACAAGTGGGGGTGTAAGATAATTATGACATTTTTACAGGATCTCGTCAGTGAAACAAAATATAAATACCTTATTTAGGCTTATATAGCTAGAATAATAATGATAACACTTATACATCAAATAAAAATTTAATACCTACTCAAACTTAAATTCAGAATCAAAGAACTATTTTAAATTATATAAGCTTAGCCTTGTAGTGTAGGGCTAAGTGTTGTGTAGATTGCAAGCTGATAGGTTCCGTTCTCAGTGTTGTAATACCAACAAGGATCTGCTTAGTGATTGCCATTGGTATGGATGCTAACTATAGCATTCCGGGATGTCCGTAGGGTGGTGGTTGGAGTATGAATGTTGTCCAGGGAAGAACCAAGCTTGTCAGTTGGCCAAAATCAGACCAATAAATCTTCTAGTGATCTGTTATCACATTTCATCATAAACTTCAAGACCCTTAGTTGGTGTGGCAGTTCAGCTACAGTATTAGTAAAGGAATCTTTATAAGGTTCAGTCATCCTTAGTTAGTAACATAGACTACACTTGTCCACTACAGTTAAAACACACATAGACAGTTATAATATACATCTAATTTTTCAAAAGAATTAATTGCAATTAAATTAAAATTCATACTATTAAGTTTTTTTTATTTATGATTCTTGCATAGCTTAGGTTTAAAAAAATATATAAGTTATGTTGTATGGTTAGATTTTGGTCACAATTTTTAGTATCATAATTATGACCCTATTTTAGGAATTAAAAAAAAAATAAAATTACTGCAAGCATACCGGTTCTGTTAGAGTCTGAAGATATCTGAATTTTCCCCAACCATATGATTCCCCAGTTATTAATTTGTAGCTGTAACTAATTGTTGTTTTTTTAGCCTATAATATAAACACATTTTAGACAACCTGCTTGACAAGCCCTATAAATCACCTTCACTTGTGTAATCTTCAACACGACCAAAATACATTATTTTGTATAAGGGGTCAATCCATATGAAGTGATCCAATGATGGTTGCTTCACCATTTTTAAATATTTTCATTTGTTATATGTTATTACCATACTCATAAGAGGTTCAACAATGGTTTTTAAAGAATTATATCTTTTACCGTTTAAGAGTGGCAGCCAGTTGTTCACGAGAATCTGGCGATTTTTGGCTTTGCAGACCTTAGCGTAAAATTGATTATCTCTGGATTGGATTATGCTAGAGCTTTCAAACCAACACCATTTTTTCAGAAATATCTCTTCTACAATATTTGTTATCATCTTTATAGCCTAAATGCAAAGTTTTATTCCCAAAATAGCCTCCAAAGTTTGGTGTTAAAAATTTGGAAATCTCACTTTTTGGGAGCTTAAAAACAAAGAAGGGGCGATTTATCATAGTTCAAACTTTTTGTTCAGTTAGATGTCATAGGTTACTAACATAACATAAAGTTTATGCCTTAGAAGATGTTTCCTTAGTTTTTATGAATTTTTAAATTTTTCAAATTCTTCAAAGTTTAAATCCTTATATCTCTGGTGGGACATGATGTAGCCTAAAAATAAGAATAAGATAATAACCAGCCAAGTGCATTTTGTTTAGTACCAAGAGGAGAAAATTTGTAATTAGGATTGTTTGATGAACAACAAATCCAGAGATAAGTCAGTAATGCAACCATCTACCTTAGCAATTGTAATAATAATAATAATAATAATAATAAATGTATGTAATAATAATAATAATAAATAATAATAAATGTAATGACACATGCTGTGGTGACATCCCCCTCCCCATACACCTACAATGGTGACGGCCCTCCCATATACATACTGTGGTTATGACTCACCCACCCTCTCATACACATACTGTAGTGACAACCCAGTCATACTCGCATTGTGGTGATGCCCCCATACCTGCCCATATTACGGTGGTGGCCCACCCACCCGTACATATACTGCGGCGATGGCCCACCCACCCACCCGTACATATACTGCGGCGATGGCTCGTACTGGGAAGTGTTAGATCTCAACAAAATATCGTGTTACTTACTAAATTTTAGCAAGTAACAAGCAGCTCATATCATGATCTAACTAACATTAATTTCAACTCAGATTACAACTACCGCACATCTTTACGGAGGTAGATAATATAATAACTTATATTACATAATAAATATAATAATACAATAACCATGAGATTGCAATGATAAAAGAACATAATTGTAGAAAAAAAGGAGTAGATGTTTAAAAAGGACTGCCAAAACAATCAATGTTTGCAATCTCTAGATACCAAATTGTGAGAGAAGACAAATAAAAGACACTGAATTCAACAGTGTCTGTCAAAATACGGACATTCTATTAAAGAGGCTGATAAAACGACAGACTTAAGCCTCAAATGATAAACTGTCTGTACAAAAGGCAAATGATAGTCACCCTACAATGAAGGCGTTGAGTTGATATAGTTTAGCTCATCTGTAAATTGAATTAGTCCCTGACAAACGGCTGTCTCTAGTATCTTAGAGGCTGTTGTCATAATGATATTGGTAGCTATTTTTGGGGCAGAAATCTGCTATCCCTCTTACACAGACTTTTTATTATAGCTAGTTTTTCACCATCCGAAAAGCCTCTCCATTACATTATGTATTAACCAAATGGAACTTGGGTTGCTTCTAGCTGATATAAACAGGTCTTATTTTACTGGAAATGTCATCATAAATGTCTTTTTATGATTGTCATTGACCAGGCAATTTCTTCAATCGCCTCTAATTTTGAAGGTTAAAAAAAGATTAGTTTGGAATTAGGGCCTGAGGTATGAATGTCATAGCAAGGTTTCAGTAGACTACTATTTCAAATAAGGTAGTGTTTATGTAAATATGTTGCCAACTACTTCAGAATTTTTTTGGTTGTTTAATTTATATTTTGACTCTATATTTAATAATTTGGACCTTTTCCGTCCACTTCCACTACTTTGGTTAGGTTAGGTTAGGTTAATGGTTATGATAGTGAATTAACGGAAAAGATCCAACAATTCTTCATCTGATAAAGTTAATATTAGTATTCCAAGAGCTTGTATAAAGAGTTATTAGATTGTAGTAGTCATGTTGGTAAAACACCCCAGGATTCCATAACCAAACTGATTAAAATATATGTTCGGCTATTTTAAAACATTAAGCAGATAGGATATTACCATATGTTTGTTGAAAACGGTCACTTATTTTATAACTTTTCAGGATAAGAATCAACACAATTATAGAGTAAAATTATTTGTATAACACGTTGCACTATAGATTAAGTATAGAACATGTGGTTACATATAATTTGTTCAACAAATCCAAATACCCTACAATTTATAAAACTTTCAAGAAAATATTGTCGTGGTTACATTTAAAAACTATGTTAGTATTTACTAACTAAGAAAATTAGTTGTTACAATTTTATTGACATCAACCCTGTTGGGGTGATTGCATATAATTTAACTTCTTGAATTGGTAGCCTAGAAAATTATTTAAGTATCTTTATAGATAGTCACTAAACATAAATACTAAATCTCAAAATTTGCTAACCTATTTTAAAAATTGATATTACAAGAAACAAATTTGTTAATATACATTCTCTTTAACTTTAGATGGATATTTAAAAGCACCAACTTTATTTTAAAGTGATAAGTTAAAGTAAAATAGTTCCTTTCAACCCTATTGGATATAAGAGAAGTCTGGGGTGTCCATGTTGGGTGGTAATCATTGTGCGGATGTTGTGTGGGGGAGATAACTGAGTATTAGGCTTGACAATTAGCTGATAATCAGACCAGCTCTACGTGGTTCAGATTCCACGTAAAAGCTGTAGGTTCCTTAGTTGTCCTGGTTGTTGGGCTATTAATAAATTGCCCTTTCTGAGGGACAGTTGAAGTCAGTTAGTAACGAGGCTACACTCATCCACACTCATCCTACACTCATATAACCATTCATATTCGCCTTAAAATAACAACAACGTTGTGTCGGCGTCTCGAATGTAAGAATGGGAAATTGTTTGAGCTATATGAATAGATTTTCTCAGAAATAAATACATATGGCAAAAAATTCTGTTTTAGTATGAAATATCGCTAAGCCAAAAGGAATAGTTTGTTAAAAAAACATATATTGGTTTGTCTGGGGGAAATTACGTTGAATAGTCAAGAAAAAAATAGTTTGAATATATGAGAATTGTTTTCTCAATGTCCTTACTAGAGCTAGCTTGGCACTTTTATCACTCTGTACCAGAGATAAAACCTTGATTCCCTTCAAGGTTATGTCTAAATTGTCTGCCTGTTGCATCACTTTGCAACAAACATGTTCCTATACTCTTTCAAGTTGCTGTGGTCATCCAATCACATTCTCCCTAATCTTGCAAGTAATGTGTAAAATATTAGAGGTGGTCTCAACCAGTTTTGTCCGAGTGATCGCTAACACAATATGTTTCTTCCCTTGACCTTCTTAGTTTATTTAACATAATTAATAGGACATAATTTTGTAGTGCTAATATTTCTTTTTAATTGTATTCAAATGTTTTTCCTTTTTTTTCACATCATCACACTCTCTCAACAAGATGACTCACTAAGAAAAATAAATGGTATTCACCATAAAAAGATAACAGTTGGTTTGTATGAATTTCCATATAAATTTCCACATGTATGTAAGGGAAGTGTAACCTATATGCTGAAATGTTTCTTATTCATTCACTATTCATATTAAAACACTTTAAATACATTCAATTTCACATGTTTTTACTGTAGATCCCTCATGCATTTTACCACTTGCTATTTTTTTGTAAGAAGTGCTTTCTATATAGTATTGAGTGCTAAAGTAAATATGGACTATGTATAAAAGGGCTGACTGAATTATTAAATGATCTGAATCCACCTTTGCCGGCATAGGGGCTCAGTGGCTAAGGCTTCGGACTACGGAGGGCAAGGTCCAAGATTCGAATCCCCACTGAGCCAACGGATCTCGTTAAATAAAGTTCACGCACAGGGTCGTAGCCTCATGTGAACTAGCGAGTAAAGGTAATAAAATTGTTTTTAGACCTAGTTTGGGAAGGGTCCACTACTGAGGGTTTTGCCTTCTCATAAATAGTTTTATTTCTGAAAAGACTTATTAGTGACCCTTGAGCAGGTTTAGTTAGGACCTTCGCTCTTACAACCACAGTGGAATTTTTAAAAACCTTGCTCAGTTAGATATTATTTTTTTATTTTTTTACATTTGCTAAAATCTGTACAGATTTGAACAGTCTAGACAGTAATCAATCAAATTTTATTTGTATCATTCTTGTATATATGCGGCATAACAAACAAAGAAACGTTTTATTTGATGAAACATAACACGTTTAAAAACACTCCATGGCTGCACGCCTCTACATTCTGAACTGGAAGAAATAATTTTTGAGAATTACCTAGAAATTCTGAAAAATGGAGAATTTGCCTCCAGGACGACCCTTTAACAAAAATATTTGAAAATTTGTGTTTAATGATTTGTTATCTCTGTTTCAATAATGTTCATGGGATTTTACTCTTAAACCTATAACCAAGATAGGTTTGATAAAATTCTCACATGAAGGTGATCTTGTAAGCCAATTCTTTTTCATATGTAATTCTATATAGTTTACCATGTAAGTGGTACAAATTATTGAAAAACCCTATTATGGCTCATTCATATTAGAGTAGAAGGTTTCAATTGAGGCGGTAAATTCAAGTGTGTCATGTGAATAATGTGTATGAACTTGACGTATGGTTGGTGGTAAGTAATGTGTATGACGTGACGTATGGTTGGTGATAAACGTGACTCATTTTACAATATTTTTGTAATTGCTAAATTGGGTTCCCAGAATCATATTATGAAATAGTGAAACATGTCCCATCTTCTGTGAGAGAATGTTTAGTTATCGGCTCTTTGAACAGACTTCTCCAGTTGTTGTAATCGACCCTCTACCTGCCCTTGACTTTGGAACTACCAGAAGTACTTGCCCTTGACTACCAGAAGACCAGTTGTTGTCTGCCGTCCATTCCCAAACCACGTGATTTGTGATTTAAACAGTCATGGCAGTTTACTCTCTATTCCCCGTTTGGCTACCACCTTGTGCAGTCGAACAATATTTTGTTTCAAAACGTTTCCTGCTTACATTTTTATCATATGTATTTCAAATTTTATCATGCATAACAGAATAAGTGGTGTTCCTGAAATTAGATTTTTATGACTGGTTTTGGTTAGTTAAAATAAATATTAATTTAGAACAATAATTATTTGTATTTAAAAAATAAATAAAGAATTACATTAAAAAACTGATCTCATAAGGTACTAGACAATTGTTTCCTCTTTAAAAAAAGTAAAGTTTTAAAAAATTGTATGTTCATATGTTGAGGTTAAATGGTAGCCATAAATAATAACCAGAATTGTAAACTTAAGTTGATATATTTATGAGAAATTTATTTCTATTAGCAGTTGGTTTCAAAGATGAATATATAACTTGCATCAGAGCATTCATCTTGAAATTATAATGAGGCCACCTGAAAGTTTGGGGTGGATATTAAAAGATAAAAGTAATTCTTTATGATATTTAAAATTAAAATATATAATGCATTATTTTTTATTTTAAAAATGAATTGTGATCTATGTAAATTAATTAGTTAATATCTATTTTAGTTGCAAACATAAAATTCAGCAGGAACAAAAGACCAATCTAGTTTTGCCCATATCAAACAAACATTCGAGCCTTCTATCCTTTTGATTGAAACCTGGTGTTTAAAACCTATGCAACCTGTCTGAATGGGTCATTTCCATCGGATTCTGTTAGTATTGTTTCATGTTTTTGTTTCAATTTTCTTCAGTGTAGAACTTTTATATAGTCGTATATATTTTGATTTGATTTTATTTTGGATATATTGAAGTGTGTGAGTGTTTGTTGAACAATAGCCTGCCATTTGCATCTAGTTGCTGCTTCTACAGAGAATCCAATTCAGTCTCAGACATGGTCGGTCGAGTTGCCTTGAGGAGTCCAATCTTAGACAATAGACGCCCACCCATACACATACTGTGGTATTTATTGACCCACCCGCCCACTCATACACGACACACACGTACTGTGGTATTGTTGACTTACCCGCTCACCCATAAATGTACTGTGGTATAGATTATGAATATGTACATGTTTTTGAGGCCATTATCACTGTATGTGTCTGGGTGACGCCATTACCACTGTATGTGTCTGGGTGACGCCATTATCACTGTATGTGTCTGGGTGGTGCCATTACCACTGTATGTGTCTGGGTGACACCATTATCACTGTATGTGTCTGGGTGACGCCATTACCACTGTATGTGTCTGGGTGGTGCCATTACTACTGTATGTGTCTGGGTGACGCCATTACCACTGTATGCGTCTGGGTGACGCCATTACCACTGTATGTGTCTGGGTGGTGCCATTACCACTGTATGTGTCTGGTTGAGGACATTATTTACACGTTTTTCTAAAACCAAAATTTTTAGAACATAAATTATAATTATTTTACTTCTAGGTAAACTAAAATATAATATGTATTATCTAAAACTATTCATGATGACTCCACCACTTGATTTCTTGCTGCGAACCTCAAAGTAGGCTACTGTGAGGTTTAGGAACACAACAACTTTTCTTGGAGCAGGGCGGAGTTTAAAATACTGTATTCTGACCTTGAACTTATTGTCTATAGGCACCACCTGGCAAAACTTCCCTTTGAGAGAAAGAATTGAAAAATTGTTTTAGACCCGCCCACCCATACACGCACTGTCGTACTGACCTACCCGCTCACCCATACACACACTGTGGTATTGACCCACCCTCCCACCCACACACGCACTGTGGTACTGACCCACCCGCCCACCCATACACACACTGTGGTATTGACCCACCCGCCCACCCATACACGCAATGTGGAATTGTCATCTTTATTTTTTTATGATGTTCTCTCATTATGAATGTGTTTGGGTGAGGCCATTACCACTGTATGTGTTTGGGTAAGGCCATTACCACTGTTTGTGTTTGGGTGAGGCCATTACCACTGTATGTGTTTGGGTAAGGCCATTACCACTGTATGTGTCTGGGTGGTGCCATTGCCACTATTTGTGTCTGGGTGAGGCCATTACCACTGTATGTGTTTGGGTAAGACCATTACCACTGTATGTGTCTGGGTGGTGCCATTACCACTGTTTGTGTCTGGGTGAGGCCATTACCACTGTTTGTGTTTGGGTAAGGCCATTACCACTGTATGTGTCTGGGTGGTGCCATTACCACTGTTTGTGTCTGGGTGAGGCCATTACCACTGTATGATCTAAATAAACAAGGATAAAGTCTCGCCTAAGGATGAAACGTGGTAAAAAGCTCTAATAAGGAATTTGGCATGATGTTTATCCTACAGGCTGCTTATTAAAATCAAAAACAGTTGTATTGTTATCGTATCACCAGAACTATCGTAATTTATTGGTCATTATTCTAATTTATCTTATAGTTGTACATATTTATTTTGAATAGGTAATCTTCAGAATTATTATATGAAAAAAATAATCATCGTAAGTCTGACAACACTGCACAAAGGCCTTATATGTGCATTTAGATGAGTTGGATGGGCCTTAAAGCATCACACATATGAGGGCTATACCATGGTCAATCTTTCTGGAGCAGGATTTTGTACTGTATATCAGTAACTCGTTAATGCTTGAGTAAATTAGGATTTTTTATGTTCTAGGTGAGATTATGATCAAGTTTGAGTGTGTAATAGGGTTTAAATTTTGCTTAATCAATCTTATCACTCTGTGCATGTGGTAACGTTCCCCTCTCCTCGATGGTGCTGGATACACAACAAAGGTTGATTGCCAAACCGAGTCTTAAGCAAGTTTCAGAATATTCACAGCATTTACATTATAGTTTCTTTTGTATAATTGAAGCAATGCCTGACAACATGGTGTTACTTCCAACAAAAATTTAAAAAGACAACTCCACGTGTTTCTGAAATGTTGGAATGTGAGTGAGACAGATAGCTGAAGTACATTTCATGTTTGTATAATTTTACCATGCTGTAAAAATATGAATTGTCATCTTTATTTTTTCATGATGTTCTCTCATTATCCTGTTCTGTTTGATAAGGTGGTCTGAGACTACCAACAAGACAACCAATAAATAAATTACTAGTATAAAAACGCTATAAATAAAAATTAATACCAACTAAACATGTAATACTAAAGTATAGTGCTATTAAGTGTCTAACGAATTAAGATTATAACTAGTAAGCCAACAAGGAATGGATTCGCTCACGAGAGGAACGTCACTCGAATGACTCAAGGACTAAGAGCTTCTTCTTACATGATTGAAGAAGTCAAAATCGTCAGTTAATTCGTCTCTCTTAACACTCAAGGGTAACAGCCATGAAAGCTGACGATAGGTAGGATGCGCTTTTGAAAGACATTCCTAGATGGGTTCTTCCTGGTACTCGGAAGTCAATGGACTGAAGGATTTCAGGATAGTCGAGTAAGCCATTTACTAGACCCCCATTTGCTTAAAGGTAGAATGTTGCACAGTTTCTGAAGTTCACTCACGAGAACTTATCGCAGCCCAAACCTATCTAACTCTCTGCTAGTCAATTCACTAAAAATAACAATAACTAAAAAAAACAATAACTAAAAATAACAATCTGTTTGTTCATACGTTTCTCGATGATATCACTAAAATAATCAAATGAAATAAAAAATGCCTTTATTAAGGGGCAATGTTAGGGCTGTAAAGTCCTATCTAACACTTAATACCAACTTGGGGTTCTTACATTCTTACATATGAGATGCCGACACAACGTTGTTTGGTATTTAAAGGCGAATATGAATGGTTATATGAGTGTAGCCTGGTTACTAAATGAGTTCAATTGTTCCTCAGAAAGGGCAATTTATTAATAGCCCAACAGCCAGGGCAAAACTAAGGGACCTACAGCTTTACGTGGAATCCAAACCACGTAGTGCTGGTCTGATTTTCAGCTAATTGACAAGCCTGATACTCAGTTATCTCCCCCACACAACATCCGCACAATGATTACCACCCAACATAGACACCCCAGACTTCACTAGTCCACGCCGATAGCAACCATCAAGTGGACGCCATGTCGGTATTAAGATGACCGAGCATCCAACCTATCGCCTACAATCTCCCAAACACTTTGTCCCCATGTAGCTGGGTTACAGCACTGCGCTAATGAGTTGTAACTGATCTGAAGAAATATTTCCGTGTAATACCCCCTTTTGTGTGTGTAGTCTATTAGGGTGGGTTTTACGTTGCATCACATTACTTTGCAAAAAATCATCCCTAAAGTCTATTTAATGTAACCACAGTGTTGGCTTGGTTTGCAAATGTTAACTGGTTGTAAACCCCCCAAGTGGCGTACATTTGTGTTTCTTTGGTTCAGAACCCGCCTTGAAGTTAATTTATATTGCTCCCCACTTATAAAAAATAACCATAACCAAAACTACAATGACGTTAATGATATTACTGACATTAATATTGTATTTTCAATTACTTACATCAGTTTTTTAAAACAGCAGAGTTATTTTTATGAATATGTTATTTAGAATTCCGAATCTGTATATATACATCAGCTCTTCAATATTCTAAAATTTATTGAACATTTGATAAGTAACTTCTCTCTTATATCTTAAGTCAACCATAACTGCTTCTTCATTGACTTGACAGGTCCAAATGTCACCAGCCCAGCCGTGATAGACAAACAAAAGTGCAGTCCACATTAAAGCCTCTTAATGTGTGAACGAAGTACAGTTGATAGTAGGATCCGTTCCTGTGATGTTTGTTGTTGAAAAATTAATCTGGTTGTAGCGTTGAATTTGTTAACAAGACTTAAAATTGTACAAATAACAATTTAATTAATTCTGTAAAAAACAAGAAAATTGGATTTCAATTTATAGTTAAGTTATAGTAACAAGCAAATACAATGTACTTCACATTGTAAACAAATAATAAGGCAAAGTACAAATAATAAGGCAAAGTACAAATAATAAGGCAAAGTACAAATAATAAGGCAAAGTACAAATAATAAGGCAAAGTACAAATAATAAGTATCAGGTAAGCCAACCATATTCAATAAAAATGTTTTTTTTTATAACTTTTGATTACTTACTTCATCTGTGTCACTTATAAGAACCATACACATCCTAAAATAAATGTAATATATAAAATCAGGTAAATTTTATTGTAAATTAAAATATATATTCTTCCTAACATATAATGAATAATTTTATAATGAAGTGGAAAATGCCTATATTAATGGGCGAAGTTAGGAATGTAAAGTCATCTTTACCCTCATTAACAATGAAAATATAAATAAAACTTTTAAGAAAAATTAGAACACAGTAAATTAATTTATATCTACACAGTAAAAATAAATTAATTAACATGTTGACTTAAAACAAATAAAAAGAAGAATTTATAATTTGAATGAACTACCAGTTCATTACTTGTATCTATCTACTTAGCAATAATTACAAATATTGGCCTATGGTATGTGCGCAAATAATAACATTCATCGAAATAGTGAAGAAAAAGTAAAAAAATCTCCAACTAAATGAAAATAAATAAGTAAATCAATGAAAGAAATTGAGTCTGACACACACATACAACTTTCATTTATACATGTTGCCGACAAGCCACTTTCAGAGTCACCCGACCTACATCTACAGATCCCCCAGCAAGCGAACCTTAACCACCGCTCCCAAAGTGAGAAATCTAACCAAATATTCTTCATAGACAAATCTTCACCAAATCAGAATAAAAATTTATATTCTGATGTTGGTCAGAGACAGAATTCCAGAGTCGGCAAGCTGTTACGATAAATTATTTATTATAAATAGTTGTGCGGTGTACAGGGACTGATAGAAGAGATACTCCCTGACTTGTGTTTCTTGTGCTAATTTCATGTATGAACTTGAAAAGCTCGGACAAGTAGTTTGGAAGTTTGAATTTCAAAATCTTATAAAGAATTAAAAGTATCTAAATATAGTGAATATTAAAAAGCACTTCAATAAAACTAAAGTAATTTTTTTTAGTCCTTAAGTAATTTTGTAATAACTTTTTATAGCAAACAAAAAGGAAGAATTCAAATTAATTAAAGTAGTAAGGAATATCCGAGGTATCTCGATAAAAAAGTAGTTAAATTGTCTTCTAACGCACATACCATTTCTAAATAGTTGCAAATATAAGAACTTTTCTTGGGCAAAAATTTAACTTATCCGAAAGAGACCCACAGAACCTACAAACTTCTTCGTATCCTGGACCCCCTCCGAAAGTACATCCTGGCTACATTACTGACACACCCCTAACACATTAAACGAAGAGTTAGTGTGCTCTTACCACATATTGCCAAGATATGTACACAAACGGTCAGAGTTTGTGACAGCTTAGTTTTGCTTACTTGGTTACAGGTTATCACAACAGGACCAAACATACTTGAATGACTCTTAATGGCTTTACGTGCCTTTAGTAAATGGTGTATAATTTATAGCTTTCAAAGGTAAAAATATGAAAGGAATAAAACTAACAGTTTGTTGTAACTAAAATTTGTGAGTTTAGTTCTGGCCGTCGTTGTGTTTATTTATATAAAACTCAAAGGACACATGTTTATGTCCTGTGAGTCTATTGTAGAATTTCAGTGAAGAATATTTATTAATAAACTGAATAAATGTTAGTGTTTATTTCAATAGCCATACAAATGTTAGTAGATAATAAAAGGAGTTGGTATTTTTTTAAATAACATTTTTTTTTACTTTTAAATTAAGTTAAAAGATATAGTTTATGATTTATTACAAATTAGCAATCAGTAAATTTACCAAGGAAGAAAATTCACTTAAATACAGAAATATATTTGCCAGATTATTCCTAAACCCACGTCTTTCCTGAACAAAGTAACTGCCATGGAGCTGAATGCTTAGTCAGATAGATCAATCAAGCATTGGGAGGGGGGGGGGGACAGAGTCAATCAACAGTCAGACATTATAGACAAGCCACTTGTTCCTAAAGTGCTTGGCCAGCTTGTGTGAATGTTGATGGGTGCCTTGCAAATCTCTTCTAACATCAGCCTTTGATTAAAATTTGTTGTTTTAGCTGCAATTTACAAATTATACCGTCCCCAAATTATGTAACGTTAAAATCTGCTTTTTCAGACTCCCTCCCCAGTGTAAGGATTAGTAATGGTAATACTAAACCCCCTCAAAAAGTACGTAACACTGTCACTAACCTACCTTCCCCCCCCCGTGTAACGGACTTGTAATGGTAATACTAAACCCCTCAAAAATTACGTAACGCTGTCACCAACCTACCTTCCCCCCATGTAACGGACATGTAATGGTAATACTAAACCCCCTCAAAAATTACGTAACTCTGTCACCAACCTACCTTCCCCCCATGTAACGGACATGTAATGGTAATACTAAACCCCCTCAAAAATTACGTAACTCTGTCACTAACCTACCTTCCCCCCCCCATGTAACGGACATGTAATGGTAATACTAAACCCCTCAAAAAGTACGTAACACTGTCACCAACCTACCTTCCCCCCATGTAACGGACATGTAATGGTAATACTAAACCCCCTCAAAAAGTACGTAACACTGTCACCAACCTACCTTCCCCCCCCCATGTAACGGACATGTAATGGTAATACTAAACCCCTCAAAAATTACGTAACGCTGTCACCAACCTACCTTCCACCCATGTAACGGACATGTAATGGTAATACTAAACCCCCTCAAAAATTACGTAACTCTGTCACCAACCTACCTTCCCCCCATGTAACGGACATGTAATGGTAATACTAAACCCCCTCAAAAATTACGTAACACTGTCACCAACCTACCTTCCCCCCCCCATGTAACGGACATGTAATGGTAATACTAAACCCCTCAAAAAGTACGTAACACTGTCACCAACCTACCTTCCCCCCATGTAACGGACATGTAATGGTAATACTAAACCCCCTCAAAAATTACGTAACTCTGTCACCAACCTACCTTCCCCCCATGTAACGGACATGTAATGGTAATACTAAACCCCCTCAAAAATTACGTAACACTGTCACCAACCTACCTTCCCCCCCCCATGTAACGGACATGTAATGGTAATACTAAACCCCTCAAAAAGTACGTAACACTGTCACCAACCTACCTTCCCCCCCGTGTAACGGACTTGTAATGGTAATACTAAACCCCTCAAAAATTACGTAACTCTGTCACCAACCTACCTTCCCCCCATGTAACGGACTTGTAATGGTAATACTAAACCCCTCAAAAATTACGTAACTCTGTCACCAACCTACCTTCCCCCCATGTAACGGACATGTAATGGTAATACTAAACCCCTCAAAAATTACGTAACGCTGTCACCAACCTACCTTCCCCCCATGTAACGGACATGTAATGGTAATACTAAACCCCCTCAAAAATTACGTAACTCTGTCACCAACCTACCTTCCCCCCATGTAACGGACATGTAATGGTAATACTAAACCCCCTCAAAAATTACGTAACTCTGTCACTAACCTACCTTCCCCCCCCCATGTAACGGACATGTAATGGTAATACTAAACCCCTCAAAAAGTACGTAACACTGTCACCAACCTACCTTCCCCCCATGTAACGGACATGTAATGGTAATACTAAACCCCCTCAAAAAGTACGTAACACTGTCACTAACCTACCTTCCCCCCCCCCATGTAACGGACATGTAATGGTAATACTAAACCCCTCAAAAAGTACGTAACACTGTCACCAACCTACCTTCCCCCCATGTAACGGACATGTAATGGTAATACTAAACCCCCTCAAAAATTACGTAACTCTGTCACCAACCTACCTTCCCCCCCGTGTAACGGACATGTAATGGTAATACTAAACCCCCTCAAAAATTACGTAACTCTGTCACCAACCTACCTTCCCCCCCGTGTAACGGACATGTAATGGTAATACTAAACCCCCTCAAAAATTACGTAACTCTGTCACCAACCTACCTTCCCCCCATGTAACGGACATGTAATGGTAATACTAAACCCCCTCAAAAAGTACGTAACACTGTCACCAACCTACCTTCCCCCCCGTGTAACGGACATGTAATGGTAATACTAAACCCCTCAAAAATTACGTAACGCTGTCACCAACCTACCTTCCCCCCATGTAACGGACATGTAATGGTAATACTAAACCCCCTCAAAAATTACGTAACTCTGTCACCAACCTACCTTCCCCCCCGTGTAACGGACATGTAATGGTAATACTAAACCCCCTCAAAAATTACGTAACTCTGTCACCAACCTACCTTCCCCCCATGTAACGGACATGTAATGGTAATACTAAACCCCCTCAAAAATTACGTAACTCTGTCACCAACCTACCTTCCCCCCATGTAACGGACATGTAATGGTAATACTAAACCCCCTCAAAAATTACGTAACTCTGTCACCAACCTACCTTCCCCCCATGTAACGGACATGTAATGGTAATACTAAACCCCCTCAAAAATTACGTAACTCTGTCACCAACCTACCTTCCCCCCATGTAACGGACATGTAATGGTAATACTAAACCCCCTCAAAAATTACGTAACTCTGTCACCAACCTACCTTCCCCCCATGTAACGGACATGTAATGGTAATACTAAACCCCCTCAAAAAGTACGTAACACTGTCACCAACCTACCTTCCCCCCATGTAACGGACATGTAATGGTAATACTAAACCCCCTCAAAAATTACGTAACTCTGTCACCAACCTACCTTCCCCCCCGTGTAACGGACATGTAATGGTAATACTAAACCCCCTCAAAAAGTACGTAACACTGTCACCAACCTACCTTCCCCCCGTGTAACGGACATGTAATGGTAATACTAAACCCCCTCAAAAATTACGTAACTCTGTCACCAACCTACCTTCCCCCCCGTGTAACGGACATGTAATGGTAATACTAAACCCCCTCAAAAAGTACGTAACACTGTCACCAACCTACCTTCCCCCCGTGTAACGGACATGTAATGGTAATACTAAACCCCCTCAAAAAGTACGTAACACTGTCACCAACCTACCTTCCCCCCCCCGTGTAACGGACATGTAATGGTAATATTAAACCCCCTCAAAAATTACGTAACGCTGTCACCAACCCCCTCCAATTTTTTTCATCCACTTTCATGCATTTTTTAATTTATAATAGTCATTGTTAAGACTTTATTCTGTTTGTTTTTCTAAGAAGGGGGAGGGGATGTATTACTAACTTTTTAATCTTTTTAAAAAAAATCTTGTATTTTGGGGGAATTTCTGAAAGAATCCAAACAAATTGTTGAGGTTTAGTAATTTACCTAATGCTGCGAAGAAACCCCGATCCTTCCCTGTAATGGTGCATAATGCTGCTGAAATCGCCACTCCCCTCACTTTAGGCATTATGTAATTTAGAGATGAGTGAAAGAACATTATCAAAGTACACATCAAATGAGTGAAAAGATTTTAAGAAAATGTTCCATAAAGTTTCTTAATTATTGTTATTTTATAAAACATTCAGGATTACTGTATGACTTATGAGTGATAAATAATCATTTACAGCTTATAAAATATTACAATAAAGATTACAAAATTTAAAATTGAATTAATCTTGAAGCAATGCAAGTTCAGGCAAATGTTTATGGCATTATGATCAACCCACGCATACAAACCTAAAATACTGTTAACTTGTTATTTATGGTAATAAGAGCAAATTCTAAATTGTTAAATACATTTTACTTAAAAGAATTTAAACTTTTTATCTTTGCTCAACAATTAAGAAATTGCCCTCATGTTTCATCTATTCAGTGACAGTTCAGCTACTGAATGCGCTGTTTTCAGAGGGGATTCGGTGGTCTTCATTCAGTCGGAGAAGCATGTGTTGAATGGTTACGAAACTTGAACGGCTCCTTGAAGGGAAATAACTATTTATTGAATGAGAAACAAGTACTTTGTACTGTCAACAATGTATATGGAAAATAATAACGGATCAAGGACTGAACCTTGTGGTACCTCCAATCAAGTTAATTTACCAAATACGACTATCTTTTTATCTTAAAATGTTTGCTAAGACAAACAAATTTGTGAATGCCACAATTGTACTCTAGTTCCATTAAATATTACATACTTAACATTTAATTTTAAATTTTCAATCTGATCTTTAATTTTTCTTTCCCCCTTCTTTTATTTTGGTATCTGGCATTAAAAGTCATATCATATATTTATATATTCAGTAACGAAACATAGAATGAAAGGTATTATATTAAAAAAGATAATATATTTTTAAATTTTTTTTATTCATACAATAAATATAATATGGTACAATCGCGCTAAGTTATTATTTAGCTGTTTGGCTAAAATGTACATTTGGTTGTATAATTTTTATATCTCTTATTACATAAATTGAGTCAGTGAATCAGTGGGGTTATGAATCTCTTAAATTGCTTCATAAACAATGGCAAGCAATTAATCATAACTGTAAAGTTGATGCCTTACATCCGTGTTTCAAGGCAGAGTCTGATTTGCACAGTCAACATGAATCTAATGCAAATATACATCAGTTCATGTTAATGTGCAGAGCAGGTACTCTATCTTGTAAAACAGATGTAGGGTTAAACTGTAAGGTATATTTGCTTAAAATATAAACCTGTTATAAGCTTATTTACATGAAACATAAGTGGGTTGGACTTAATCACTAAAATTAGAATCAAAGAGGAACTATTGATTATATTGTGGCGTTCTATCCTCAGTCAACTTAATTTGGCCTCATTAAGGGTGTTAGGTCAAAAATTGTTTTAAAAGTTTTGTATTAAAAGTGTTAGTCTTAATATAAGTAAAGTAATAAATGTATTAAGAGAAAAAATTAAAAGAAAATTTGTTTAAGAAGATATGGCTACCTAAATTGGCTAATTTGGCCTTTCTATGTACATAACTCATTAATGAACATTGCGATATACTTTATTAAAATTTGGGAATGTAGTGGACAAAAAGTACTAACCAATCTAATTTAATCATTTTTTTAAAAGTGAAACTAATTATTTGTCTATAAATGATATCTGTACAAATTTTGAGTTGAAATGCATACATTTATCTTTGGCTAAAAGAGTAGAATTTATAAAAACTTCATTGCTAGAGTTTACTATAAATTTGGGAGTTATGTATATTTGTACAATTTGTGGGGTGGGGCAGGGGCAGCAGTGAGGGTGAGAGAGGGGAGGGAAACACATTGTATGTGTCCTGATTAGGCAGAATTGTTGCTACTCCTAGTGACAGTTGCGTGAAATCTAGAACCAATTTCCTTGGAGCGCTGAACTGGGTGCCCGAATGAATACCCTCAACTTTTCAAATGTAAGAGTCTGTAGAGGCTGTCGGCCATGTTGGTTTTAATCCCAAAAGAACAATGCTATTTTCAAATCCATATTTTTTTTTATTTATTGACCAAAAGTTGTGTAAGAATCACAATGGGCATTGGTTTTGCTTTTGATATTTTGAATAGATACACGTAGTTTTGAAAAATAGGTGAAAATAGAAACAAAATTCAAACTAAACATTTAAAAAATATTTTTTCTATTTAACTAACTGGGAATTTGCTAAGTAATGCCAAAGTGCAGTTTCATTCTTGATCAAATGCCAATTTGTTTTTAAAAACTTCGTTTAAAAATAACTGTTTGAATACGTTAGATCATATGTCCGGTTAGAAAAAACATTGTTCTTCTGGGATTGATTAAAACCAATATGGTCGACAACCTCTGACAGCCTCATCAGACTTATCAATCTACTTTTTGAAAGTTTTGTTCAATGAATACATTACCACGGGTTTATATAGGAGTAGTTCAAATGTAGTTCTAGCCCACATTGAATTATTTCATCACATAATACAAGGTGTTTCAAAAAGAATTACCCATTTTAAATAGCTATATTTATTAGAAAAAAAGCTTTACTCAGACATATTGGACATTAAAATACTCACAAAAAAATGAAGGTTACGAAAATGTATCATAAATGTTCAATTTGTCCTCTATTTGCACGGATGACATATAGATAGCAGAATTTGACCCAAACTGTGCTTAAGTTGTCTATCAGAAATTCAGCTACTGACTATATGTCATCCGTGCTGCAAATGAAGGGCACATTGAATATTTATGATAAATTTTGGTAAACTTTATTCTTTTGTTAGTATTTTATTGTCCAATATGTTTGGGTAAAGCTTTTTTTTCTAATAAATATATAAATTTTAAATCGGATCATTCTTTTTTAAACACTCTGTTATGTATATTTCAACTGTAGTAACATGTCTAATTTATATTGAGAGAATTAGACATGTTACTTTTTGAAATAAGATTATATTTTTGAATTACTGGGTCAGAGTATATTTCATGAGATTACTAATTCAGAGTTAACTAATTTGGAATGTCAGGTTTATTTCATGAGATAATTTTGTAACACCTATATCACAATAATAATAGCAGGTTTACGTTCCATAATGTGATAGCTATCATTATATTAACTACAAATTCCAGAGGCAAAATAATGAATAAAACCTATATTACTGCATAACTCACTTAGAACCCAGTGTATATAATGCAAACAAAATATCTAAAACTTGCCATTGATGTACCAGTATTTTTTACAACTGATGTACAAACTATATTTGGTCCAGATCTATGTCTATTTACATATAACTCACGCTTACTTTAATGTGAATTATTTAGAATGTTAATTTTCACTGTGAGGGATTTTACAGAAAGTATATCACTATACAGTAGTAAAATTATTGAGACCGACTTACGATTTGTAAATCGGTCTAAAAAATGTTAGGTTAGTTACCTACCTGACTAATGTGTAATGTTATATCTTCTTTATTTAACAAGATTTACACTTCCTGACTGGATGAACATCAAAAATGTTCTAAAATAAAATTTTCATAGTTTTGGACTAATATTTGTTTCTATAAAATAATCAAGGTTGTCTTTAATATGTTCATTAGAAATAAACTATAAATATTGAGCAAGCAATTTGTGCTAGACTCTAACAAATGCTTTATCTAGTTATTATTAGTAACTAGACTAAATTATCATTTACTCATTTGTTTACTCATATGTACAAGATTTTACAATAGTAGGTTTTTTTTAAATTACTTCCTTTTACTTATGCAGAAACCACTGTGATAGTTAAATATGCATATAGGTAACAACAGAGTTAAAATATAACGTCATACTTTTCAGTTATACAGTGTGGGCCATAAGTCACTTGACAAATATGCATTATGACAGTAATTAATTATCATCTATGTTAATGTTTTAGTTTTATTAAAAACAATTAAGGTACGAGATGTTATTAAAATAATGAATTGTCTTCCCTAATAAATAAAAAGTATACTTGATGTGAGGATAGTATCGTCAAATTTTATGCCGTATTAAATATGTGGATTAACTTTTGAGATTATACACTAAACGTTACGATAATAAATTAATAAATAAATATGTTATATTTTGCATTAGTAAAATAGTTTTGTTTTTAATCTATAAAGTAAAGAATGTGACAATCTACAAGTCTTAAACACATTTACATTCAAAATAAAGTTCTTAGTGTTTCATATTAGTAATGAAGACTTGATTTAACCATAAAAGTAGTTTCTTTATGAAACTTCTCGCAGTAATTGATATTAACACAGCCTTGAGTACTCTTAACTTAATTACAACTATTATATCATCACTTGAGGTGAATTAAGTTTAAACTTTGTCCCAATATTCTACAAAAAAAAAAAAAACAAAAAAAAAAAACAAGTTAACAACTTAAAATAGTATCACTCTGGTGGTGTTATTTTAACAAGTAACAAGTGAAGTACAGCTTATGTTTTAGATTTCCAGTCTTGTTTAATCATGTCAGAACCTTTCTCCCCAATCATTATTGTTGGAGCGTTAGTGTGGGCTGCAGGGATCTTGGGCATGATAGAAGCATCGATCACTCGTAGGCCTCCTATACCATGCACACGTAGTCTAGAGTCTACCACAGCTGTAGGGTCTCCAGACGGTCCCATCTTGCATGTGCCAGTTTGATGATATATCGTAAATGAGAAGTGTCGTGCATGGCATTTCCAATAGTCATCAGAATCAAACTTGTGTTGTTTACATCCTGGTAATACAGTTTTCAAAAGTTGGGCATTGTATTTTTTCATCGCTTGAGTCTTTACTAGCTGTTGTACTTTTCTGACACCTGCTACCAAAATATCAAGGTCAGCAGGGTTAGAAAAGTAGCCCATATCTATAATAGGACTGTGTAAAGGATTGTTATCACGTAGCCTAATAAAGCCTTTACTCTTGGGGAGAAGTACCATGGGAAACACCATGAAGCCGTCTTTGCCTTCTGTTGCTTTATACATGTTGTTATAAATCGCTTCAGTTATACCAAAATTTTTTCTTAATGTCATTTCACTTGAAATAGTTCCAGCAATGAAGAGAAGTTCTAGGTTTGGATAGCCATCAGGATTGTTTGGGTTTTTCAAGTCATAAAACGCTAAAGCCTCGGTTCCACCGGGAACGGTAAGCAAGCTTGTGCCTGAGTGGATATATGAATCAATGGACTCCGGGTGATTCAGTACCCGAGAGAGACTTATGGTAACAGATTCGTTAACCATATATGTTAGGCCTCCCAGTGCAACATGGTCCTCAAGATTGTCTCCAACAGGCAGATCCTTTATCACAGGAATGTTGACACTCTTGAGATGGTTTTTTGGACCAACTCCAGACAACATAAGTAGCTGAGGGGAGTTTATTGCACCTGCGCTCAGAATCACCTCTTTACGGGCGAGAACATAGTATTTTTTTCTATTTTTTACAAACTCAACTCCATATGCTCGCTTTGATACTGGATCTATAAGAATCTTAGTGACCTGACTTCTTTTTGTCATGAAGAGATTTTTTCTATTATGAATTGGATGAAGAAAGGCTCTAGATGTACTCCATCGAGTTCCATTTTTCATTGTTGCCTAAAATAAACAAATTAATAATATTAATTAACTTGGCAAAAAAAACCAATGAAGTATATATAACTCAAGCTAACATATATCCGGGAGGGAAATAAATGACTCATACAATTTGAGCTTTCATAAGTAATGTTACAAAGAAATTGTCATAACGTGTATTCAGTAAGATTATGATATTAGTCTGGAAATTTCCATCTTGGTGTGAAAAAGAAGATCAATTACCACATTTCTGATTTTGGGAGCTGAGTATCTCCACAGCTGAATTAAAGCAAATCAAAAACATATAAAGTGTTTAGGGTTTGATTTTTAATCGGAAGTTGGACAGCTCGCAGAGTCCAGAACATAGTTTTGATCTTTTAATTCACTTTAACAATAGCAAATGACCTTAATGATCTCACAATACTTGTACGTCCTCCATGGTCAGCAGGCAGCTTTCAACAAAGATTGTATTTGTTCATAAATGGGATCTAATGTATTATTATTAGAACAGCTAAAGTCCAAATTTATTAAACAAGGACTTGTATTTGAAAGGAATTGATATTTTTCTTGACAGGAGTTTCTTAGGTCAAAACATACTTGGCCACAAGTTATTTTGAAATAACTCAAGAATGATAGGGAATTCGTGAAGTTTTGAAAGAAGATTTAAAATCCACGTAACAAAAATACTGAAACATATTTGACAGTAGAAAGAGTTTCACCAACTAGTATCTATTTTTTTACTAGTTTTATTTTTTTTAAAATATTTTTATATTTGGATTTTGTTTCCCTCTATATTGAAAATATGTCTTAACAATCTCCAAAACAACTCATCTCTAAATTTCAAATTCAAACTTACTCAAACACTGATACGGATAATAAGGAGCCTGGATACCGGGAGCCATGAGATGTATATTAACACAGCTAATCAGTTAATTTTAGGCTCTCCTCTCTCTTCCTCCCATCCACCCACTCATACACCTACAGTGTTAATGACCCACCCACACACTAATACAGATACAATGGTGATGATCTACCATCCACCTATATACATTCAGTGCTATTGGCCCACAACCCTCAATTCTACTAATACACATACACCCTCAATTCTACTGTACATGTGTAGAAGGGTGAATGGGTCAATACCACTTAATGTGTATGGGAGTTTAGGTGGGTTAATATCATTGTACTTGTATGGGTGGGGGGGGGGTTAATACCATTGTACTTGTATGAGTGAGAGGGTGGGTCAATACCACCATTGAACTTGTATGGGTTAGTAAGGTGGGTTAATACAACCGAATATGTATGGGTGGGGCAGATGGGTTAATTCCATTGTACATGTACGAGGCCATACCATTGTACATGTATGTATGTGTGGGGAGGGTGGGTTAATACCATCGTTCATGTTTGGGTATCTTGTTGCAGGGAGAAAGTAGGTTGGCTTCTAACAGTGTACAATTTAGATCAACGTTAATACAGTTCTTAATTTACTAGTTCAGTACTATCTAAATCAGTTGATGGAAAGAACACACCAAGATCTAAACCAAGTGCCAGGTCACATCAGGCTCGAAGGAAGTGAGGAAACAATGATCAAAGAACGGTTGAACGTAGTGGGATGTTATTTTGGTGGGCCCTGGACCAGCATATGAAATTTACAATCTGGCACATTAACCATTTAGTTATCTAGGTAAGATAGAAACTATTAACTATTTTAAGAAAGGATGAGGGGACTTTCCCGTCTCAAACATCAGTTTTTGAACTGAGTAGGAAAGAACAGTTCTGAAAGGTGTTAGCCTGATCATTGGTTGTTATAACGCCGTCCTCCTAAGAAGAGGTTGGGGGTGGGGGTTCACGCACTTGAATGTGTTGTGCAAGATACGTGAGGCAGGTTTTCAACTGACTTGGAATCAGAGAGAAATTGAAAACATCCTGATGGAAAATGCATAATGAGCCATACAGCTAAGCAACAACATTTAAGTAATTCGAATCCTACTCATTTATAAAAAATGTGATGACGCTTTGAAAATATATATGTTGCGTTTAGTGGGCTTTTTTCATTTTTAAGATTGCTGAGTTCCCATCACTTCTGCTCAGCTAACTTTCTCCTTTCAAACTCAGCTTAATGTTCAAGGCTGCTTCAAGCGTATCTTGCTGCGTCAATAATTATTAAATTACGTGTCTTATAAGGCTAGGAAAAAATAAATAATTACCTGATGATAAGAAACTCCTGTTTGAAAACGTCCGTTGTAATCGATGTACGGTTCACCCATTTCCATTCCTGCTTGCACAAAAGCTCTTCCCATCTTACTGTGGAATGGAGGATAGGAAATGGTCAAGTACCCTCCTTTCTGGTGGTATGTAGAATCACCCATTAGTTCTGGAATCACTATATCTTCTGACTTCTTGAAATAAGGGAGAACGTCTCGGTAGCTCCATCCAGTGTTACCCATGTCTGCCCAGTGATCGTAGTCTCTGTGGTTTCCTCTGGTGAAGATCATGTAGTTAAGAACGCTGCTTCCACCCACCACTTTACCTCTGGGAATGTTGCAGCGGTGATTTTCCATTGCTGCAAACATAGACAATTTTAAATACACAAGGTAAATTAATTTGGAATCTTAGTTAAATTTGAATCAGTGTTTACATGTTCGCATATGTTAAAAGGTCATACTGGATGGAATCTTAGCTGAAGACCTCATTTAGTCATACTGATCGGAATCTTAGCTTGAAACCTTATTTGGTCATACTGGATGAAATATTAGCTCCAGACGAATGAGTGGTTCAAGGTCTCAATTGGCCATAATAGTTTATGAATAAAAATCAATTAGGCTGTCCACTCATACGGGTCCCATGAAGCCGATTTACCTGTCATGTAAAATTAGTTCCTGTACTATATTCACAGGTAGCGCCAGCAGTTTTCCCCTCTCTGCCTCTCTTCAGCACACGCTGAAGTAACGAATAGCTTAATAATAACGATAATAATAGCTTAATAATAATAATAACGAATAACTAGTAGAATGCAAAACAGTCGTTCGAACGCTTATGTGAAACCATTCACCGTTAGATGGCAGCTAACGTGTGTGTCTACAGCAAACTCATTGCTTTGATCTGTCTTTATGTTTCTATAGTCAGTGATAATATACATACCAATTGTTTGGAGAAGAATAAATATGAACATGGATCCATCTCGGAAAGAATTAATATAATATGATATTTACATCCCTTTCCCTAATATTTTCTATATAATTATGGGTTGTAAGCTGTTTATTACTGATTGTTCGTTTCATTAGAATAAGCACTTATCAGATTGTGGAAGAATATGTCCCTGTTTAATTCTTCTCTTCATACACACGCGAACCCCAAATGAAGAGTCATAGAACCATAGCTGAATATGACATGAATATATTTTCTTCAGGTAATATCATACTCAGAGGCGTTAGCTGAAGATCGATAACATTCAGCTGTTTGCATGGTTATCTATCATACGTAACCAGTTTCAAGACACATGCGTCTTGCTCACCTAGACAGTAGGACTTGGATGGCACTGTTTTGTATTTCCAATTAGCCTCAGTGAACTGCAGAAAGTTGGCTGCCAGAGGTATATCCATCAAGTAGTTTTCTGGGACACCTGCTTCTATAAGTAACACCTTCCACTCTGGATTCTGAAACAAGTTAACTTCTGTCAGCCACATATATATTTATTTCAGTTGCTTAGTAACCACTCGATCCATCAACAAATCACTGTCTGTCCCCAGTACAAAAGCAACTCTCCTAACATAGCACTTTTTAAGGTTAATGCAAATTAATGTACTCAAATATCTTTTATTGCTAAGGCCTCATAGAAAATATAAATCTATTGTGAATATAGTGATACTGAATTCAAACTTGCAATAAAAAGGTAACACAGTCGTAAATAAAATCCCGGTGAATGACAGCAGCCCTGAATTTGACTTGCCGATCTTTAAAGTTCAGCATAGTTGAGATAGTAAGATCCAAGACTCTGCACGTCAATCAGGTAGTTAAAAAGTTAAAGATCGTCTTTTACCAGGCGAAGACTTAAACCTCTCTAACACTTAAACCAACGACTTAACACATTCGCTGCGGCAAGTAAACCAATAGGGTGTCGGGGGAGCTGAAAATTGTTATTGCATGAAAACTTACCTTTAGGTGTATGAAGTTGATTGAAGTTGGTGATAGCCTGATTCTTTGACGTTTTCATTGTATAAATGACGTCATAAGTTTGCCCCCACCAGTGGGGGCGCCGCACCTGGCGCTCGATCACCGTTGTTTGACCCTCACAAAATCACTTGGAATGTCGTTTTATTGTACAAAACCTCCTTTTTTATATAAAATACTTGGTAGTTCAGTATCTAAGTGGTCAAAATACCTCAGTAAAATTAAATTACGTCATAAGTTTGGCACCCACCGGTGGGGGCGCAGCTCCTAACGCTCGATCACCGTTGTTTGACCCACACAAAATCACTTGAAATGTCGTTTTATTGTACAAAACCTCCTTTTTTATGTAAAATACTTGGTAGTTCAGTACCTCAGTGGTCAAAATACCTCAGTAGTCAAAATATAGCCGGACACAATTTCCAGAGTTCGGCAGTAAAATAATCTTCAAAATACACACAAATAATTTAGTCACAATAATTAAAATATTGAAATATATGTACAGACAGTAATACGATATATACACACTCAACACAAAGCACCAGGAATATAAATATAAGTATTAGTCTATAAGAACAGCATGAAACGGTACGCACCCACCGGTGGGGGCTCAGCTATATGGTAGATGTCGTAGAACTCGAAACTAACAACGCGGCAAGTAAGGTTAGGTTACTAGGCAACAAAGCGAGGTGGAAGAAAACAAATACAACGAATGGCTGGGCCAGTCTGAGCTTTCTAGTAAACAGTGACTCAAGCCCCCACCGGTGGGGGCGCCGTGATTCGGATACAGACCCTGCCCCCACCGGTGGGGGCAGCCGCAGCGAATGTGTTAACGTAACTTCCCAACCACGAGGGCGGAAGGGAAAAAACTTGTTAGTGGTCATATTAAGTGGCAAGCCACCATCTTTGGAGTGGCCGTAGCTAAGGGGCTCCTGTTAGGACCATTAACAGTTTTTGCCCTGCCGCCCCCGTGGTTCGGAAGTCATGTTAAGTACGTTCCACGTCGTTCGGTCCACAGGTTAAGTGTTAGAGAAGGCTTCTTAACCCTAACTTGGCTAACTTGGTATAATAAGACCTATTTGGCAGCCTGAAAATTTGATCAGTTGGCAATATAGGCACAGTAGTACGCATTGACTGAATTTTGTATACAAAATAGTACGTTTACTGTGTATGTTTCCATGTTTTAGCGTTCTGAAAATGGTTAGCTAAACCCAAAAACAAAAAGGTGACTGGTTTATCTTAAAATATGCCAATAGCAGGTCAACACTTTAATATATAGCAAATACTAAATAGTCAATACAAATTTTTAGGTTTATTTTAAAAATATTACCACCTTCGAATTTTATTTCGCTTCTGGCATTTTAAGCTATACACAACAAACCAAAGTGGAAACTTCTTCAACAAATGATTTAGTAGCGAAAGGCCAAAAATAACAACAAAACTGTTTTATTACATAACTATAAGGTTTTATTGTACAGAATTTATATAAAACAGGAAACACAACTGAAATTATAACTTTAAAAATCACATAAAGTATAAAACGAAATCAAATAGAATGACAAGTAAAAATTGCTAAAATAAAGTTAAAGGTTATATGAGTTATTCCATGGAGCAGTGAAGTTACAACAAATAATCAAAGAATGTACTGGTAGATAATTCAAAATGTATATGTACACGGATATTAGTATAACCTAATAACAACAATAAAGTTAAATTGCTTTAAAAGTTGTAATTAATGCTTTGTTATGTAATTAAGTTTTTTTTAAATGTAGTCTGTTTTAACATTTGGGCTGCACGGTCAAACAATTGAATATTCTTATTCTAATTATATACATTTTTTTATGTAAGTTTAGAGTTATTATTTGTAACTTACTAAAGGGAGAAAAATATGTTCACATATATAGAGACGCACAGTCAAAATTACACAAGTCCAAGTTTATTTAAGGTAATATTTGATTTGAGATTAACAAAGCACCCATTTGCACAAACTTTTGCAAGTTTCAAATTAGCAACGTAAATTCCACCTCCAGTGTAAATTTAGTTTAATCCATTGACAAAAACAGAAAATTTTACTCTTTGTTTCAGAAATGTTTAAATGTATTTAAACCCCTAAAACTAATGAACATCGATTAATTAAATTTGTTACTGTGGTGATAAACGTCGATTTTCGTTCTGTAAATAACGCTTTACGCTGCTAAAACTGAACCTACATCTTCAAAGTTTGTCTCATTTTAAAGTAAACATTCTAAAGAACAAGAATATATACTTTGTTACGGTATTCAAACGACGTATGTTTTGAGAACAACGCCGTGATGTAGAAGGCTGTGCACTGTGCAGAGTTACTCGTCATGTGTTGAGAACAACGCCGTGATGTAGAAGGCTGTGCACTGTGCAGAGTTACTCGTCGTGTGTTGAGAACAACGCCGTGATGTAGAAGGTTGTGCAGAGTCACTCGTCATGTGTTGAGAACAACGTCGTGATGTAGAAGGCTGTGCAGTCACTCGTCGTGTGTTGAGAACAACGCTGTCATGTAGAAGGCTGTGCAGAGTCACTCGTCATGTGTTGAGAACAACGCCGTGATGTAGAAAGCTGTGCAGTCACTCGTCGTGTGTTGAGAACAACGCCGTGATGTAGAAGGCTGTGCAGAGTCACTCGTCTTGTGTTGAGAACATCGCTGTGATGTAGAAGGCTGTGCAGAGTCACTCGTCATGTGTTGAGAACAACGCCGTGATGTAGAAGGCTGTGCACTGTGCAGAGTCACTCCTCATGTGTTGAGAACAACGCCGTGATGTAGAAGGCTGTGCAGTCACTCGTCGTGTGTTGAGAACAACGCCGTGATGTAGAAGGCTGTGCAGAGTCACTCGTCATGTGCTGAGAACAACGCCGTGATGTAGAAGGCTGTGCACTGTGCAGAGTCACTTATCATGTGTTGAGAACAACGCCGTGATGTAGAAGGCTGTGCAGTCACTCGTCGTGTGTTGAGAACAACGCCGTGATGTAGAAGGCTGTGCAGAGTCACTCGTCATGTGTTGAGAACAACGCCGTGATGTAGAAGGCTGTGCACTGTGCAGAGTCACTCGTCCTGTGTTGAGAACAACGCCGTGATGTAGAAGGTTGTGCAGTCACTCGTCATGTGTTGAGAACAACGTCGTGATGTAGAAGGCTGTGCAGAGTCACTCGTCATGTGTTGAGAACAACGCCGTGATGTAGAAGGCTGTGCACTGTGCAGAGTCACTTATCATGTGTTGAGAACAACGCCGTGATGTAGAAGGCTGTGCAGTCACTCGTCGTGTGTTGAGAACAACGCCGTGATGTAGAAGGCTGTGCAGAGTCACTCGTCATGTGTTGAGAACAACGCCGTGATGTAGAAGGCTGTGCAGAGTCACTCGTCATGTGTTGAGAACAACGCCGTGATGTAGAAGGCGGTGCACTGTGCAGAGTCACTCGTCCTGTGTTGAGAACAACGCCGTGATGTAGAAGGTTGTGCAGTCACTCGTCATGTGTTGAGAACAACGTCGTGATGAAGAAGGCTGTGCAGTCACTCGTCGTGTGTTGGAACAACGCTGTGATGTAGAAGGCTGTGCAGAGTCACTCGTCATGTGTTGAGAACAACGCCGTGATGTAGAAAGCTGTGCAGAGTCACTTGTCATGTGTTGAGAACAACGCCGTTATGTAGAAGGCTGTGGAGTCACTCGTCGTGTGTTGAGAACATCGCAGTGATTTAGAAGGCTGTGCAGTCACTCGTTCAAGGCGCGGCGCCGGCGCGATCTTGCCTTCTTGTGGGAATCAGTTGTTTTGCGCCTGGTTTGTGTTCATTATCAGTATTGTAGGTTTTAAAATACATGCATTATTATAGTCTTTATTCAAAATATGCTTTTATAACTTTTCAATCAAGAAAATTATTTGGAAAATGTTTATATATAAATGGTGTATATGATGATAACAAAAATGTTTATAGTAAACTTATATAAAAACATATAGATATACAGGGTGTTTCAAAAAGAATCATCCGATTTTGTAGGTTTATAATTTCAATACTAATAATAATATGGACATGAGGTTAATTTTATATTAAAGGATAACTAATAAAGTTTTTTTACATAGTTAAAATAAAGTTTTTTTTTACATACCATTTACAGGTGCTCAATATGGCCCCCTTGAGATGCACGGCATATGTCTATGTGATACTCAAATTCGTCCCATACCACGTGATGTGGTTGCTCGGTTCCCCATATTCTCATATTGTGACGGTTAACTTTTCCACTCAAATGGAAAGTTGCCTCGTCACTAAACACCATGCGTGTTACTAAATCATCGTCAACTGCCATCTGGCTTAGGATAAACTCACAAAACTGAACACGTTGTTTATCACCTTCATGCAAAGCTTGTAGTAATTGAATCCTGTATGGTTTCAAATGTAAACGTCGGCGTAAAACACGCCATACTGATGTTGAAGGAATGTTAAGTTCCCTACCAGCACGGCGAGTGGATTTTTGCGGGCTACGGGCGAAACTGTCGCGGATGCGCTCCACGTCTTCATTGGACACACGTGGACGACCCGATGATTTTGCTTTACAGAGACAGCCTGTATCAGTAAATTGCTTATACCATCTTCTTATGCTCTGGGCTGTAGGAGGATCATCACCATATGTGGTACGAAATTCACGTTGCACGGTAATCACAGACTCACATCTAGCAAACCGTATAACACAAAAAGCCTTCTGTTGTTTAGATGCCATTTTGTCAATAACTGAGCTGGGCGTTGACAGAAGCGCGCTACAGCTACCTAGCGGAAAACACTCGAAACTTGAGAGCTTCCTCTTACTGACAGTACATTGTTCTATCAAATCGGACTTATAGATGAATAGCAATAAGTTTTTAAAATCGGATGATTCTTTTTGAAACGCCCTGTATAATAAACTTATGTTTTTATATATTTGAACTCAGCAGAAAATTAACAACAAAATGGCTATCTCAACTTTTCTATGTGATGTATAGGGTCTGATGTAGCCGTATTGGTCATGTAAAGTTTTCGTTTTCAAAAATTAAAATATTTGTTTTCAATTTAGTAGTAACCTATGTGTGATAAATATATTTTTTATTTGTGATAGTACTTTTTTGTCATTCTATAGCTCATGGCAAACAAATTGATATACAACTTGGTAACAATAGGTAGATATTTATATTTTTTGCCGTTTTTTAGAGAAATGCTTGCTAAACATACAAAAATAGCCCATCAGTTAGGGAAAATGTAGTCATCAGTTCTAGGGTTAAAACTTTAGTCGAAGAGTTTCCTTCGCCTGAACACTTCAATGACATCTTTAAAATATATGTTTGATACAAATTCATTTACTATGGAGATCATAACCATATATGATAAGCGGTCCTGTGTCTTTCTGCTGATGCTATGACCGCAATAGTGGCAGTTATACCTAGAGCCACATAGGTATTTGGATATGTCCTATAGATTGTTGAGTACGATATACTTTAGAATAAAAAGTACATTGTATGTTTCTTCATCATAGACGAATGTTAGCATTTTTATTTTTTTCATAAATATCTAGTGCGTCGATGTTATAGTTGTCTCCGTCACTTAGTGACATTCTTAGGTCTTTACAGTTGTTCGTCAGTTCTTTATCACTCATACTACGAAGTTCCTTAAGGTAGTGCAGGAAAACAAAACTATTTCTATGAGTTTTCAAAACTGAAAATCTAGGTTCACAGCTTGCTTGAACTGCATCTACGATTGTTAAGAAGTAGTTTATTATCTTCAGGGGTTTGTTCAGGAACTTCGTCTTCTTGTTCGTATTCGAACATCTTTTCTTTTGCCTCCTTCTTTAGGGGTTGAATGTTCTTGTAATTACTGCTACTTCCCTTGTCGACACTAGTGCAGACTGAACACCTTCATCGCTCTACCCATCCAGCCACTTGACAAATGCTTCCAAGTGTTTTACAGCTACGTCCAGTTGCATATTCACACTTTGGAAAACTTTACTCATAGTATGGATTTTTACGAGAATGTCGGACCACATTACAAGAGATACGACAAATTCGTAGGTTGAAATTTTGATTTCCAACGACTGACACTCGCCTAACTACAATCTGCACCTTCCTTCTGCCAGCCGCTGTGACTCGTCACCGACATACTCATCCCGATCCCTCACCTACATGCAGTACCACAGCTAGCTACAGCTGCAGTGCACGTACAGAAGAATCAGTACGTTTTACTTTTACTATGGCTTTTAGCAAAGTATTGAACGCCCTTTAATACCGTCTAACCCGTACAGCCGTAAATGTAGGCCTGTATTAAGTAGGTATACTGTAAAAGTATACTTTATTTCCAGAAAAAATATGTTTATTATTATAAGTGGATAGTTTGGAGATCAGAATTGATCAGGTCTGGATACACCAGGTCCTAAATAATATACTGTACTAGAGACTTCCTATCATAAATCTACTAAACTTTAAGTTCAATGCAATTTATGAATGTCGATATAGCTATAAATAATAGTAATTATAGGCAATATCCTTGGTTTCTTACTGACTGACAGTTTTCGATTTATGACCGATTTCTTTATTTCTAGCACAGTGTCACGTAGCCCTACCTTTCTTGCAATGGTTTACTGGAGTTAGATAAGGGCCCCGCACTAACGAATCAGCTTTCTTAGGGCCTCTGCGGCTCGAATTGAATATATAAAAAATATGCGATTATATAATCAATTCGATCCACTTTAAGCGCAGGAGGGCTATACAAAAAAATTAAAACAACAAATATCTGATTTCGGTTTTATTAAAGTATTTCACATTGATTCGCTCTTTGGTGGCTTATGGAGCTGGTTAAGGAGTCACGCTTCTAACCAACCTGCATTTTCATTTAGATCTGGACCGCAGGGCCCCGCTGGATCTCCTGGCCCATTTTTTGTGGGCTTCTTTAAATATTAAGTAATGACGCAATTATTACGGAGTGATCAATTTCAATATAACAGATTTCTATGTCTCTTTTACTCTTTGCTTGCTTATGGGCTGGTGGAGCTTAAGGGCCCTCCGCCTGTAACCGATCGACCAGACTAGCGTTTTGTTGAGCCCGCGCCGCGGGACCTCGCGCGATTGCCCGGCCGTGGATTCGCCCCTACCTGCTGTTACTCGCTTAAGTAATTTCTCACATGGATATTTCAACAATTTATAATCATAAATGGACACAAACTAAAATAGTTAATTAGTATCTGGGGTGTTTGTACGTTCGTTTTCAGGACATGCAGAAACGTGTTCTGAAGGTGTTTTGTCAGATATCCATGTTATTTTACAAGTTTCTAGAATGTTACATTGTTGCAGGTGATTAAAATTGTTGAAAGTGGTAGTGGGTGTGCTCCATACTACACACGCAATGTAGGCCCTAACTAATTGCATTAAGTGACACGAATTTCGCACCACCATGGGTTTTGTATAACACCTTTATGAATAGTGTAAATAATCACTTCATATAACTAATTTTACTTTTTTTATACTGAGAAAATGTAAATTTCAAAAAGTACTTTAATTTTGAAAGTGTACATGTGGCAATGTTGATGAATCTTGGTCTTTGATGTGAAACATCATTTACCATATGTAAAGCTTAGGAACAATAAGTATGAAATAAAATAACACCTTGTTACAAAATGTCCATGCGAATGTAAAGTATATCTCACACCACAATCCCCTCTTAAGTGTCTTAGGGGGAAACAGGCTTCGGTAAATCTATAATATTCCTACATCTGAAGCAATACAATAACGTTACTTTCGTTTGAAGACAAATAGTTCATCCGATCATCTACATTTATATTGACGTAATCGACAGCAAATAGTAGTGAGAAAATTTGGTTCATGATTATATGTCAATAGGATAAATTGTCAAAGTGATTAGTGACAGTAAATTTTGGTGAGAAACCGTTGTCCATGATTATGTGTCAATAGGATAAATTGTCGAAGTGATTAGTGACAGTAAATTTTAGTGAGAAACTGTTGTTCATGAATATATGTCAATAGAATATTGTCGAAGTGATCCACTATCCCTGTATGTGTATGAGTGGAAGGGAGGGCCACTACCACTGTACGTGTCGGAATGGGTGGGAGGGCCACTACCAATGTACGTGTGTGGGTGGGAGGGATGACCACTACCAATGTACGTGTATGGGTGGGAGGGAGGGCCACTACCAATGTACGTGTGTGGGTGGGAGGGAGGGCCACTACCACTGTATTTGTATGGGTGGGAGGGAGGGCAACTAACACTGTGTGTGTATGGGTGGGAGGGAGGGCCACTACCACTGTACGTGTGTGGGTGGGAGGGAGGGCTACTACCACTGTATTTGTATGGGTGGGAGGGAGGGCCACTACCACTGTACGTGTGTGGGTGGGAGGGAGGGCCACTACCACTGTATTTGTATGGGTGGGAGGGAGGGCCACTACCACTGTACGTGTATGGGTGGGAGGGAGGGCCACTACCACTGTGTGTGTATGGGTGGGAGGGAGGGCCACTACCACTGTACGTGTGTGGGTGGGAGGGAGGGCCACTACCACTGTACGTGTCGGGGTGGGTGTGAGGGACACTACCACTGTATGTGTATGGGTGGGAGGGAGGGCTACTACCACGTATGTGTAAGGGTGGGAGGGAGGGCCACTACCACTGTACGTGTCGGGGTGGGTGTGAGGGCCACTACCACTGTACGTGAATGGGTGGGAGGGAAGGCCACTACCACTGTACTTGTGTGGGTGGGAGGGAGGGCCACTACCACTGTACTTGTGTGGGTGGGAGGGAGGGCCACTACCACTGTATGTGTATGGGTGGGAGGGAGGGCCACTACCACTGTACGTGTCGGGGTGGGTGTGAGGGACACTACCACTGTATGTGTATGGGTGGGAGGGAGGGCTACTACCACGTATGTGTAAGGGTGGGAGGGAGGGCCACTACCACTGTACGTGTCGGGGTGCTGTGAGGGCCACTACCACTGTATGTGTATGGGTGGGAAGGAGGGCCACTACCACTGTACTTGTGTGGGTGGGAGGGAGGGCCACTACCACTGTACTTGTGTGGGTGGGAGGGAGGGCCACTACCACTGTATGTGTATGGGTGGGAGGGAGGGCCACTACCACTGTACGTGTCGGGGTGGGTGTGAGGGACACTACCACTGTATGTGTATGGGTGGGAGGGAGGGCCACTACCACGTATGTGTAAGGGTGGGAGGGAGGGCCACTACCACTGTACGTGTCGGGGTGCTGTGAGGGCCACTACCACTGTATGTGTATGGGTGGGAGGGAGGGCCACTACCACTGTATGTGTATGGGTGGGAGGGAGGGCCACTACCACTGTACGTGTGTGGGTGGGAGGGAGGGCCACTACCACTGTATGTGTATGGGTGGGAGGGAGGGCCACTACCACTGTATGTGTATGGGTGGGAGGGAGGGCGACTACCACTGTACGTGTGTGGGTGGGAGGGAGGGCCACTACTACTGTTCGTGTATGGGTGGGAGGGAGGGCCACTACCACTGTTCGTGTATGGGTGGGAGGGAGGGCCACTACCACTGTACGTGTCGGGGTGGAAGGGAGTGCCACTACCACTGTTCGTGTATGGGTGGGAGGGAGGGCCACTACCACTGTTCGTGTATGGGTGGGAGGGAGGGCCACTACCACTGTACGTGTATAGGTGGGAGGGAGGGCCACTACCACTGTTCGTGTGTGGGTGGGAGGGAGGGCCACTACCACTGTTCGTGTGTGGGTGGGAGGGAGGGCAACTACCACTGTATTTGTATGGGTGGGAGGGAGGGCCACTACCACTGTACGTGTGTGGGTGGGAGGGAGGGCCACTACCACTGTATTTGTATGGGTGGGAGGGAGGGCCACTACCACTGTACGTGTATGGGTGGGAGGGAGGGCCACTACCACTGTGTGTGTATGGGTGGGAGGGAGGGCCACTACCACTGTACGTGTATGGGTGGGAGGGAGGGCCACTACCATTGTTCGTGTGTGGGTGGGAGGGAGGGCCACTACCACTGTTCGTGTATGGGTGGGAGGGAGGGCCACTACCACTGTACGTGTCGGGGTGGGAGGGAGTGCCACTACCACTGTATGTGTATGGGTGGGAGGGAGGGCCACTACCACTGTATGTGTATGGGTGGGAGGGAGGGCCACTACCACTGTACGTGTCGGGGTGGGAGGGAGTGCCACTACCACTGTATGTGTATGGGTGGGAGGGAGGGCCACTACCACTGTACGTGTCGGAGTGGGTGTGAGTGGATTAGTGATAGAAAATTGTAGTGAGAAACTATTGTCCATGATTTTATGTGTCTACGGGATATTGTCGAAGTGATTAGTAACCGGAAATTTGTAGTGAGATACTGTTGTCCATGAATATATGCCAATAGAATATTGGCGAAGTAATTAGTGACAGGAAATTGTAGTGAGAAACTTTTGTCCATGATTATATGCCAGTAGGATATTGTCGAAGTGATTAGTGATAGTAATAATAATAATAATAATAATAAACTTCTTTATTGCTGTTGGACAATACAAATATTACATAGCATGCGTCAAAAGGATGTACAAAATAAAACAGAAAAAACATTGTGGTGTCGACACTTCAGCCATACAACAAGATTTGTAATCGCGAAAATAAATTTGATCTCAAAAATAAATTTGATCTCAAGCCGATGATACCCCCTATATGTTGTCCATGAACTCGTCCACCGAGTAGAACACGTTCGACACTAAAAAGCGTCTAATAGTAAATTGTAGTTAGAAACTATTGTCCGTGATTATGTATCAATAGGATATTGTCGAAATAATTAGTTACAGTAAATTAAAACATACTTAAATAACTCAAGTAGATTGAACAACCATAGTTGATACCTCTGTGAGCCTGTTGGCAACTACACAGCCGGCAGAACCTGCACCAACCACGATGAAGTCGTACTCCCTGAGGAACTTGTTTTGGTCTGTTGGCTCTTCGTTGCTGTGGCGGACACCGTCAGAAAGTATCTTGAAGATAGACGGGAGGGACTGACCGCTAGCTCTCAGAGTTAGTGTGAGGATTAACAGCCATGTAGTGCCGATCTCCACATACTGCAACACTCTACCCATGCTTTCTGAAACCACAAGACGCACATGGTAAATGGAAATGTAGTACTGTTCTCCCCAACTGTAATACACCCCCTGTGGTTTCTAAAACTACAAGACGCATGTCGTAAATGGATATGTAGTGTCAGTCACTACAGGCTGCTATACACCACTCGTTCTTTCTGAAACCACACGACAAACGTGGTAAATGCCGTAAATGGACACGTAGTGCCTATCTCCACAGACTGCAACACGCCACCATTACTTTCTGAAACCTCCACACATGGTAAATGGACATGTTTAGTATCGGTTTTAGTGTGAGGATTAACAGCCATGTAGTGCCGATCTACACAGATTGCAACACACCACCCATGCTTTCTGAAACCACAACACGCACATGGTAAATGAACATGTATAGTGTCGGTCTCCCCAGATTGCAACACACCACCATCTGCTCACTTTCTTTGTTAAACAACAAACGCACATGGTAAATGGACATGTATAGTGTCGGTCTCCCCAGATTGTAACACACCACCCATGCTTTCTGAAACCACAACACGCACATGGTAAATGGACATGTTTAGTGGCGGTCTCCCCAGATTGCAACACACCACTCATGCTTTCTAAAACAACAACATGCACATGGTAAATGGACATGTATAGTGTCGGTCTCCCCAGATTGTAACACACCACCCATGCTTTCTGAAACAACATCATGCACATGGTAAATGGACATGTATAGTGTCGGTCTCCCCAGATTGTAACACACCACCCATGCTTTCTGAAACCACAACACGCACATGGTAAATGGACATGTATAGTGTCGGTCTCCCCAGATTGTAACACACCACCCATGCTTTCTGAAACAACATCATGCACATGGTAAATGGACATGTATAGTGTCGGTCTCCCCAGATTGTAACACACCACCCATGCTTTCTGAAACAACAACACGCACATGGTAAATGGACATGTATAGTGTCGGTCTCCCCAGATTGCAACACACCACCCATGCTTTCTGAAACAACATCATGCACATGGTAAATGGACATGTATAGTGTCGGTCTCCCCAGATTGCAACACACCACCCATGCTTTCTGAAACAACAACACGCACATGGTAAATGGACATGTTTAGTGGCGGTCTCCCCAGATTGCAACACACTACCCATGCTTTCTGAAACAACAACATTCATATGGTAAATGGACATGTATAGTGTCGGTCTCCCCAGATTGTAACACACCACCCATGCTTTCTGAAACAACATCATTCTCATGGTAAATGGACATGTATAGTGTCGGTCTCCCCAGATTGCAACACACCACCCATGCTTTCTGAAACAACAACATGCACATGGTAAATGGACATGTATAGTGTCGGTCCTCCCAGATTGTAACACACCACCCATGCTTTCTGAAACAACATCATGCACATGGTAAATGGACATGTATAGTGTCGGTCTCCCCAGATTGTAACACACCACCCATGCTTTCTGAAACAACATCATGCACATGGTAAATGGACATGTATAGTGTCGGTCTCCCCAGATTGTAACACACCCATGCTTTCCGAAACAACATCATGCACATGGTAAATGGACATGTTCACCTCACTTTTCACCTCTGGATTTTTCTTTTGGGATTTCCTTAAAAGTAATGTTTACAACTCTAAGCCCGCAAACCTCGATGAAATGAGGACAAGGTCGAATAATCTAAGACGCCTGCCACCTTATCACGCCTGCAATCGTACAAAATGAAATTTTAACTAGTTTTCTCTGTACATCACGTTTACGCAGTTATTACTAAAAAATACGTTAATTTATTGCATTTATATTTTAATAATTTGTGGATAGGAATGCTTTCTAAAAGTTTTATAAATTTTAACTTTTCGAGAAAAAAAGGTACTATCGATTCCCTGAAACATCATTTTCTTGGCTTTTAGAGGTCGTAAAATTAATTACTTGGTTTTGTTGTAATCCTAATGACATTTATAGTTACGATAAATTAATTTCATATGTCAATATAATTAAATAAATTTAAGTGTATAAATTTAAAGTTATTTTAAATTTATTTTAATCTAAATAAAATCACCACATTTACTTACACACATGAAAGTAATTTATCGTAACTATACTTGTCATTAGGATTACAACAAGATCAAGTAATTTTCTTAGGCTTCTTAGTTCCTTAGAAAGCAACCTTTAAACTCAGTTGCAGATAATTTCTGCGCCGACAGTAGTAACGCCTTCACAGACCACACTGAGCACAATATTGTGCTTGTGCCGTGCGTATTGCATATCGTTGCTTGCAGACATGCTTTTCAGTAGAAACACATTGTGCTATTCTTGTTAGTCAAATAAATGTATTATTTACTGGTACGTTTTACTACTCAGTTTGGGTTCTCCCCCAAAACTCCTGCCATACTCTTCCAGTATTTATTATTTTATTTTTACAGATTCTGTCTTAGTAAATTAATTTGAGGTTCATTCGATTGTTATTTGAAGTCGTATATTATTTTCGAACCGGACATATGATCACGTGTATCCAAATTAAGCAGTTAATTTTTAACGGATTTTTTCGAAACAAATTGCATTTGATCAAGAATTAAATTGCACGCTGGAATTGCTTCGCTAATTCGTAATTAGTGTCATATAAAAAATATAAAATATATTTAGTTTTTAAGTTTTTATTTTCGCCTATTTTTCAAAACTAGGCGTATGTATTCAAAAACCAAAAGCAACCCCAATGCGCAGTATGATAACGTTTTAAATGACACCTCATTCACAACTTTTGGTCAATAAATAAAAAAAAAATATGGATTTGCAAATAACATTGTTCTTATTGGATTAAAACCAACATGGCCGACAGCCTCTGCAGACTCTTAAGCATTAATAATGTTTTCCTTAAATATTTAGCCGTTTCGTTTTTCGAAAAACAAAAATATAAATTGTTGTTATTCGCCAGCCTTATAAAATTATTATTTTCAAATCCGAAAACAAATTGTTAGCGTGTGTTAATGACGTACATACAAACGGTGAGAGATTTTTTTATTTCTGATGGTAATAGACATCTTAAATTCTGAATTTAAGGTGGCCGTTCCTCTACACGAAAAATGCAAAAAACATGGATTTATATTTTAACGATTCGATCCGTAATAATTATCGTATCGTAATACTTGGAGTGTCATTTGTAAGGTGAAGATCTGTTCTAGTGGACCTTAAGTTAGTTTTTATAAAAAGATCAAGTATTTTTATATCTTTTTCACGGTTAAATATGTGAAAGATTAAATGTTATTCTTGGCGATTTTACAAAACTCGTAATAATAACTTGGAAATTTAATAATCATAAAGTGTTCACTGTAACTCATTATAATAATAAACACGAACCGTTCAGTTGACTAATAGAAAATATTTTGGCCCGCTGACGATAAAATTTCATTGATACTGTCAGAGGCTGTTGACTTTCAACCAGTGGCTGGGCTGTTTGGGAAACAGCCATCTTAAGTATAGGGATATTGTTCGTGAAATTACACTAAATAAATAAAACAATGGAAAATACAACAAAAGTACTTAAGCAGCTGTATATAACAACAGTCACCTGCGTCCCTCCACTTAAAAGCCTGCAGACGTAGTAGTCGTCATCGGAAATATTTCCACAAGAGCCTGTTCCCACCCGCCCACCCATACACGTACAGTGGTATTGACCCACCCGCCAGCCCATACACGTACAGTGGTATTGACCCACCCGCCCACCCATACACATACAGTGGTATTGACCCACCCGCCCACCCATACACGTACAGTGGTATTGACCCACCCGCCCACCCATACACATACAGTGGTATTGACCCACCCGCCAGCCCATACACGTACAGTGGTATTGACCCACCCGCCCACCCATACACATACAGTGGTATTGACCCACCCGCCCACCCATACACGTACAGTGGTATTGACCCACCCGCCCACCCATACACGTACAGTGGTATTAACCCACCCGCCAGCCAATACACGTACAGTAGTATTGATGCAGATCAGCTTAATGATTTGTCAAAAGTTATAGTTTTTAAATCGATTGAAAAAGCATAAAAGTTACTAGACCACTTTTTAGTAAAAACTCTTTAATAAAAAAGTGATTTCTGGCGAAATAAAAAATATTAAAATTTAGTTTATTAGTTTATAATTTTAATTAAAATACAATCGAACGATCGAAAAGTTAAAAAGTCAATTCCCTAGTAACTTTTACGATCTTTCGAACGTGTAAAAATTGCAATTTTCCAACAAATCGTTAAGTCACGATGCTGTTCTGCGTCGACATTTAAAATTGCTTTTATGGAAATAAATACAATATAGCGACTAACTCTGCAGACTCATTAGCAAAATGTAATCCGATCCCCTCTACTTGTTAGCAAAGTTCCCCCTCGAACTTACTGTCGGCGCAGAAATTTTGTGCACTCGATTTTGAAGGTTTTTTCTAAGGAATTAAGAGACCTACGAAAAATCTAATCCCAGCATTGTTTTCCCCGTTTAATTGCACTTAATATAATATTCATTTTACATTTTTATTACAAGTTTAATTAATTTTTATCTTAGTTGTAACAGCAAAAGGACCGGACTTTTTACTAGTTTTCACAGTAGGCCTACATCAAATTTACACCGTTATTACTAAAAACCCCGTTACTGTATTGCATTTATATTTCAATACATGGTTGATAGAAACATTTCTAAAATTTACGATTTTAACTAATCGAGAAAAGGAGTTCTTGTATTGAAACGTGGCTTCTGGATTCTGTAAAATCAATTGCTTGGACTTTTTGTAATCCTTATGACATGTATAGTTACGATACATCAGTTTCATATGTGTAGTTAAATTTAGTGAACTGACATTGATTTAAAGCGGGTTAAAATCACCGCATTTACTAACATATATAAAAGTAATGTATCATAACTATATATGTCACAAGTATTACAACAAGACCAAGTAATTAATTTTACGACCTCTAGAAGCCGAGAAAACAATGTTTCAGGTAATTGATAAGAACTTTTTTTCTCGATTAATTAAAAGCCTAAAATTTATAAAACCTATAGAAAACATTCCTTTTAACCAGATATTAAAATATAGCCTGAATGCAATACAGTAACTAGGTTTTTAGTAATAACGGTAGAAATTTTATGCATAGTGAAAACCAGTTAAAATTCTGGTACTTTGTTTGTTCCAACTAGGATAAAAATTAATTAAAATGTTAATTCAATTTTAAAATACATATGTCATAACTTACAATTCAACCCTATTATTTAGATCATGTTGGTATACCCTTGCACTTACACCGGTATTAACCCACCCACCCACCCATACACCTACAGTAGTATAATCCTACCCACCCACCATACACGTACAATGTTATAAACCCACCCACCCACCCATACACGACAGAGGTAATAACCCTTCCCACATACCCTTACACGTACAGAGGTAATAACCCTCCCACATACCCTTACACGTACAGAGGTAATAACCCTCCCACATACCCTTACACGTACAGAGGTAATAACCCTCCCACATACCCTTACACGTACAGAGGTAATAACCCTTCCCACATACCCTTACACGTACAGAGGTAATAACCCTCCCACATACCCTTACACGTACAGAGGTAATAACCTTCCCACATACCCTTACACGTACAGAGGTAATAACCCTCCCACATACCCTTACACGTACAGAGGTAATAACCCTCCCACATACCCTTACACGTACAGAGGTAATAACCCTCCCACATACCCTTACACGTACAGAGGTAATAACCCTTCCCACATACCCTTACACGTACAGAGGTAATAACCCTCCCACATACCCTTACACGTACAGAGGTAATAACCCTCCCACATACCCTTACACGTACAGAGGTAATAACCTTCCCACATACCCTTACACGTACAGAGGTAATAACCCTCCCACATACCCTTACACGTACAGAGGTAATAACCTTCCCACATACCCTTACACGTACAGAGGTAATAACCCTCCCACATACCCTTACACGTACAGAGGTAATAACCCTCCCACATACCCTTACACGTACAGAGGTAATAACCTTCCCACATACCCTTACACGTACAGAGGTAATAACCCTCCCACATACCCTTACACGTACAGAGGTAATAACCTTTCCACATACCCTTACACGTACAGAGGTAATAACCCTCCCACATACCCTTACACGTTCAGAGGTAATAACCTTCCCACATACCCTTACACGTTCAGAGGTAATAACCTTCCCACATACCCTTACACGTACAGAGGTAATAACCCTCCCACATACCCTTACACGTGCAGAGGTAATAACCTTCCCACATACCCTTACACGTACAGAGGTAATAACCCTCCCACATACCCTTACACGTTCAGAGGTAATAACCTTCCCACATACCCTTACACGTTCAGAGGTAATAACCTTCCCACATACCCTTACACGTACAGAGGTAATAACCCTCCCACATACCCTTACACGTGCAGAGGTAATGGTGTGATTATATTTTTCGTAGGCCTCTTAGTCCCTTAGAAAACAACCTTCAAACTCGAGTGCACATAATTTCAGTGCCTACAGTAGGACACAAATTTGTGGTTCTTATTTATGTAACATGAATTTCTTCTGGAATACGAAACTCTATTATAGATGCTTCTATTTACTGAGAGGTGTGATTTCAGTTTTCTGAGGTGTTTGTATTTCGCACTAAATGACTCACGCCTTCAATTTGGTATTGAATTTTAGGGAGGAACTCAGACAATTTAATCAAGAGTCTAAAGAAACTGTCAGCCATGTTTTTTTTAATCCCATTAGAACAATGTTATTTGCGAATCCATATTTTTCGTTATTTATTGACCAAAAGTTGTGTATGAGATGTCATTTTAAACGTTGTAATATTGCACATTGGGTTTGCTTTTTATATTTTGAATATAAACGCTTAGTCTTGAAAAATAGATGAAAATAAAAACTTCAAACTGTATATTTTTATTTCTTAAAAACTAATTAGAAATTCGCAAAGCAATTCCAACGCGCTATTTCATTCTTGATAAAATGCAATTTGTTTGGAAAAATCTGTTTAAAAATAACTGTTTAGTTTGGATACGCGTGATTGTATGTCCGGTTCAAAAATAACATTGTTTTAAGGGATTAAAACCAACATGGCCGACGACAGCCTCTGCAGACTCTTAACTCAAAAACAGTATTCCAGAATAATTCTTTTTAAAACACAAATGGAACCTTCTAGCAAATATTCAAATAATTAAAGATTTTTGCCCATACAGTTTTTGTTTATTTTCTAAGTTTGGGCAAGCCGGTGGCCGAGCGGTCTAAGGTGCCAGGATTGAGCTTGGAGTAGAGGTAGCGCTTCTTCCGGCCCATACTCGAAGATTTATAAGTAATATTCACCTTCTACTGTATTGGTTCGCCCCCTTACTCTGAATAGCTTCCTCACACAGATCAAAGTTCTATGAGGAACGGGTAGGGGAAGGTTAAGAAGGAGGATCGGCCTCTCCTTTCTTAAAAAAAATAATAGAGCATTTAAAAAAATTAGTCTTAACCACGATATTGCTTAGATGCGATGTGGTTTGTATTGTAGTACAAGGAGAACAACTCAACATTGTTTATTAGACAAGGAGTTAATAAATATACTGTATGTTATAAAAATTGTTTGTATATTTAGGACCAAAATGTCCTAAATATAAATATTTAGTTGTACTTTTAAAATTAAACTAAAAAAGGATTAGTAGAATTAATGACATCAGCATGCTTTCATCCATAGAATCTTGATATTGTCATATAAAATCGTATTAAATATAATTCGTATATTTTAATAATATTTTACTATAGCAAGTAATAATACTAAAATTATTTACTCGTATGATGCGCACACTCTTGAGTAGAGTGTGCGCATCATATCTGCGCTCGTACAGTGTCAGATATGGAAGACTACTGGACTTATATACATATACATTTTCCATCCAAAACTATCGCCAAATTTCGATTTTGCCTGTTTTTAGCAAGGTCTTTGAAAAGATGTTTCTCACTCGAATAGTCAAATTTTTGGAAAGACATGATTTACTATCTAATAACCAGTTCGGGTTTCGAAGTGCGAAGTCAACAGTAGACGCAGTGGTGCGTCTAATTGACAAGATATTGCAGGGAGTTGAAAGTCAAAAAGACACACTAAGTGTGTTTCTTGACTTATCAAAAGCCTTTGACTGTGTTGATCATAACACCCTGTTTCACAAACTAGAACACTACGGGATACGAGGATTACCACTTAGTTGGATCAAGTCGTATCTCAGTAATAGAAAACAATTCGTCAAAATTTTGGACATGCAATCGAGGGAGGGGTGTCTGAGATATGGAGTCCCTCAAGGTTCCATTCTCAGTCTTTTGCTCTTTTTGTTGTATGTCAATGATGTTGGCTCATCGCTACAACAAGGACAACTCGTCCAGTACGCAGATGACACGACTCTCTGTTTCAGCGCGGAATCAAAGAATGAACTGGAAATCATGACTTTCACCGAGTTAAATAATTCTATCCAACATTTCAATGAGCTCAATCTTAAAACTAATCCAACAAAATCAAATTTCATAAAATTCTGCCTACGACAAATGGACACAGCACTGAGTCCAACTGTCATGTTAGACGAAACCGAGATCTTAGAAGTGATGTCGACTAAATTCCTTGGAATACACCTCGATCGAGGGTTGACATGGAATATCCACGTCGACAATGTCTGCTCAAAGCTGTCTTCAGGAATTTACGTTTTGAGACAGCTGTCTAAATACTGCCCAACTCAGGTACTGATGACGGCGAATTATGGAATAATATACCCACACCTTTCCTACGGAGTAGTCTTATGGGGAGGTTGTGCAAGCACTCACTTTTATAGAATGTTCACCTTGCAGAAAAAAGCGGTCCGAATAATTGCAAAACTGCAATGGAGAGAGTCGTGCAGGCCAGCATTCAAAAATCTCAAACTGTTGACGCTTCCCTGCCTCTACATTTTGGAAACATCAATGTTTTTCATGTCAAAATGCAAACCCGTAAGAGGTAGCGAAATACACTCGTACGACACTAGAGGTAGGGAAAACTACCGTACTGGCAGACACAGGACGGTAGCTTACGAACGATTGCCTTCACAGGCAGGAGTTCAGTTTGTCAAGAAGTTACCAAATTCGATTAAAAGTGCCGCAATGCCCAAGGCATTTAAAGCTCGTCTGAAAACTGCATTGATTTCAAAAGCATTTTACAGTACAGACGAGTTCATGGCACATAGTTGGGAGACCTTATAATTGGCTGACCGACAGAGAGGCTAGAGTGGGAAAATTTAGAATAAATGAGAATTGGAGTGCATGTTACAATTGTATGTATGTCTGTTATTTCGATGTAGCATGAATGGACAAAATTTTAGATATTTAATTAAGCAGCTTAATTCCTATTGACGATTGCAATACAATGTATTTTGTAACTACGCAATAAAATATTTCTATCAATATTTCTATCTTATAAATTATTTACTCGTATGATGCGCACACTCTTGAGTAGAGTGTGCGCATCATATCTGCGCTCGTACAGTGTCAGATATGAAAGACTACTGGACTTATAAATTATTTACTCGTATCTTGCGCACACTCTTGAGTAGACGCTCGTACATTGTCAAATATGGAAAATCTTTTTTGTGCGTGTATGGGTGGGCAAGTGTGTCAATACCACTGTGCGTGTATGGGTGGGCGGGTGGGTCAATACCACCAAACGTGTTAGGGTGGGTGGGTGAGACTTATAAATTATTTACTCGTATCTTGCGCACACTCTTGAGTAGACGCTCGTAGTATCAAATATGGAAGACTACTGGATTTAAAAATTATTTTATAATAGTTTTAAAATAACCATAAATTAATGGAAGGGATTATTTTTCGAGGTATATACAATGTACATGTATTTGTTGTCGAAAGACATAAATAAAATAGTTTCTTTAAAAAACCTTATAAAGGGTGGAAAAGAAATGGAAACGCTTTCACAATAACGTTACTTTTTTCCATATATAATTTGATCATTTTTTTAAATATTTGTGTTCCATAAAGTATAATTTTTAATCAGATTAATTTACTTAAAACCATTAAATAGTGGAGAAATAATATTATTCAAATTAGTTACTTTGAAATTGAATCGCTTAGTGGAATAGGAACATATTCCGTAAACATTTATTTTACAGGTGACACAAAAAACCATTTTAAGCCCAAACTGTAAGTCTGATGCAAAAGGTTACTATTTAGTATGTGTAGTTCTTGTACTCATACTCTGGAATAACAAGTAGTTTTTACTCTTATTAGTTAATGAGTTAATAAAGTTTCATTTTCATGGAATATGTTCCTTTTTCCACACAAAGAATTAAAATTAATTATGTTTTGTTTAATAAACATCAACGTAAATAAACATAACATTTGCATAGTTTGCCACTTTCTACTTAATCAAGTTCATCTGCGTTGTCGTTGACTTCACCCGTAGGCCAAGTTTTACGCCTACATAAAATCTAAGTAATAACTGGGATGTACTTAATCAGTTTTCATTTTAGCATTTTTTCCATTTCTTTAATATGTTTTTCTTTATGTATCCTCCCTTTCTTCCACACTGGTTCACCTTCTAAGTTTTCACTATCGGATTCAAGCATGACTAACTAAAACTTTAACACTCTCAACAACTTAGTTTTTATTGACAATTCAAAATATTGTATTGTATACTCTGTAACCCTCTTACAGGGTGTCCAGTAAACCTCCTTAAACAAATTCCCTGACTTCAAATCGACATAGTTACATATACGTCTATTTAACTTAATTTGGTAATATTATGTACTACCATGTACATATATTAAATTATTTACAGTCAATTACAATTATTAATTACAGAAATATCAATATTTCAAAAATATATTTTTATTGATAACCGTAATAATTTAATTCAAAACTATTACCTACAGTAATTATACTTTTTAAACTACTTTATTAGATTAGAGGTAGACAAAAAATTTATAATTAGACTTGAGTAAAAATCAAACATACCTTTTATTTTATTGTTAAATTATGAACATTTTCAATGCCTTGAAAACGGCAGTATATTGTAATTTCCCCAAAACCAGCATAAATTTTAGGTCTATGACTTATTTAACAAGTACTAATCAGACAATTATTTCAGTAAGTTTTAAAGTTTTAGCGATATAAAACTAGTTGTATGAGGTTGAACAAGCATAACAAAAGCATTTAAGTAGCTTTTTCATAATTTAGAATATTGAATGGCATGTAAAATTAACATTTAGTACTGAACAAAGTAAAGGACTTTTTGTACCGCATCTAAGTATATAGTGACTATTACAAATCACAACACACTGGTGTTCTTGTTAGTATTTTTCAGGTTTTGTTTAGAATTCCCTGATTTCCCCTGACTTTTTCAGGTAATTTTAAATTCCCTGACTTTTCCAGGTTTTCCCTATTTTCCCTGTTGCTGGACACCCTGTGACTTATTAAGTGTAGACGAAACTTATGACTCGCAACTATAGGCTACACAACTGCAAATGCAGGGTGCCGTCGAGGTTTATTTTCCCTGTTGCTGGACACCCTGTGACTTATTAAGTGTTGACGAAACTTATGACTCGCAACTATAGGGTACACAACTGCAAATGCAGGGTGCCCTCGAGGATTATTTTCCCTGTTGCTGGACACCCTATGACTTATTAAGTGTTGACGAAACTTATGACTCGCAACTATAGGCTACACAACTGCAAATGCAGGGTGCCCTCGAGGTTTATTTTCCCTGTTGCTGGACACCATGTGACTTATTAAGTGTTGACGAAACTTATGACTCGCAACTATAGGCTACACAACTGCAAATGCAGGGTGCCCTCGAGGTTTATTTTCCCTGTTGCTGGACACCCTGTGACTTATTAAGTGTTGACGAAACTTATGACTCGCAACTATAGGCTACACAACTGCAAATGCAGGGTGCCGTCGAGGTTTATTTTCCCTGTTGCTGGACACCCTGTGACTTATTAAGTGTTGACGAAACTTATGACTCGCAACTATAGGCTACACAACTGCAAATGCAGGGTGCCCTCGAGGTTTATTTTCCCTGTTGCTGGACACTATGTGACTTATTAAGTGTTGACGAAACTTATGACTCGCAACTGTAGGCTACACAACTGCAAATGCAGAGTGCCCTCGAGGTTTATTTCTTAATTCTGGGCATAATTTCGTGAACATATGTTAATGTGGACAACAGTCTACGGGTCGAAGGAGGCTGGACCCGGTTTCTCCTTTAATGACCGGTGATTCGCCGCTACTGCAGACGTGCGTTTTGTCAGGACCCATGTTCGGAGGAACTGGTGCAACTGTGCTCGGCTGCTAATTTTTTTCTGATCCTTTCGGGGAAGATTATATTTCTGAAGGCCGTCTCCCAACCTACAAACACACTTTCGCCCAATTACATCGGGTACTGTCTCCGGCCACATTCCCACTCTCGCATACATCGTGTGAAACAGAAAAATAGTGATATTTTCATCGTTGGGTGAGCTTCTGTTTTAGTTTCATTATTAATTATTGAGCGAGTTGTATGCTATTCAAGTTATTATGTAAATGTTTTGTGCTTATATTTGTATTGCTCGTTTTTTTCTAGTTAACGTTACAGCATCGGTTCGATAACGTTAAGTAGTCAGTGAAATATAAACTTTAACTTAACTTTCAGTCTACTCACTTAAAGACACTTAACACTTTTATATTGGGGTTAAGTGTTAGAGAGAACTGTACAGACCTAACTTCACCCCTTTAATAAAGGCACTTTTCATTTTAAATATTATCTGATATTTTAGTTTAATTTCTCTCTTTTTCATAAACTTACATATCTAATATCGTCGAATCAATGAAACTTTCTCGCCTGCATGCACACAAGCATTCTAATCAACAAAAACAATCATATAGATTTTCAAGTATTTTGTTTTTTGTGGTTTCAGCAAAGGGCTGGGCCGAAGAGCTCTAGGAAGAAACATTTGATCATCTTTTCCATCTTTTCTTAGATTTTTTCAATTGTCTTGTTTTTTAAAAATATTTGTTTAATTTGTACGTTCTGTATTGGTTTAAACGTATTAATTTTAACAGAAGAACTTATCGATTCCTCCATATATTGTTCCCAGTATCAATCAGTCTTTGTTGTGTCAACTTGTGTATTCTCGTCATTTCACATGGAATCATTAAGTATAAAACATGTAAGTACCGTATATTTTTAAATGGTAAAGAAATAAATTCTATAACTTCGCCTATGTGACAAGTATTTTTATATTGTTTTACAAATGAGTCTCAATAGTTATCGTTGTACTTCTGTCGAAAACTTTTTGCAATTTTTAGTGCTAAACCATACTTAGCAAAGTAAACAATTCTAATGATATAAAAATAGCACAAAATAAACAGAAATTTATGGTAATGCTTATTTTAAATACGCCTTTTTGTGGAATGTGGTACAAAATGTAAGGCACGCCCGTTGTACTTGGCGTTACATATAGGCTAAACTAGTGGTCTGCAAAGTCAGGCATTACAGTGCTGTATGTGAAATATATTGTAACTATTTTGAATAATATAAAATATGTCTGACACAACGTTGTTCGAGGCTTCAGAATGCTCACTCTAAATAATAGACTTAAAATTAGCACATATAGTGTTTTACCAGGTCGCCTGATTCATCGCATACAAGGCATGCATCTTTTGATCAGAAGTAGTGAGTATAGACAGACATGTTATTTAATGACTCTGCTATAATATCCTGTAAGCGTATCAATTATATTTAAACCTATTTTTTAATGATTATATTTTCTTCACTGACACTGCATTGTGGATTGATCAGCTGGCAGACTTCATTGTGATAAGTCATCAAAATGCTTACTATCGTAAAACTCAGCCACTGGCCTTCGGCGTTTTTAACGTTCGTCATTGTTGTAAATGTTAACCGTTAATCATTGTTTACTGACGTATGTTCCATAAACCCATCAACAATCTAACGAGCAAATGTTAGGTGATTATAGAATTTTCATCGTGGTCTATCATCTAAAGTTCAAGTCATTCGGGTTTAACGTTTAAAGTTTATTTATTGTAATTGTTTGCTGACATGCATAGTAATATTGATTTTACACACAAATAGATTTCCCATCCAATGTTAAATTTTGAGTCTCAAAATATCATCTGTTTTTGTGATCCATTGTGGTGCGCTAGTGTAGTCCCATGTAATAATGTAATGCAGTTTAAACCAGCTGTGCGGGCCACACTAACCAAATTACTGACACAAATATTCATATTAGATGGAATATCTATTTTGGGTGTATATAATCAAGGGTAGTTACAGTAATGTTTTAGTAATATAATGTGCTTTAAGGAATAATACATGAATTCCAAAATGAAATGCAATCAATTCCGAACCTTACAGTAAACTTTATACATCATTGTGGATTGAACGTCCTTGATATTGTTACGTCTGGTCAACATTTAAAAAATTTAAATATCATACAAAACAGTTTCATTCATAACTATTATTAACATCCTAGTCCACTACTAAATGCTTGGAATGTCGGGCATGGCTTTTATTTTGAACCACATTCCACGTAAAGGCGTTGATTTACGTAAAATATATATCACTAGGAATGAATATTTATTTGTACTATTTTTATAATACCAAGCATCTTTACTTAAGTCACCGTAAGATAATAATGTTTTCTCGTGTAGAAAAATAAAACACTCAGCTAACGACAAACATATTTCCTGCAAAGGTAAAAACTTCAAATGTTTCATCTTATCGGGTTTGATCTCATACTGCGAAAATTTCAAGTAATGCTCACGTTCAGGTTTCAAAAGCTAATGTTGTAGAGAAAATTTTTTGTTAAACTAGAACAAAAAACTAAGAGTGTAAATTTCATCGAACTGACCATTTATGTAGATAATATAAACGTGCAGCTCTTATTTTATTTTCAGTTTCGGAACTTGGAAAAGTCAAAAATATTGGAGGAAACCCTAAATTAATTGTTCGACAATATAAAATTGAATTTTAATAAGTTACAGTTATACTGAAGTGGAGTATCACATATTCATTGTCTTCTTCTGAATCATTACTTACATGATTTGTAAAAGTTAAATTATACCAACTGCAACAAAAATCAATTGTCAATGTCTTGTGTGATGTCTCGTACACGTTGGCCGATTATAGTTTTTTAATTTGAGCTTGAGGACATCCTGTTTTTATACAGTGAGTGGATGGTTCTCTGTAAAGAACGCTCTGCAGGCGTTGGGGGTTGTTATAGATAATTCTTTAAATTTTCTGTTGGTACTTAAGAATTTGGGGACAATACCCAAATGTTTTACTTTGTATTATTTTTGTAACATTTCCTTTACCTAACTCTGCGTAGTATTATAGAAAAGTACTTCGAGAACAGATGAAGCCAGTCTGTTGAGAAATGGCATCGCTGTCCTTTCCGAGCTTTCAGTTAGTTTTAGCGAGCATAAAAAAATTAAAGATCGTCTTATTTTACCAGGCGAAGTTAGGGGTAAGAAGGCCCTCTCTAACACTTAATCTAGGGACCAACGGCTTAAGGGTGACTTCCGAACCACCACCAGTGACAGGGCAGGCGTGCTACATGCAAAGACGGATCGCTCAGTCGGTCACCCATCCAGACAGCCATGCTCGATCTTGCGATAACGTCGAGACCCTCCGGTCAAGGCCACTGGCAATATGTTGCTGATTAACAACGTTGTGAATATGCCAATTAGGTGTAGATTGTTTATTTTCAACGTTAGCTGTTTAGTGGGTCTACTACGCAGATATGCGATTAGATGCTAATATGCCCTCATCTTTAATGTTAATGTATGAAAGTTGTTATTGTCTGTAGGAACCGTCAATCATACCACTATGATCAGCTTGATTGCTGTTAAAGACAGAAGTGGGCTAATACAACCACCCGAAAGTGTTGTATGGATGAGCACATCGTAGTTGTACCTCAACATAACTCCATAGTGAGGGTTAGGAAAAGGGTCTTGTGACCAAACATCCCACAGTAGTTGCACCTCAACATAACTCCATAGTGAGGGTTAGGAAAAGGGTCTTGTGACCAAACATCCCACAGTAGTTGCACCTCAACATAACTCCATAGTGAGGGTTAGGAAAAGGGTCTTGTGACCAAACATCCCACAGTAGTTGTACCTCGACATAACTCCATAGTGAGGGTTAGGAAAAGGGTCTTGTGACCAAACATCCCACAGTAGTTGCACCTCAACATAACTCCATAGTGAGGGTTAGGAAAAGGGTCTTGTGACCAAACATCCCACAGTAGTTGCGCCTCGACATAACTCCATAGTGAGGGTTAGGAAAAGGGTCTTGTGACCAAACATCCCACAGTAGTTGCACCTCAACATAACTCCATAGTGAGGGTTAGGAAAAGGGTCTTGTGACCAAACATCCCACAGTAGTTGCGCCTCGACATAACTCCATAGTGAGGGTTAGGAAAAGGGTCTTGTGACCAAACATCCCACAGTAGTTGCACCTCGACATAACTCCATAGTTAGGGTTAGGAAAAGGGTCTTGTGACCAAACATCCCACAGTAGTTGCACCTCGACATAACTCCATAGTGAGGGTTAGGAAAAGGGTCTTGTGACCAAACATCCCACAGTAGTTGCGCCTCGACATAACTCCATAGTGAGGGTTAGGAAAAGGGTCTTGTGACCAAACATCCCACAGTAGTTGCGCCTCGACATAACTCCATAGTGAGGGTTAGGAAAAGGGTCTTGTGACCAAACATCCCACAGTAGTTGCACCTCGACATAACTCCATAGTGAGGGTTAGGAAAAGGGTCTTGTGACCAAACATCCCACAGTAGTTGCACCTCAACATAACTCCATAGTGAGGGTTAGGAAAAGGGTCTTGTGACCAAACATCCCACAGTAGTTGCGCCTCGACATAACTCCATAGTGAGGGTTAGGAAAAGGGTCTTGTGACCAAACATCCCACAGTAGTTGCACCTCGACATAACTCCATAGTGAGGGTAGGAAAAGGGTCTTGTGACCAAACATCCCACAGTAGTTGCACCTCGACATAACTCCATAGTGAGGGTTAGGAAAAGGGTCTTGTGACCAAACATCCCACAGTAGTTGCGCCTCGACATAACTCCATAGTGAGGGTTAGGAAAAGGGTCTTGTGACCAAACATCCCACAGTAGTTGCACCTCAACATAACTCCATAGTGAGGGTTAGGAAAAGGGTCTTGTGACCAAACATCCCACAGTAGTTGCACCTCAACATAACTCCATAGTGAGGGTTAGGAAAAGGGTCTTGTGACCAAACATCCCACAGTAGTTGCGCCTCGACATAACTCCATAATGAGGGTTAGGAAAAGGGTCTTGTGACCAAACATCCCACAGTAGTTGCACCTCAACATAACTCCATAGTGAGGGTTAGGAAAAGGGTCTTGTGACCAAACATCCCACAGTAGTTGTGCCTCGACATAACTCCATAGTGAGGGTTAGGAAAAGGGTCTTGTGACCAAACATCCTACAGCAGTTGTACCTCGACATAACTCCATAATGAGGGTTAGGAAAAGGGTCTTGTGACCAAACATCCCACAGTAGTTGCGCCTCGACATAACTCCATAGTGAGGGTTAGGAAAAGGGTCTTGTGACCAAACATCCCACAGTAGTTGCACCTCAACATAACTCCATAGTGAGGGTTAGGAAAAGGGTCTTGTGACCAAACATCCCACAGTAGTTGCGCCTCGACATAACTCCATAGTGAGGGTTAGGAAAAAGGTCTTGTAACAAAACATCCCACAGTAGTTGTACCTCGACATAACTCCATAGTGAGGGTTAGGAAAAGGGTCTTGTGACCAAACATCCCACAGTACTTGCACCTCAACATAACTCCATAGTGAGGGTTAGGAAAAGGGTATTGTAACAAAACATCCCACAGTAGTTGTACCTCAACATAACTCCATAGTGAGGGTTAGGAAAAGGGTCTTGTGACCAAACATCCCACAGTAGTTGCACCTCAACATAACTCCATAGTGAGGGTTAGGAAAAGGGTCTTGTAACAAAACATCCCACAGTAGTTGTACCTCAACATAACTCCATAGTGAGGGTTAGGAAAAGGGTCTTGTGACCAAACATCCCACAGTAGTTGCACCTCAACATAACTCCATAGTGAGGGTTAGGAAAAGGGTCTTGTGACCAAACATCCCACAGTAGTTGTGCCTCGACATAACTCCATAATGAGGGTTAGGAAAAGGGTCTTGTGACCAAACATCCCACAGCAGTTGTACCTCGACATAACTCCATAGTGAGGGTTAGGAAAAGGGTCTTGTGACCAAACATCCCACAGTAGTTGTACCTCGACATAACTCCATAGTGAGGGTTAGGAAAAGGGTCTTGTGACCAAACATCCCACAGTAGTTGCACCTCAACATAACTCCATAGTGAGGGTTAGGAAAAGGGTCTTGTGACCAAACATCCCACAGTAGTTGTGCCTCGACATAACTCCATAATGAGGGTTAGGAAAAGGGTCTTGTGACCAAACATCCCACAGTAGTTGTACCTCAACATAACTCCATAATGAGGGTTAGGAAAAGGGTCTTGTGACCAAACATCCCACAGTAGTTGTACCTCGACATAACTCCATAGTGAGGGTTAGGAAAAGGGTCTTGTGACCAAACATCCCACAGTAGTTGTACCTCGACATAACTCCATAGTGAGGGTTAGGAAAAGGGTCTTGTGACCAAACATCCCACAGTAGTTGCACCTCAACATAACTCCATAGTGAGGGTTAGGAAAAGGGTCTTGTGACCAAACATCCCACAGTAGTTGTGCCTCGACATAACTCCATAATGAGGATTAGGAAAAGGGTCTTGTGACCAAACATCCCACAGTAGTTGTACCTCAACATAACTCCATAATGAGGGTTAGGAAAAGGGTCTTGTGACCAAACATCCCACAGTAGTTGTACCTCGACATAACTCCATAGTGAGGGTTAGGAAAAGGGTCTTGTGACCAAACATCCCACAGTAGTTGTACCTCGACATAACTCCATAGTGAGGGTTAGGAAAAGGGTCTTGTGACCAAACATCCCACAGTAGTTGCACCTCAACATAACTCCATAGTGAGGGTTAGGAAAAGGGTCTTGTGACCAAACATCCCACAGTAGTTGTACCTCGACATAACTCCATAGTGAGGGTTAGGAAAAGGGTCTTGTGACCAAACATCCCACAGTAGTTGTACCTCAACATAACTCCATAGTGAGGGTTAGGAAAAGGGTCTTGTGACCAAACATCCCACAGTAGTTGTGCCTCGACATAACTCCATAGTGAGGGTTAGGAAAAGGGTCTTGTGACCAAACATCCCACAGTAGTTGTACCTCGACATAACTCCATAATGAGGGTTAGGAAAAGGGTCTTGTGACCAAACATCCCACAGTAGTTGAACCTCGACATAACTCCATAGTGAGGGTTAGGAAAAGGGTCTTGTGACCAAACATCCCACAGTAGTTGTACCTCGACATAACTCCATAGTGAGGGTTAGGAAAAGGGTCTTGTGACCAAACATCCCACAGTAGTTGCACCTCAACATAACTCCATAGTGAGGGTTAGGAAAAGGGTCTTGTGACCAAACATCCCACAGTAGTTGTGCCTCGACATAACTCCATAATGAGGGTTAGGAAAAGGGTCTTGTGACCAAACATCCCACAGTAGTTGTACCTCAACATAACTCCATAATGAGGGTTAGGAAAAGGGTCTTGTGACCAAACATCCCACAGTAGTTGTACCTCGACATAACTCCATAGTGAGGGTTAGGAAAAGGGTCTTGTGACCAAACATCCCACAGTAGTTGTGCCTCGACATAACTCCATAGTGAGGGTTAGGAAAAGGGTCTTGTGACCAAACATCCCACAGTAGTTGTACCTCGACATAACTCATAATGAGGGTTAGGAAAAGGGTCTTGTGACCAAACATCCCACAGTAGTTGTACCTCAACATAACTCCATAGTGAGGGTTAGGAAAAGGGTCTTGTGACCAAACATCCCACAGTAGTTGCACCTCAACATAACTCCATAATTAGGTTCACTAAAAAAAGTTCCATAGTAAAGTACGGAAATGATTCAATTACACAGTAAACAACAAGTAAACAAAAACAGTAAGTAGGCCTAATTGAAATAAATCGAAAAATACGTTACATATTTTAATGAAAGTTAGTACCTAGGGGGTTTTTAAGTCACTTATTATGATTTTAACACAAAATATTGTAAAACAAAATGGCGGATGGGAAATCATGCTTTTTCTAGATTACTTACTTTTTTCTAAGAAATTGTACAAAAATATGTATACATATATTTTTTCTTTTTTTAAAATCATATTTACGTGTTTATAAAAGTTGTTTATTACTAATGGAACGCTGAAAAATAAGGAAAAACCAAGATAGTGGATGAAGAATGTATAAAAATTACAATAATACAAATTTATATTCAAAATAATTAACAAGAGGTTTCATAGCTCCCTTATTACGATTTCAACAATACAATAATGATACTTGTACATGAAAATGGTGGATGAAAAGTCATAGTTTTTACCATTTTCTAAGATTTTACGCAAAAAGTAGTACCTAATTAAATATTTAAATATATAAAAATCAAACTTGTTTTGCACATTGTTTATAATTATGGTTTAATGATAGTTGCAACAAATTACGGTTGTTGCGGAAACTTTTCAAAAATTAATCATGGTTGGAAAATTCAGGAAAATCACGATTGAATTTGTTTTTCAAAATAGTTGATAAAGGGTTTTTGGGTCCTTGATACATAATTTTAGCTACATAAAAATATAAAACAAATTCGCGAATAGAAAATCTTTGATATCCAATAACTGCTACGAATAAAGTATTACAAAACACTTGTAAATATCATATGCTTGTTGACAACTATCAATTGTCAAAATTGAAAATATATCAAATGTACATCTACTGAATTAAAAATAATAAATGTTATATAGAAAATATAAAATTAGTTGTACAAAATTTGTTAGTTTTAAAGGGTTTACTAATCTTGTCATGTAAAAAAAAAATCACTTTTCATCAATCATTTTTTTCTGTTAAAGATATTTTGATATATAAGGTCTCAATAGACAGGTAACTTTATACTCAATAAGTAAATTTCATGTCACTTTTAAATTAAATTAGAACCTTCTTATATATTTGAGGCAAAATCATACCATTTCAGAAGAAAAACCCCCGAATCAGTAAATTCAAATACTCATATGTTTGTACAGGCAAATAGAATAATAAAAAAGGAAATTTTTTGGGTAAACCACTACTAAAAATTTATTCACTTGTAAAAAACTCTCTTGATAAAAGCAACTATTTTCCATTATCAGTCAAAATATGATATTCGTTTTTGAAGAACCCGAAATTTACCAATTTTCAAAGTGCTGCCATGTTTTTAATATAAGTCCAAAACGTCCAACGATTTTTGAGCATGTGAACAGATGTATGATATGACTTTTTTATATTTAAATTTTTCTCCCTAAGACCAAAGTCCAGTTGGCAACAGTTTATTAACAACAAAGTTCCAATGAACTGAATAGTTAGCCAACAAATATTTAGCTATAGGTTTTTTAATTTTGTATTGTAAGAACCTTATTATTATTCAGTTTTTTATAATTTTATCCTTCTTAAATTTCGTCTCAAACATTGTTTTGTACGAGTCACCATCTTTGAGATATTCACGTCGAAATATTTATTTATTGTCAAAAGCGCCATCTTAAAATGCTATATATGGTCTTTGGCTAGTCGTAAAAAAATAAAAAGGAAAGAATCTGAATTGATAGCTTTATATAATTTATCAAATACACATGCAGTTATCTAAAGAACCGACGGTCTGTTATTACATAATTAGGAAAGATTTTCAATGCTACAACTTTTTTATATAATAATTGTGGAATAGCAGTTTTGGAAAACAAGCAATGAATTAAACATAAAAGTATTTTTTTCTACTTTCTAAATATAGCAATTAAAAGTTCAAAACCAATCCGGATAATGATATTCCTTGATAAATAAGCTGAAACGCCGGTTTTACTATTTGAAGTAAGTTCAGCTGATGTAGACAATCCAAGAAGAAGAATACATAGTTAACAAGGTTTTAACAAAATAACTCTCTTAAGCAAATTGCCTTAGTTATAAGTTAAAATGAACTAATATATACGGCCTGTGTGGATCGTAGTACAGAACTGTTTCAACATATAGATTTGTTACATTTACATTCCAGTCTCGCGTAGCGCTTCACCCACTCTTGTAGTGTTGAAGCCACGTGATTCTCACGATTCGATAAAAATATAGATTTGTTACATATAGATTTGTTATATTTACTTTCCAGTCTCGCGTAGCGCCTCACCCACCCTTGCAGTGTTGTGCAAGGGTGTTAGCCACGAGTTCATATTGATTCGATACATTTAGATTCGTTACATATAGATTAGATACTTTTACAGTTTATTTAGACCAGTTACATTTTACTTTAATCTCAAGTTTTGTCACAGTTTCAATAGTTCTTACCATTACCTTCAATATCAATATACTCAGTGATCACATCTCATTTTGTTTCATTAATTATTATTTACCGTTTCCGAATTGGCTTACCGCGGCATTCATACGCCGTAACATTTTGGTGTTTCATTGGAAGCCACAGATCACAAAGGCCTACCATTGAGGCTCCACTACTAAGTAGGACGTTCCCGTGGGGCTTTGCAACTTTAGAATTTTTTAAAATTATGTTTAACTCTTTAAATATGTAAAGCCTCAATTAAAATAAAAAAATATGCACATAGCCAACAAATAAGAATAAATTCATTTCCCAACATTTGAAATTAGTTGGAAAATACCCACTAATTGGGTACCTATAACACCCAATTAGTGGGCAATCTCTTTTATTTAATAATAAAACAATAGCTCAATTATATTTTGAAGTATATTCCATGATTTTAAGTTAAACAAATTCCTATTGCTTAGATTGAAGTTCAGGCAACATCGTACATCACTTTAACTTCTCTTTATCAATAAAGTATTCAATCTAATTGTAAGAAAATTTCTTTAATTTGGTAGTAAAATTAATATATCAAAATAATTTACTGTAAGAGAGTGTCAATAAAATTTTGCTTGGATCTTAGTTTAAACAGCGCATTAATAAAATTATACTTGTTGAGTAAATACCACGTGCGTGTGTGTGGGTATTACTCTACTGGATCTAAAATACCAAGATCTCTTGAGTACAAAAAACTTGGCTGTTTCGCTTTTATATGAATCCGGGAAGCTGGATATCGATAAAGCTGTTCACTTTTTTCCTGAAAGCCGTTATTTTTTAAACTGGTCCCTAAAGTTCCTATTTTTTAAGATTTGGTGGGAAAATTCCATAATGTAATAATTAAAAAATATATATGCTCTAAAATAGATATTTACTTCTTAATTTGTTCGTTTACCTTAAAGAATATTCTTGAAACTGTTGTCTATTTTATAGTTTGATCTACGTGAGAGTTTTAGCCACTTCAAACTATCATCCATTTTGAATGAAATTGGAATAGTTTCAGAAACGTTCTTCTTCATCAATTTCTTAATCACTGTGTCGTTTGGACACATGGAACACGACGCGAGTACTACCGTACGTGTATGAGTGGGTAGGCACAGAGAAAATGAAACAGTGGCAGCTTTCTTATGGTTGTAGCGAACGCCTAAGAGGCAGTTATAGATTATAACTATATACATCTGTAATAATCTACTCCATTTATCCTTGAGGATTTGTGGGATTAAGGGAGGGACTGTCATCGTATGGAACTGAAGAAATAACTACTCCACAAACATTTAGTTCATTATTGGATACGACCACTGCTTCTTTCTTCTCTGTTGATGGGTGAGTTAGTACCACCGTACGTGTACGGGTGGGTATATGACTTAAACACATCCAAACAAGACAATTGTTTCGGTTTTTTGTCCCTTGTTAATCAGTCATCATCATACAACGGAAAAATATAAAAAGAAAGAAATCGATTATTCCTTTATATAATCTGACATGGAAGACATGTTTAGAAAATTTCAAAGCAACATCTTATGAAATATATTAATTTTCTTTCGTTCACAGAATTTTGTACTTAAATAACTATAAACGTGAGTCGCTACGCTCGTGATACCTCGTTTCGGCATCGGTAGGCTATGGGATTAAGTTAACATTATAAGGCCAACTGTATATAGGACTATTAATACCAACGAAACAAATATTTAGTACTGTTTATTTCATGTTAATCAAGAGTAACAAACAAATATTTAGTAGTCTACTGTTTATTTCATGTTAATCAAGAGTAACAAACAAATATTTAGTAGTCTACTGTTTATTTCATGTTAATCAAGAGTAACAAACACATATTTAGTACTGTTTATTTCATGTTAATCAAGAGTAACAAACAAATATTTAGTAGTCTACTGTTTATTTCATGTTAATCAAGAGTAACAAACAAATATTTAGTACTGTTTATTTCATGTTAATCAAGAGTAACAAACAAATATTTAGTAGTCTACTGTTTATTTCATGTTAATCAAGAGTAACAAACAAATATTTAGTACTGTTTATTTCATGTCAATCAAAAGTAACAAACACATATTTAGTACTGTTTATTTCATGTTAATCAAGAGTAACAAACAAATATTTAGTACTGTTTATTTCATAACAATCAAGAGTAACAAACAAATATTTAGTACTGTTTATTTTATGTTAATCAAAAGTAACAAACACATATTTAGTACTGTTTATTTCATGTCAATCAAAAGTAACAAACACATATTTAGTACTGTTTATTTCATGTTAATCAAGAGTAACAAACAAATATTTAGTAGTCTACTGTTTATTTCATGTTAATCAAGAGTAACAAACAAATATTTAGTACTGTTTATTTCATGTCAATCAAAAGTAACAAACACATATTTAGTACTGTTTATTTCATGTCAATCAAGAGTAACAAACAAATATTTAGTACTGTTTATTTCATAACAATCAAGAGTAACAAACAAATATTTAGTACTGTTTATTTCATGTCAATCAAGAGTAACAAACAAATATTTAGTACTGTTTATTTCATGTCAATCAAGAGTAACAAACAAATATTTAGTTTAGTATTGTTTTTGCTTAACAGCTGTTTATGACGCAAAAAAATCAGACGGTTTTAATACACACTAAAAATACGCAATGTTTACACCAGTAAAAACATAAACAGCTGTTATAAGTCGCTTTCAGACGTTTTGGCGAAGCAGTTTGCGTGGGTGTATTAAATTGAGCAGCCGCACACTTCCCCGACACGACGAAAAAAACGTCGCTAGGCGTCTTTGAAGGCGTTTTGGCGAAGGTCCCCACAGTTTTTTCATCAACAAAAAGCTATCGAGAAAAACATACTGCGCATGTGCCAACTATAAGTGCATTTGTTTATCAATTTATAGTAGGTCAAAATATATTTACATTTAATTCAATACCAACAATATTACAATACTCTATACAAGGTGGAAAAATATGGAAATGCTTCCACAACTTTTTTATAACTTTACTTGTAAAAGTAAAATCTTTTACATGATCAAGTTTACAAAGAACTCACTTTTTGACGACTTTAGTGACATTTCATCCTTTCAGTGGGACGGCCCGCGAAGAGTTAAACGAAGCTCTTCAACGTAAGCCTATGCCCAGTTTGGTATCAATTAAAAGGTCAAGAGAAATTAATTGCGGCAAACCGGTCTTCGAACGGTTTATCCTTTCTAGAGTAACTAATTTGAACAGAATTATTTCTACGCTATTTAATGGTTTAAAGTTAATTATTCGGATCAAAAATTATACTTTATGGAACACAATTATAAAAAAAATTATACCATCAAATTATTTATGAAAAAATTACGTTGTTGTGAAATCGTTTCCATGTTTTTTCCACCCTGTATACTAAATAGAAACTGTTAAAAAAATGTGTTCGTCAAAAAAGTCGTAATTATTTGTTTGTACAAAAAACTTTTTATCAATTTAGTGAAGTAATTTTTCTCGACACTTAGTGAGTTACAAACACTAAACATGTCTTCCTATCAAACCGTTGATATAAAAAACCGTAATATGTGCTGACTGGTTTGATGAGCGCCGGACCGTGAAAACGTTGCCGTCCCTTGCCAACCAGCCTGTATAATTTAGCCACTACGTTTACACCCGCTTTTAGTGCATATCCTCACAATAATTAAAATTGGCTCTTTACCGGGAATTAAATATTTAAAAATTTGAAAAACTTAAATATATTTATATTTCTTACATTAATATCCATTTTTAGTCCATATTCCATCCCTACCTCAAACGTTTTTCAAAAGTTCTATTTTGGACATATCAAGTTGCCCCCCCCCCCTTATTTCCCACAAAAGTCTCTGGGCTCTGTTAATATTAAATTTAATTAAATACAATTATTTTTTTGTTGTAGGTCTAACAAAAATAATAGTTTGACACAATTTTACTCTAAGAGTGAACATCGTTGTAAACAATCAATTCAATCTTAGAACTAAGCGGCCGGTGTCATAACTAGAATCAAATCAAATAAAAAATCGGTTTATTCTCAAAAAATTAAAGTGCAATAGTAACAATTCGAATACAAAATACAGCTGAGAATGATCTTCTCATGGGCTAAAGCCTAAGCGAGAGGACCGAATCTTTATTTTCCGGTGACAACCGCGTCAAGGTGGTATGTACATTATTTACAAAGTAACCAGACGTTTCGCCCATAATGTGATGTGGAATCCTCAGTGGTATCGCTGAGACTGAGATCAGCGAATGACCTTCCAGCTATATAGCAGGTGGTGGGATGGGGACTGGTATTGCACAGTATGGGTGAAACGTCTGGTTACTTTGTAAATAATGTACATAGCACCTTGACGCGGTTGTCACCGGAAAATACAGATTTTAGTTATAATCAAATAAATGTTTCACGTCCCAAATTATACAGCAATCAGAGAGTGGCGTTAGTTACAGCGTCCCAAGATCTTAGTGGCAGGGTTAAGTTTACAGTTGAGTTTGGTCTCCTCTCCCTGCTTCTATTTGGAACTGAATATGAGTGAAGTGTGATTACTCCATAAGGAATTATTTACTTTCATATCAATATTCTTTTGATTAAGTCCATTAGGAATTGAACGCTCATTAATGTTTTCCATCAGAGAGTGTCTCGATTGATGCAAACGTAACTTCACTTAAGAAAACATTTTGGCGAAGGTAAATAAATCTTCGATTTTTTACGGTATTTGTTTACTAGAGCTTTTTCACACAATCACGTTTTGAACGCAGTGTTGACATTGTAATACAAACAACGTAATTTAAATTTCTTGTCGAATTATGTAACTAAAGTCGATGTCATGCGATAACTGTTCATCGTATGCCTACATAGAGTAGTCGTGAGTAACGTATGTACTTAGAAGTAACGAACACGTGTGGGCTGTGATTTAGTGTTGCTTACACATGTATTCAAGGTAAGCATGCTGGAAAATCAAGCTCGGGTTGGCAGTGACGTTTTGTTGGTATTTCTCGCAAGAAAGTCAAATCCCACAGCGAGTACACTGTGTATTATAGAACCGTTATTTTAAAATAATCACTGATTTACAAAACAAAAACGAAGCTACTCTGAACATTGTTTTATATTTACATTTTTATATTCACCAACATATCGATATATCGCAAACCAAATATCGATCTAACGATAATATCGAAAAAATCGATATAGCGGATAATCGATGTATCGAATTGTAAATTATTTATCTGTTTAGAATTATGCACTAACTCTTATGTCATGACCAAATATACATTCATTTTTTGCTGTCACTATTTAGAATAGCCCACTGAAATGTAAAAATCAAATATATTTATCTACTCGAAACAAGTTGTGGTCTGTGGGATTGAATGAAAAAAATTCAAAATAACTATACCTTTAATTATTATGGTAATTATAAAATAATAATGTAATAAGATTGCTATTTTTTTACATTTAAAAATGACAATAGCCTTCTTTTAAACACTAAAAACTAAACAAATTAATTCACTAAACTACATTTTAGTGCGTTAACACGTAAAAATACGAAATAAAGTTTCTTTATTATTTCAGTGCATGTTTTGTAGGCATAAGAGGCAATTTAAATATTTTTTTTTCGAATCTTGATGATTTTGAAAAAGAGAGAATATCGACAATATTAAGTGATATGATATATCGAACCAAAATATCGAATGGGCGATATTATCGAAAGAAAATACCGATACTAATATATCGATATATTGAACCATATTTATCGATATTTTCAATATATCGATATATCGTTGCTAACCATATGCATAGGTGTGATTTTCTCTTTTATGTGGCTTTGGTCATGTGTGATTTTGGCTTTGATTTGGGCATATATCGAAACCACCTGATGATGTAAAATATTGTGTTGTCTTTATATTGTGCAGTGTCGCTTGAATATACTAAAAACGAAAACAGATATGGGGACGCACAAGAAACTATAAACAGCCAATGCACAGTAGACTATCAATCTGGGCGGCAAAAACTAGGATACACGAATTTTATTCTCTTAGAAAACGAATTTATTAATTAGGAGTTTAATTTTTTAATAGTTTTTTTTTATATTTGAAGATGTAATGTTACACTTGAGTCAGTGTATGTTGTGTTGATTAAACGGAACAACCCAGTTGCCAGTTGCCTCACCTTTTGTAACACAATATGATCTGGAAAGTCCACGATTTGGTGTGGTAATTTGCTACAGGTCCGAAATCCTGTAACGGATACAGGTGTACCGATTAAGTGTTGTTTTTCGGCTGGTTTTCCCATTAGTCCTGATTCACTCTCCTCATAGCGCTAACCTATCAACTCTGATGACCAAATATACAGTCATCAACTCTGATGACATTTTCTGTTATGAGAGGGCTGACTACAATCAGCAAGATTTATTAATACTTGTCGAGGTGATTTTTTAATGATCATAAAAATATAAATAAAAATTTTTTTTATTTTTATAGAACTCTCTAAATCTAACAAAAGGATATTTCAGTGTAGTATTCCTTCCCTACGAAGTGGGAAAACACTATTAGTTATATAAAAATCACACTGTGTGCTATTTTATATCCATGGTAGCAGAAAGTGCTAAGGTCATCCGTATAAGCTTAGACATAAGCAAGATTATGGAAGATAATGACATATAATTTCAAATCAAGAATGGAACTACCGTCCTTTAATTTCTTAAAATTTGGTGATCCACATCTGGGAAACAAGTGTACAAAATTTATAAATTTAATTAAACTCTTTCTCTCTGTCCATGCATACGTTCTTTCACAGTAAACACAGTCTCTACACAGACGATTCTTTACAGAAATGAAACTCTCTTTTCATACACCAAGTCCTCCACATTAATCAAATTCTCTCTATACATGCATACGATCCTTCTGAGTATTACAACTCACACTTTTAATGCACCACGTCTTTAACAGTAATAACATTCTCTCTGTACATTCTTTCAATCCTTCAGAGTAATAAAACTCACACTTTTAATGCACCAAGCCTTTCACAGTAATAAAATTGTCTCTATACATGCATACGATCCTTCAGAGTAATACAACTAACACTTTTCATGTTCAAGTCTCACAATCATCATAATATATATCCCAGCGTAAGATGCTGAACAGGATCAAACTACAGTATAATCATGTATATATTTCTTTACATTCATCACACCCCGTCTCTCCATACGCCTTGCCGGCATGATGGCTCGGACTGCGGAGGGCAAGCTCCAAGGTTCGAATCCCCACCCAGCCAACGGTCGGTGCTTCACTCGTTGAATATAGTTCACGCACAGGCCTTAGACCTATGTGAACTGACGAGTGAAGTAAAAAAATATGTATGTTCTTTCACGACCCTATTCATGCATATGATTTTTGAAGGTAGGTAATCAACTTTTCTGTTTCCTCGTTTGTACTATTCATAATTATTAATAACGTTCTCTCTATTTTACTTTACTATTTTTTTCTTATAAACTACATTTTACTTAATTTTAATTCTTATAATTCCACAGGAAAAGCCAGTGTTGAAAGGTCAGAATAAAATACTTGTTTGTTTAAACATGCTAATATATATACTTCTTGTGGAATCCAAACAGTCATCTTCTGGCCTAAACATGACTTCAGCGGGTGATATGATTTTATCTAGATCTCGTCATATGTTATAAATTTTTAGAAAACTTTTTAAACAAGTCGTTTTTTAAAAATGTTTAATGTTTAACATTTATATCATGCATAGTCTAATAAGAAATGTTTTAGTAGTGTTACATGTTTGTACAATTTTTTTGTTTAGTTAATAAGGATAACCTTAGATAATAACGGGCTGCCAAGCCCGAACGGGAAATTAGTTTAATCCTGTAACATATCTCTAGCTTGTTAATAATCTAATACATGTGTTGGTGTTATCGGCGTTACATCTTTATAATAATTATGTATATGTTTTCGAAACTATTTAAATAAAATCTAATCGGAACAACTATAAATCCACCCACGTTCAGAGCTGGGATGCCTGTACCAACGAGAGGAACGGGACAGCCTCACAACTAAAACAAACCGCAACCTTCAACCAGCCGCATCAAGTTGAATATTGGTGTCAGGTTACTCAATCGGCTCTGTGAATCCATCAAAAGTGTATGTAGGATCGCTCATTCAACACTCTTATTAACTGTTTATGGAGTCGAAAGTAATTTGCTCCGTCGTCCTCAGGGTTCGTAGTTGTGGAGTTTTACAGCGAATTTAAATTTAAATTTTACCCTTTATTAAACCATAACACTTCATTTGATAAGTTTATGGTGTTTGTTTCAGTTATTTATTTATATAAATTTATAGTTGTTTTTTAATTTCCTATTCAGTCTGTCCTACAGCACGTTTGATGACCATGTCAGCCGTGAAGTTTTAAAGTCTACTCAAGATTTATATTGGAATTGTCATTAAATAAATCATCCTATAGGTATTGGCCAAGGTTTGGTCGTATTTGGTCACCATGACCTTGTAGAACATGGCCTCAGAACCAGTATTTTATCGTAACGTATAATTATTATAAACAAACGAATTTAAAATTGGCGTGTTTGAACAGTCCGTCTGTCAAAGTCCAAACAAGGATAAGTACCTACTGAAATCGTATTTTGTACAGTAAAATCCTTCTATACTCTATTTAAATGTGAACGAGAGCGAATCCGTGGATTTTTTGCGTTTTTCACTTTTCCTGAATTTTTTCATCTCAAATTGAACGTTTTGTCACTTCTCCTTCTCTTTGCCAGTTGAATCTAATATACCGTTACCTGAACTTTTGTCAGCTCAAACTGAACGTTTTGTCACTTCTCCTTCCCTTTTGCCAGTTGAATCTAACATACCGGTACCTGAACTGTTGTCAGCTCAAACTGAACGTTTTGTCACTTCTCCTTCTCTTTGGCAGTTGAATCAAACATACCGGTACCTGAACTGTTGTCAGCTCAAACTGAACGTTTTGTCACTTCTCCTTCTCTTTGCCAGTTGAATCTAATATACCGGCACCTGAAATTTTGTCAGCTCAAACTGAACGTTTTGTCACTTCTCCTTCCCTTTTGCCAGTTGAATCTAACATACCGGTACCTTAACTTTTGTCAGCTCAAACTGAACGTTTTGTCACTTCTCCTTCTCTTTGCCAGTTGAATCTAATATACCGGCACCTGAAATTTTGTCAGCTCAAACTGAACGTTTTGTCACTTCTCCTTCTCTTTGCCAGTTGAATCTAATATACCGGCACCTGAAATTTTGTCAGCTCAAACTGAACGTTTTGTCACTTCTCCTTCCCTTTTGCCAGTTGAATCTAACATACCGGTACCTTAACTTTTGTCAGCTCAAACTGAACGTTTTGTCACTTCTCCTTCTCTTTGCCAGTTGAATCTAATATACCGGCACCTGAAATTTTGTCAGCTCAAACTGAACGTTTTGTCACTTCTCCTTCCCTTTTGCCAGTTGAATCTAATATACCGGCACCTGAAATTTTGTCAGCTCAAACTGAACGTTTTGTCACTTCTCCTTCTCTTTGCCAGTTGAATCTAACATACCGGCACCTGAAATTTTGTCAGCTCAAACTGAACGTTTTGTCACTTCTCCTTCCCTTTTGCCAGTTGAATCTAACATACCGGTACCTTAACTTTTGTCAGCTCAAACTGAATGCTTTGTCACTTCTCTTCTTCTTTGCCAGTTGAATCTAACATACCGGAACCTGAACTTTTGTCAGCTCAAACTGAATGCTCTGCCACTTCTCCTTCCCATTGCCAGTTGAATATAATATCCCGGAACCTGAACTTTTGTCAGCTCAAACTGAATGCTTTGCCACTTCTCCTTCCCTTTGCCAGTTGAATATAACATACCGGCACCTGAACTTTTGTCAGCTCAAACTGAATGCTTTGTCACTTCTCCTTCCCTTTGCCAGTTGAATATAATATACCGGTACCTGAACTTTTGTCAGCTCATACTGAATGCTTTGTCACTTCTCCTTCCCTTTGCCAGTTGAATATAATATACCGGTACCTGAACTTTTGTCAGCTCAAACTGAATGCTTTGTCACTTCTCCTTCCCTTTGCCAGTTGAATATAATATACCGGTACCTGAACTTTTGTCAGCTCATACTGAATGCTCTGCCACTTCTCCTTCCCTTTGCCAGATGAATGTAATATACCTGTACCTGAACTTTTGTCAGCTCATACTGAATGCTCTGCCACTTCTCCTTCCCTTTGCCAGTTGAATATAATATATCGGTACCTGAACTTTTGTCAGCTTGTACTGAATGCTTTGTTTTTTTTAACATTTGATCAAATTAATACTTATATAAACCAAATACATTAGGAGTGAGTGGGAGAAACTTCACTGCCCTACATGTTTATTTTGGGTGGGTGGGAGAGTTTTTAACACACTACATGTATGGGTTGGTGGTAAGGCCATCGCCATTTTACATTTGTGGTTGGGAGGAGATCCATCATCACTGTACATGTGCGGGTGGGTTGGAGGGACATTACTACTGTAAATGTGTGGGGGAATGGAGTGTTATCTGTCAAAGAACTAGGGCGAAGATACAGGGGGCAAGGGGTGGGAAAGTCATCAACTATGTGAAGAATAAACCGCCAAGAGGAGAAAAATGTGGACAATAATACATGAAGATGAAGAAGACATGTTGTCCTTTGTGTTTTAGTTGATTTTGAAGGGTTGACAATCAAAATCCTTTGTGCACTAGATTTATAGAAATTAACAATGATTGTATTTATAAAAATCGTCATGGTTGAGAATTTTGACATATTCGTGTATATATATATATACTGTTTGTGTATATTTTTAGTTGTTGCTTTTAAGTTTTGTCTTAAGGGTGTTCGTACGGGCGCTCGCCCAGTTTACCACTCTAAGGAGTTTAGTTCTAGACTTTAGTTCATTGCAACTACCGCTAAGAGTAGTAAAGATCCTGTCTCACTAACGAACAAGCAATGTATTCCTCTCCCTTCTCCCCCCCCCTGATATCCCCCGTCACATTACTCTCTCATATATAGTAAACTCTAACATTAATTGTTACATATATTATTCATCTACTTTTTTAGCCAAAGATGATTGTACAAATTTCAACTCAAAATTTGAACAAATATAATTTATAGAAAAATAATTGGTAACACTTAAAAATATATAATTTTTTAGATTTACTATGCCCTAGGTTGGTTAGTACTTTTTTTCCAATATATTCTCAAAATTTATTAAGATATATCACACGGTTTGTTCATGAGCTATGCAGGAAAAAGGTCAAATTAGTCACTTTGGACAGCCATATCTCCATAGAGAATTTTTTTAGAATTTATTCCCGTAATACGTTTATTACTTACATAAATACTAACAATTTTATCCAAAAAATTTCAAAATTAATTTTCGATCGAACACCCTTAAATGATTTGAGAGGTTTTCTGTACAAAAATGTATTTCTACTTAAACAATACACCTTGCCGGTGTGGTGACTGGTCCAATGTTCTAAACCCCACTGAGCCACGGTCGGTACTTCACTCGTTGAATAAAGTTCATGAACAGACCTGCAGGGCCATATGAGCTGGCGAGTAAAGTTTTTTCTAAAAAAATTAAAAACATAAAAACAAAAAACAGTCCCCGTGTCCCTGCAAATCCATTAAAACCTTCGTTATTTGTCAGTAATGTTTTCCTGATGCATTTAACAATGACGGCAAGGACTATGTAGGTTTTCATTATCTGGAAACCTCCGACAAGGATGTGGCTTGCCTTGAGAATTTGGCCTAGGCACCGTCCAACTTGACGCTGACCCTTTACTGGCTGGCGACAGAATCGTAAGCCGTTGGACCTCCTCAGAATGTCTTTATAAAAGTAATTGATTCATTTGAAGAAAAGTGAATATATACTTCGGAATTTTTTATTGCATGGTTAAGGTAATTCTAAACGAAAAATTGTCTTTTGGAAAAAGGACACTGCGTATCTCATATGTAAACTATTCAAATATACTAAACTTAAACAACAAAGCTAAACTAAATTAACTAAAATGAAAGCACAATTAGTAGCATGAAAACCACAGTTTGTACAGTACAAAAAAATTGTCAAAAATTTACAGTATACTATTGAAACCTTCTTCTACACGTTCAGTGGAATTGTCTGTTAGAATTCATGATGTCTTTATAAATGTAATTAATTTATTTTAAAACTGAAACAAAAATTTATATGGATTTTTATTGCAAGATAAAGGTAGTTACATGGGTTTCATGTAAAACTGTGTTGTTAAAACCGCTAAGCATCCTGGAATGTTTAATTAAAGTAATTTAAGTTTTTATTATTGTATTTTGTATTTCGGATGTCACTTAGACAGTTAACATTCAAAAACCGTAAAAATCCCATTATCGTCAATGAAATAATATGGTGCTTCACAGCTGTTTGTTTAATTACATTATTTTTACGACCTTTGTGCCGTGTTTGCTTGGTTTACCCCACACTAAAGAGAAAAAAGAAACAGAAATCGCATCCAATAGTGCGTTAAATATGTGTCGAGTAGTTACTTCTCCAGTTTGCCATGCGATTGCAAGGGTCAGCACTGGTCAGTCACTTCCTTATTTCCGCTTAATCGTCAAGGATAAATGTAGTAATTACTAGTACAAGTGGATTAAGATGTAAATTAGTTGTAATCTTTTTATAACTGCCACTGAGGCGTTCGCTGCGGTCATAAGGAAGAAACCTGTGTTTGTTTTTCTCTGTGATGACATAGGCCTATATTTTACACCTTTACTACCACGAAGAAGTAATTTTTCCCTATTTATTGTAATATTCTTTTATATTATAACTATTACACATATGTTATTTACAACCACAATATAACTACAAATAGCCCTATAACCCGCGTTCCTTCTAAACTACTTTGTATTTGTAACCCTATTAGTATCACTCATTTGTACGCACCCTACATTATATTTCATCGCATGAAAGTTGTGCAATTCAGTTCAGGCTGCCTGAAAGTCGTCTCAACACAACCGTTTATCGCAGTTGCCGAGTGCAGTGCCTTTCCTCGCCACTTTGTCTTCTTCCATTTATGTTATTTATATTCAGTAGGATATCTTTGGGGGTGGTTCGGAAGTCACCCTTAAGCCGTTGTTCCCCAGGTTAAGTGTTAGAGAGGGCTTCTTAGCCCTAACTTTGCCCGGTGAAATAAGACGATCTTTTATCTTTTAGTCTAGTTTACTGATAATAAATGTAAGAATTGAAATTAGTTTCCTTCAGTCGTCTTACTTCAATTTAGTTTCAGTTTAACGTGAAATTTAAAATTAAGTAGATTAAGTTGTTACATAAGTTTTAAGTGTTTAGTTTAGACTCTTCAATATTAGAAAGAGTTGATATTACTTGACAAAATAGATTTTAAATATCGCTTCCCTACGTATTTATTCTAATAACCATGCCAATACTACATTTACAGCCATTTATGTAACAAAATAAATAACTGTCGTGATGTTAACATTAATGGTAGTCATTTCAATTGAAAACTTTATCAATAGGAAATGTGTGTACAGTACAACGATAGCCTTATGCGAATACAAGCTGGGCAGTCCTGACGACTTGGCAACTCTGCACATCTGACGTACCTTCGAACTATTTTCATGCAGTGAACTCTAGTGGATTCGTATGTTCCATCACATCACCGGTCTTTCAATAGAGCAAATTTAGGACGATGCTATCGTGCAAAGTAATTGCCCAAAAATTTGATTATACAACCTCAGTGCCTAATTTATGCCATACATAATGAAGATATTTTTTTCCTGACACTGAAGTCACATCGAGGAAAACCACAACAGGATGGAAACTTGCACGTTTTGAATGTATTGCAACATTTTTATCGTAAACCTTTATTCATTATCATTAGTTGTACATGCACAACTCATGAAAATTGTTATGTTATAATTTTGACGTAACTTTCAGTATACCCGAAACTTGTTTCAGCCTCCTCTCCCTTTATTTATGATATTTCCCCTTTAGCTGTAAAGAAATAACCATTCATTAAATATACGGTCAACAAAGTAGAAAGATGACATTTATTGTGGTTGCAGGATCTTCTTCTTAAAACCAGTGGGGAAGTTACAATTAATGTGAAATTTTTTTAAGGAAAAATTTGGGGAGAACACTTTTCTACTAATAGATTTAAGGTGTATAACGTCGAAATATTTTCGTTAGCCTAACCTAACCTAACATAACCTAACCTAACCTAACCTAACCTAACCTAACGCATAAATCCTTACGATTTAATTTCACTTTTATGGAGTATGATCCAATGAAAAATTACATTTTGGAATGAAAAAGAACGGTATTTTCATTTTATTGTTTTGTCTATTTAAAATGAAATAGGTATTTTATTTATTTATTAGGGGAGACCCCTGCCATGCTTCGCGCGCCAACCCCGCCACTCGCTACGCTCGACACACCTCGGCCTTCGGCCTCGGCATATGACTTTTGACTCCAAATAATAGTAGATTTACTATATAACTTAAAATCAGACCATAAAATTGCTGTATTTAAACTTATTTACAGCATCTCACTCACACTACTTGCGTTGCTACCTATTAATTAGTATAAATACCCTTTGTTTTTGTTTAACAGCTGAAGATTAAACTCTTAATACATCAATACGATAATGTCAAACATACAAAATAAACATGTTTATTTATTTACAGAACAGCTGTTATTAATTTACTAAAATCAACCAAATGTTATTCTTATAGAAGAAAGGAAATGTTAAGAGGCTGTTTGTACCCCTTAGGAATGGAATTACGGAAAATCCTTTCTTGGAGGGTCCCTTCCATAATAAAGCTAACTTCCTTTAAAATTTCGTGTAAATCCGGTCGGTGGTTTTTGAAATTTCATGATAAGTGAGTCAGTCAGTCAGTGGTATTTGGCTTTTATAAGTATAGATTTTTTTTAGAAAATGAAACTGTAGAATTCAATTTAATTTCAAGTATCAAAACTATGTAAGTGCGGTTCGTGATATTATTCACCTTTACGAATAATAGGCCCAGGAAAGTGAACAGCAGACTTCGCTCCAGAGTATTTCATTGCGTAAAGTCAGTGATAGTATAACAATGCCTATTTTTAGTCAATGCACCGGAGCCACATAGACGCAAGACCACGTCACGAGTGTGCCCAGGGTGTTGCGTATACACGAATTAAAGCTGCGTTTTCGTTTCTTGGTCGCCATTTTTAGTTGGAACTAAATAATAAAATGATACAGGTATTTCCGCCTTTGTATTAACGATTGATTAGCGTAAAAACAATTACAAAGACTAAATTGTAAATGTTATCTCACAATCAATAGGAATTGCGAATGAATTTCTCATTGATCCATTCCACTATAGTAGGAAGGGTTTTTTTGTAAAATGAAAAAGTAAAACAGTCTTGCAAGAAATGTGCAAAGTGCCATACAATTAAAAAATTCAAAATCTCTCTCTCTCTCTCTCTCTCTCTCTCTCTCTCTCTCTCTCTCTCTCTCTCTCTCTCTCTCTCTCTCTCTCTCTCTCTCTCTCTCTCTCTCTCTCTCTCTCTCTCTCTCTCTCTCTCTCTCTCTCTCTCTCTCTCTCTCTCTCTCTCTCTCTCTCTCTCTCTCTCTCTCTCTCTCTCTCTCTCTCTCTCTCTCTCTCTCTCTCTCTCTCTCTCTCTCTCTCTCTCTCTCTCTCTCTCTCTCTCTCTCTCTCTCTCTCTCTCTCTCTCTCTCTCTCTCTCTCTCTCTCTCTCTCTCTCTCTCTCTCTCTCTCTCTCTCTCTCTCTCTCTCTCTCTCTCTCTCTCTCTCTCTCCCTCTCTCCCTCCCTCCCTCCCTCCCTCCCTCCCTCCCTCCCTCCCTCCCTCCTTCCCTCCCTCCCTTCTCTCTCTCTCTCCCCTCTCCCCTCTCCCTCTCCCCTCTCCCTCTCCCCTCTCCCTCCCTCTCACTCAACCTCTCTCTCTCCCTCTCTCTCTCTCCTCTCTCTCCCTCTCTCTCTCTCTCTCCTCTCTCTCTTTCTCTCCTATTTCACGTTACTGGTGAAGTGAGTTTTGTTCTTACACTGTATGATATTGTTGTATAACTGGTACATGATTTTTTTTGTGCAAAGAGAAGACAATTAACAAATAGTTGAAGACCGTAACAAAATATGTTCCAGATACAGCTTGAAAATAAAAAAAAATAACAAAAACATGCATTTAAGTGGGATCAAAAGAAGACATACCAATACGGATACTTAGAAAGTAGGGTCATTAAATATAAGCCTGTCACAGTAGAAATAAAAATAATCCCAAATGTAAATATTAAAATGAGAAGAGAGGATTTTAATATCTTGTGGTCCAATGGAAAAAACACACAAGAAAAAGGCTAATATAATGTCATATTTGGGGTTTATTTTACTATATGAAATGGAACAATGTTAAGTGGAAATTGGACGTAAAGAAAAAAAAAAAAAACAAAAGACCAAGGACAATAGGAATGAGACTTAAGAATAGGATGCACTGAGAATTGAAAATAGTTTTTAAATGAGTGAGAAAAGAGAGAGAATATTCAAAGAAGGAAAAAAATTGACTAGGATACGACGATATAGTTTGTTAAGGATAGCTATGGAAATTCGCAAGAGAGGAGAAGTAAGAATGAAAAAGTACCACTTGATGAAGTTCATGGACAATATGAGAAAAGAGTAAATATTGCACCACCACATGACAGAAGGGCATTGGGAAATATGGATGGGGGCCTGTCCAAATATTCTACGATATTCTAGAATATTGTCTCTGTTTATGAATATTGTTGTTTTTGTAAGTACATTGTTAAACAAAGGCTTTGTTTACTGCATAGATATGTTTAATCCGCGCAATGTCGGCTGGCACAGTGCCAGCGATGTCTGTACTTTCTATGACTTCCAATCTAACACGCAGACTGGAATTAATCTCCAAGAAGAAGTGACACGGAGAGGAATCAGCACTCTCTTCATCACGTTCGAATATACGTTATGATGTAAAGAAAAGACTAATAGTAATCTCTCTATTGGCAACTTATGTTTTTGCAGACCACAGACCACGCGCAATATTAATACTAATTACTGTACCATGTTTAATACTATGTAAGTAAAAATTAGCAAATCTATTTTTGGATATTTTGGTAAACTACGTTTACCATCTTCAGACCAAATGCATTCAGACAAAGAAATCCATTTTATTTGGACTGTTTTTCTTAAAACTATTGCTATAATAACTGTATGAAAAGACATACGTTTTCCTTCTTACTTGCTCCAGAGTTTAGTTCATGTAAATATAATTAGAAAGTTCTAGTTTTTTCTTAAACGATGCTCCTCCAATGCTAGAATAAAACTACAGTATATTTTCCACTAACAGCATAAAGGATAGTTGATAATAATATCAGCGGTTGGCGTGGTTTCTGCGGCAAATTTGCCATAAACAGAGTTTTTGTCCACTCAATAAACACGATTGTTGATAGATCCTTTTGTGTTCACCGTGCATACACGACGATATTCTTTTGTCCAATATACATGATATTGGATATACACGAATCATAATAAATCTCCATTTGTCACTTTATATAAACGATTTTTGGCAGAATTCCTTTTGTTCACCGTGCATACACAATTATTGATAGATCTCTTTATATCCACTCTATTTACACGATTGTTGATAGTTCTCATCTTGTCCACTCTATATACACTATTCCTAATAGATCTTCTTTTGTCCAATCTTTATACTCCAATCATAATAAATCTCTATTTGTCACTCTATATACACGATTTTTAATAATTCTCCTTTTATCCAATATCTATACACGAATTATAATAAATCACTATTTGTCACTCGATATACACGATTTTTAATAGATCTTTTTTTGTCCAATCTTTATACTCGATTCATAATAAATCTTTATTTGTCACTCTATATACATGATTCTTAATAGTTCTCCTTTTGTTCAATATCTATACACGAATCATAATAAATCTCTATTTGTCACTCTATATACACGACTATAAATATACACTGTTCTTGATAGCCTCGTCTTGTCCACCTCAAGTGCACGACTATTTGTAGATCCCCCTGCCCCAAATATCTGTGTATAATATTGGGCAAAACAATTTTTGTATTAAGAGATACGTATTACAACAATTGTATGTGTATACGTATTATTGTAGTAGGTGTCTAAACGGTTCAGTGAAGTGTATACGAATTGTATAATACAAACAGAAGTGACACTCATCCAGCTGATGGATAGGTAATAAATGCATTGAGATAATGTTTAGGTATTTGATATCCGCGTATTTACTTAAACACTTGAAGCATTGGAAATATCGAAATATTGTTTACCAATCATGAACAATCCAGTGCTAACAAATAACTTTCAAACAACGGTTCAGTTTTTTTTAGTTGGTGCAAACAAAAACGTTACAGTAAATATTCATTTTGTATAAAAACACGACGAATAATCTTCTTCGATGAAAACGTTAGTTTGCCTAGTATGTTTAGAATGCTTGAGGTGCTCTGACGAAGTTTTGAAATCTCTGTAACTTGTATGTGCCTTTGGTTTTACTAGTCGTTCTGGCCGTTTAAAATGTCTTGAACGGCCTTAAAATTTTATCGTCTCTTAAAGAAAACAGCTTATTAAATTTTTTTAATCTAGACTAATCCGAAACATTTTGTTCAAAATTCGGCCTAATAGATCAATATAAATTTTTTTAGTCCTTTTCTATCGTCAGTCACTTTCATCTTAACTTGTATTACCTTTGTCTGGTATAGCAGCAGTTCTCAAGTCGGCACTGGTAGCGTAGTGCTGTAACCCAGCTACTTGGGGACAAAGTATTGAGGATATTGTAGGTGGTAGGTTATATGCTTGGTCCTCTTAATACCAACACGGCGTCCGCTCAATGATTGCCATCGACGTGAACACTACTAGAGAAGTCTGGAGATGTCCATGTTGGATGGTAGTCAATGTTCAGATGTTGTGTTGGGAAGAGAACTGAGAGTCAGGATTGTCAGTTAGCTGAAAATCAGACCAACACTACGTTGTTCGGATTCCACGTGAAGCTTTAGGTCCCTTAGTTTCCCTGGCTATTGGGCTATTAATAAATAGCTATTTCTGAGGAACAGTCAACCTTAGTTAGCAACAATGACTAAACTCGTTCATATACACTCATCTCACTCATTCGCCCATACCTCGACGAATATGAGGGGCTTAACTCATAACCACTTAACCCTTTCTTACACTTAAGGTTAAGTGTAAGGAATGGCCATGAGGCCCTAACTTCGCCTTTTTGTAAATTACTATTTTTACAAATAAAGGAATTTTCTATTTATATTCTATTTCTTTCTATCGGCGTCTTACTGAATGAATGAATCGTGGCGATCTGGATCAACACGAGTTGGGGCAGTGGACAAAGAGGACAGAGCTATGTTGTCAGGAGATGAAACATGCTACAATACTGTAAGTTTAATTGTGAATGACATTAACAGGGAAAAAATCTGTTTCCTCGCTCTCTTAGTAAAATTTAGTATGCGTGCGAACTATTTAACGCATTTACTATTCGCACCAAGTAAATTCATCCATGACCAACTCTTAGCATTATTTTGGATCGAACTTAAGTAACATTTTTAAATTTCATAGTCCAAATATGTGAATCGTCGAATATTTCATTCCGGACTTCCTCATGACAGTTGATCTTTGGTAATTTCAAGTAATACATTGTTATGTTCACTGTAGATTTCTTATAACTCAGAAGTTATTTACATTTTGATGAGGATTCCTTCACAAAGGTTATTCACATTCCCTGGTTTTCTTCGGTAAAACGTTTGCGGTTTGGTGGTCAAATTGCCCCGCTGAGACTTCGCGTCATAATAAGTACAGGTGTGTAATGAGACAGTCAAGACAAACCACAACTTGGAGATAAATATGTATCGTGTAGCTGATAAAACAATAATAACATTTATTAATATTATTATTATTTTTAATCTGGTTTTTATAACGATAGTGTTTGCTAAGTACTACCTATACTTCACCTTTTTACTTAAAATGTTTAATATTTTATAAATGCTTCACTAAATGTAAGCCTATTTAATAATATAATATTACTTATTATTCATTAAGTGAACTGCTTCTCATTAATAATTTTCGATAAACTCTCTGTTTGGGGGGGGGGGGGGAATTAGTGTTCGATAAGTAGTTGGCATATAAAATAAATCAATGGTTTCTCACCATCTTTTTATATCATGCTTCAAACGAATGGTTTTGAAAAACAGTTAAAATTAAACCATCGATCACTGAAATGATTGTTGAATGGACGATTCTTTTCACGATGACTCCCTTGACTTATCAGCCGAGTTTTGTAATGCCATCCACCCTGAATCTTCAACCGAGTTTTGTAATGGCATCCACACTAGACTCCTCAACTGAGTTTTGTAATGGTATCCACCCTAGACTCCTCAACTGAGTTTTGTAATGGTATTCACCATAGACTCCTCAATCGATTGTCGTCATGGTATCCACCCTACACTCCTCAACCGATACACTCCTCAACCGAGTTTTGTAATGGTATCCACCTTTGCCATTTCAACCGACTTTTGTAATGGTATCCACCCTTGACTTCTCAACCGAATGTTATGATGGTATCCACCCTATAATAGATTCCTCAAACGAGTTTTGTAATGATATCAGCGCTTGACCTCTCAACCGTGTATTGTAATGGTATCCACCCTAAATTCCTCAATCGAGTTTTGTAATGTAATCAGCGCTTGACCTCTCAACCGTGTATTGTAATGGTATCCACCCTAAATTCCTCAATCGAGTTTTGTAATGTTATCCACCCTAGACTCCTAAACCGAGTGTTGTAATGGTATCCACTCTAGACTCCTCAGCCGAGTTTTTAATGCACTCTACCCTAGACTGCTCAACCGAGTTTTGTAGTGATATCCACTCTAGACTCTTCATCTGAGTTTAGTAATGTTATCCACCCTAGACTTCTCAATCTTATATAGTAATGTTTCAACTGATTTTGTCACGGTATAAACCCTCGAATTCTCAACTGGCCTTTCTTATGAACTCTACCATCAACGATTCAACCAGTTTGAATACGTTATATAATTCAGTGGATTTTGTCACGGTCTAAACCCTCGACATCTCAATCGCGTTTTTCTTACGCTCCATATCTTTAATACTTCAACTACTAGGGTACCCATAGTAACTATGGGTTTCAACCCTCTTGTCTGTACTAATTTTGGCATACCCAGTCTTTTTAACTGATTTTTTCATGCCATCTGCCATCAGTTAGTCAGTCGATTTTCATCACAGTTGCCTCAGCTGATTTTTTACACTGTTTAAACCTTCTATCTCTAAAATGTTTTTATGTCGAGTGGCTCTTCGGTGGGTTAACTGACTTGTAGAATAATTAGGATAGATCTTTGACGTTCAAAGAAATTTGAAAGTATGCATAGTTTTGGGAATGAAATGAAACCTTCTAATGGTTTTCATAGAACTTTATAAAAAAGTAACTGGGCAATCAATTCATTGTACATTTTAGTTATGACTTGAACTAGACTCTACGAAGGACACTGGGTGTGTGGTAGGACCTAAAAAAGCGGGTGGGCCTGTTGACCTCCCCCCCCCCCCAAAAAACCACGTATGTAGTTCCAGAGGAAAATGTGTCACTGATGTCGTGAATATCTAATTTAAGTGTACAATAATTAACATTACAATGTTAAATTAGAGTGTATTACACATTGTTCAACACCAGTGCTCTGAATTGCCTTACTAATGTCACTTTAATTGCTTTCCTGTTGTTAATGTATATGTCACTTTAAAAAAAAAATTCCTTTTGTAAAAGATATATAACAAATATAAACGACATTTACGTTATGCAGTACGTACTAAATGTAACTTGCTACGCACTACATTATACGTCAAAGATTATTTCCTCTTAGTTGTGTATCAGTCACTACTTTTGTGTATCTCATTAAAAGATTTTGTGGTCACTTGTTTGAAAAAGGTTACTTACAATTTGCAACATTGTACTGTTGACGTGACCAGATGTTTCATCGTTCGTTCTTTAGTCCATTATTAGCCCATTAATGCCTTTATTTAAGAGGTGATTGTGATTAATATACCCCGTTTATAAAGTATATCTAGACTACTACAGTACAAAAAGCCTGTAGTTATACTCTAGTGGCAATTCCATCGCCACACAAACGGTACACATGACGCAGCTAAGCTCTTCCTACAAACGAATATTGCATTTTAAACAACAGCAAAATTTTAAAACCAAAACGTTATCAGTATTAATCCTTAATTAAGAGTCTGCAGAGGCTGTCGGCCATGTTGGTTTTAATCCCATAAGAACAATGTTATTTGCGAATCTATATTTTTTCGTTATTTATTGACCAAAATTTGTTTATGAGGTGTCATTTTAAACGTTACTATATCGCGCGTTAGGTTTGCTTTTAATGTTTTGAATTGAAAAATAGGTAAATATAAAAACTTCAGACTAAACATTTAATATTTTTCTCCATAAACCTAATTAGAAATTTGCAAAGCAATTCCAACGCGCAATTTTATTCTTGATCAAATGCAATTTGTTTGGAAAAGATTCGTTTAAAAATAACTGTTTGATTTGGATACGCGTGATCGTATGCCAGGATTGAAAATAACATTGTTCTTATGGGATTAAAACCAACATGGCCGACAGCTTCTGCAGACTATTAATAGAATATATTAAAATTTACATCGTTAAAATTGGCTAATGAACAAACGCTTTAAAGAATATATGCTGAAGAATTCGTTATATGTAACGTTAGATTTGGACTGGCTGCAATCCGTGTTGAAGGTACCACACTTTCTACAATGATTTTTGATCAACCCCCTCCCCTTGATGGATTTTTTGGAATAAAAAAGTTTCTTTACCTTAAACTTTGCACCTCTAAACTACGCAAATAAACTACGGAATGATAAAGTCGCACCCAATTCATGCGTTTAGATTGTGAAACTTAATAATTTTATTAATCACAGGACAAAAAACATGTTTTCAAATAACAATAAACGTAGTATTTTCCTATTGAGTGAGAAATGTATAACCTAACCAACCCATCCAAAGTGAGACGCATTACACAAAATCATCTGATGACAACAATGTTAAGATTGTCCTCGTCCGATCAGGTATTACGTAGAAAGAGTTGTTTTACAAAAACTTAAGAACTTTTTACCTAGTTGAATAAAACTATTAAATTTTGCAAAAACATACTCTCAATAACATAGCCAAATACTTTTTTAAGTTCTTTCATATTTAATCTCGGGTCTTTAATAGGAAAAACTTTTAAGTTGAGATTTGTATGGAAAGAGTGAAAACCTCTATACTTGTTCGGTTTAACTTAAATATAAATAGGAAAACGTGACCCAACATTGTTTTAATTTGTATCAATCAACAATTTTGTTGTACAATGAGTTGATAAAAATTGTAAAAAAAGTTTTACGACTATTGCTTAGTTCGTTTAATTTGTATGTAAGTACACAAACTCGAGTCTTAAACTTTTGTTACTGAGAGTTCATTATGAAATCGTAAACAATCACAATTTATCTCAATGTTATAAATAGTATAAAAAATGTACGTCTCATGGGAAATTTATAAATAGATACTTTATTATCATTTAATTATATACTTCATTGCCACGGCTTTTAAATTAGACTCATGCCGGCATGCCAGCCATAAGGAAAATGCTTAATTTAGACATAATATACCACTTTATAAGGTTACGGTATAAATTATATGGAAAAGGTCGTTATTAAAATTGTTTTTATTGTTGTATCTTGTAGTAGGTTTCAAAAATAGTAATAAAAATAGTAGACCCATTACCCTATTATTTTTGTTCTCAAATTGTAAATGAAAAATAAGGAATAAAATAAATTTTTTCCTAATGTCATATTTGATTTATTCCACGGACGTGTTTGTACTCCTGTTTATACCTATTTACAATGGGAGATTTTTATTTTGTCTTTCGTATACATGATTTAAAATTAATATGATGTATGATATTGAAAAGCTGTTGCTACGTCAAAACTCTAAAATTAAATGTTAAAATTATCACTTGTATTGGTACAATCAGATGATTCTTAAGTGGTGTTCCACCGGGTTGAAATTTATTGCAAAAACGATGGAACTTAACCGATTAATATGAAGTGATAATAGATAATGGAGGTGTAGAAGATAATGAAAGGTTTGAAAGACAATCTATGAACTACCTTGTAATTTATATTCTATGCGGTAACCTGTTTCAATAATGTAACAGCTAATAGCCCATGTTTTTTCCTGACGATGTGTTTATTTATTATGTTGCGTTTGGGTACTATTTGGATTCATATTTAATACAAAATAATATTACTAAAAAAAAAAAAGAAAATTGTGTACATTTAGTTTATTCAGAGGTCCGTGGTTTTATGTGTATATATTATTTTATAGTAAGAGATTAGCTTGTAATAGTAGTTTTATTTTGTAAGTTGTCTAGCGCAATAGTATTGATAAAAAAGTAATTAAATGACAAACTCATAAACGACAGAATTAATATTAGTATTTATCTTGTAAAATTAGGGATAATTTAAGGCATTTTAAAAGGTATTACTTTAGGTATTGTGAGTATTGTTTATCGTGGGGTGAGTGAGTTTGTGTATGAGTAATGAAAATATTTACTAAGCCGATCGAAGTGTTTCATTGGGGAAGGATTCCATATTTTTGTTTTCCGTTAGTCGATTATTTCCATTCAAATAATAAAAAACCAACTAGTATTAATCTTTCAGCTGATTGACTAATATAAGTCTACTCAATGCGTAAATGAGATCAGCCCCTGACACTATGTATACATACACGACACTTAAAGGCCCTTCTATGTACCCGGTGAACACTCGTAAGTATTGTCAGCCCCAGACACTATGTATACATACACGACATTTAAGGCCCTTCTATGTACCGGTGGACACTCGTAAGTATTGTCAGCCCCTGACACTATGTATACATACACGACACTTAAAGGCACTTCTATGTACCGGTGGACACTCGTCAGTGTTGTCAGCCCCTGACACTATGTATACATACACGACACTTTAAGGCCCTTCTATGTACCGGTGGACACTCGTAAGTATTGTCAGCCCCTGACACTATGTATACATACAGGACACTTAAAGGCACTTCTATGTACCCGGTGAACACTCGTAAGTATTGTCAGCCCCAGACACTATGTATACATACACGACATTTAAGGCCCTTCTATGTACCGGTGGACACTCGTAAGTATTGTCAGCCCCTGACACTATGTATACATACACGACACTTAAAGGCACTTCTATGTACCGGTGGACACTCGTAAGTATTGTCAGCCCCTGACACTATGTATACATACACGACACTTTAAGGCCCTTCTATGTACCGGTGGACACTCGTAAGTATTGTCAGCCCCTGACACTATGTATACATACACGACACTTAAAGGCACTTCTATGTACCCGGTGAACACTCGTAAGTATTGTCAGCCCCAGACACTATGTATACATACACGACATTTAAGGCCCTTCTATGTACCGGTGGACACTCGTAAGTATTGTCAGCCCCTGACACTATGTATACATACACGACACTTAAAGGCACTTCTATGTACCGGTGGACACTCGTAAGTATTGTCAGCCCCTGACACTATGTATACATACACGACACTTAAAGGCGCTTCTATGTACTGGTGGACACTCGTAAGTATTGTCAGCCCCTGACACTATGTATACATACATGACATTTAAGGCACTTCTATGTACCGGTGGACACTCTCAAGTGTAGTCAGCTCCTGACACTATGTATAAATACACGACACTTTAAGGCCCTTCTATGTACCGGTGGACACTCGTAAGTATTGTCAGCCCCTGACACTATGTATACATGCACGACACTTAAAGGCACTTCTATGTACCGGTGGACACTCGTAAGTATTGTCAGCCCCTGACACTATGTATACATACACGACACTTAAAGGCACTTCTATGTACCGGTGGACACTCGTAAGTATTGTCAGCCCCTGACACTATGTATACATGCACGACACTTAAAGGCACTTCTATGTACCGGTGGACACTCGTAAGTATTGTCAGCCCCTGACACTATGTATACATACACGACACTTAAAGGCACTTCTATGTACCGGTGGACACTCGTAAGTATTGTCAGCCCCTGACACTATGTATACATACACGACACTTTAAGGCCCTTCTATATACCGGTGGACACTCGTAAGTATTGTCAGTCCCTGACACTATGTATACATGCACGACACTTTAAAGCCCTACTATGTACCAGTGGACACTCGTAAGTATTGTCAGCCCCTGACACTATGTATACATACACGACACTTTAAGGGCCTTCTATGTACCGGTGGACACTCGTAAGTATTGTCAGCCCCTGACACTATGTATACATACACGACACTTTAAGGCCCTTCTATGTACCGGTGGACACTCGTAAGTATTGTCAGCCCCTGACACTATGTATACATGCACGACACTTTAAAGCCCTACTATGTACCGGTGGACACTCTCAAGTGTAGTCAGCTCCTGACACTATGTATAAATACACGACACTTTAAGGCCCTTCTATGTACCGGTGGACACTCGTAAGTATTTTCAGTCCCTGACACTATGTATACATGCACGACACTTTAAGGCCCTTCTATGTACCGGTGGACACTCGTAAGTATTGTCAGCCCCTGACACTAGGTATACATGCACGACACTTTAAGGCCCTTCTATATACCGGTGGACGCTCTAAAGTCTTAGCAGCTACTGTCAGTATTTTTATACATTCAACTTAAAAACTCTTAATTTTATTTTCTTTATTAGAGTAATACTTTGATAATTATTTTTTCGTCTTGTAACAAATGTATTTAATTAATTTATTAATTTTCCTAAAATAATCGTTAGCTCTTTTAAAATAAATATTTAACATTCCATTAAAAAAATATCGTATGTGGCCAACATTTTGTATTCTATGATTTTTTTTATTTATATTTGTTGGTTAACATTTTATATTACTTTTAGTGTTTTTTATTGTTGTAAAATGATGTAAACTTGTAAGTTAATAGAAATTTAATATTGTAATATACAGTGTAAATATTAACAATCGAACCACGAGAATGCGACTAAACAAAAAATAAAACAAAAGTGTTTAGTAATATTAATTTCTGTAATCTTAGACTGTTTTATTTAATATGACTAAATGTTATAACCTATTAATTTAGCTACTGTGTTTGTGTCATCTTATATTTCTATCTGCATAAAGTTTATGTTTTTACAATGTAATAAATTTAATTGTAATATTATGTATTTTTACTCTTTATTTTACTATCCCCTCCTTTAAAACGATGCAGTAATTATTTTTCTCAAAATTAATTAAGGTATTTTTTTATTTGACAAATATTTTCGTACCCTAATCAAAAAAAGTAATAAGACAAAATAAGTTTTTTTTTTTCATTACGCAAGTTAGTTGAAAATTGGTAAGTAACAAGATATGCACAAGTTACCTGCCGTGTGGTCCTCAGACTCCGGTCCACGTGGTGGACGAGATTGCACTGATACTACGCTGACATAACCTTCATTGGGCTGGTGCATGGAACCCCTTCTCCCACCCCAGGACTAACCTTGCCCTCACGGCGGTTAGTGGTGGGAGCCATTGACCGGAACTGAGCCAAGGCTACGTTACGTCAGTCTTGTCATTCCTACCATCACGTCGCCGCGGATTCCGTGTTTTGGTACTGTCAACTCCTGATGGGCCGGAGGTAAAAGGACTTTTTTTGTACGCTCGAGTTTAGCTCATCAGTTTGTATTTTAGAACTACAATGATAAGGGCGTGAAGGACACTTTCCCGGCAAGGAGGTTCTCGAAGAGAAGAAACAAGGTTAGATTTGGTGGCCAAACCTCAAAAAAACCACAATGGTCTCTACCCAAGGTGTGGTAGGTTAGGCAGGTTATATCTGGTCGTCATACCTCAAAAAATCACAATGGTATATATCCAAGGTGTGGTAGGTTAGGCAGGTAATTTGTGGTCGTCATACCTCAAAAAATCACAATGGTATATATCCAAGATGTAGTAGGTTAGGCAGGTAATTTGTGGTCGTCATACCTCAAAAAATCACAATGGTATATATCTAAGGTGTGGTAGGTTAGGCAGGTTATATCTGGTCGTCATACCTCAAAAATCCACAATGGTATATATCTAAGGTGTGGTAGGTTAGGCAGGTTATATCTGGTCGTCATACCTGAAAAACCACAATGGTATATATCTAAGGTGTGGTAGGTTAGGCAGGTTATATCTGGTCGTCATACCTCGAAAAACCACAATGGTATATACCTAAGGTGTGGTAGGTTAGGCAGGTTATATCTGGTCGTCATACCTCAAAAATCCACAATGGTATATACCTAAGGTGTGGTAGGTTAGGCAGGTTATATCTGGTCGTCATGCCTCAAAAATCCACAATGGTATATACCTAAGGTGTGGTAGGTTAGGCAGGTTATATCTGGTCGTCATACCTCAAAAAACCACAATGGTCTCTATCTAAGGTGTGGTAGGTTAGGCAGGTTATATCTGGTCGTCATACCTCAAAAAACCACAATGGTATATATCTAAGGTGTGGTAGGTTAGGCAGGTTATATCTGGTCGTCATGCCTCGAAAAACCACAATGGTATATATCTAAGGTGTGGTAGGTTAGGCAGTTTATATCTGGTCGTCATACCTCGAAAAACCACAATGGTATATATCTAAGGTGTGGTAGGTTAGGCAGGGTATATCTGGTCGTCATGCCTCGAAAAACCACAATGGTATATATCCAAGGTGTGGTAGGTTAGGCAGGTTATATCTGGTCGTCATACCTCAAAAAACCACAATGGTATATATCTAAGGTGTGGTAGGTTAGGCAGGGTATATCTGGTCGTCATACCTCAAAAAACCACAATGGTCTCTATCTAAGGTGTGGTAGGTTAGGCAGGTTATATCTGGTCGTCATACCTCAAAAAACCACAATGGTCTCTATCTAAGGTGTGGTAGGTTAGGCAGGTTATATCTGGTCGTCATACCTCAAAAAACCACAATGGTCTCTATCTAAGGTGTGGTAGGTTAGGCAGGTTATATCTGGTCGTCATACCTCAAAAAACCACAATGGTCTCTATCTAAGGTGTGGTAGGTTAGGCAGGTTATATCTGGTCGTCATACCTCAAAAAATCACAATGGTATATATCTAAGGTGTGGTAGGTTAGGCAGGGTATATCTGGTCGTCATGCCTCGAAAAACCACAATGGTATATATCTAAGGTGTGGTAGGTTAGGCAGGGTATATCTGGTCGTCATACCTCGAAAAACCACAATGGTATATATCTAAGGTGTGGTAGGTTAGGCAGGTTATATCTGGTCGTCATGCCTCGAAAAACCACAATGGTATATATCTAAGGTGTGGTAGGTTAGGCAGGTTATATCTGGTCGTCATACCTCGAAAAACCACAATGGTATATATCTAAGGTGTGGTAGGTTAGGCAGGTTATATCTGGTCGTCATGCCTCAAAAAACCACAATGGTATATATTATCTAAGGTGTGGTAGGTTAGGCAGGTTATATCTGGTCGTCATACCTCAAAAAAACCACAATGGTCTCTATCTAAAGTGTAGTAGGTTAGACGGGTTATATCTGGTCGTCATACCTCAAAAAACCACAATGGTATATATCCAAGGTGTGGTAGGTTAGGCAGGTTATATCTGGTCGTCATACCTCAAAAAATCACAATGGTATATATCCAAGGTGTGGTAGGTTAGGCAGGTAATTTGTGGTCGTCATACCTCAAAAAATCACAATGGTATATATCCAAGATGTAGTAGGTTAGGCAGGTAATTTGTGGTCGTCATACCTCAAAAAATCACAATGGTATATATCCAAGGTGTGGTAGGTTAGGCAGGTTATATCTGGTCGTCATACCTCAAAAAACCACAATGGTATATATCCAAGGTGTGGTAGGTTAGGCAGGTTATATCTGGTCGTCATACCTCAAAAAACCACAATGGTATATATTCGAGGTGTGGTAGGTTAGGCAGGTAATGTGTGGTCGTCATACCTCAAAAAACCGCAATGGTCCCTATCCAAGGTGTGGTATGTTAGGCAGGTTATATTTGGTCGTCATACCTCAAAGAACCACAATGGTCCCTATCTAAGGTGTGGTAATTTAAGCAGTTTATATCTGGTCGTCATACCTCATAACACCATAGCCGTCCCTATCCAAGGTGTGGTAGGTTAGGCAGGTAATTTGTGGTCGTCATACCTCAAAAAATCACAATGGTATATATCCAAGGTGTGGTAGGTTAGGCAGGTAATTTGTGGTCGTCATACCTCAAAAAATCACAATGGTATATACCCAAGGTGTGGTAGGTTAGGCAGGTAATTTGTGGTCGTCATACCTCAAAAAACCACAATGGTATATATTCGAGGTGTGGTAGGTTAGGCAGGTAATGTGTGGTCGTCATACCTCAAAAAACCGCAATGGTCCCTATCCAAGGTGTGGTATGTTAGGCAGGTTATATTTGGTCGTCATACCTCAAAAAACTACAATGGTCCCTATCTAAGGTGTGGTAATTTAAGCAGTTTATATCTGGTCGTCATACCTCATAACACCATAGCCGTCCCTATCCAAGGTGTGGTAGGTTAGACAGGTTATTTGCGGTCGTCATTCCTCAGGATACTACAATGGTCCCTACATAAGGTGTGGTAGGTTAGGCAGGTTATTTCTGTTCGTCATACCTCAAGATACTACAATGGTATTTATCTAAGGTGTGGAAGGTTAGCCATGTTATTTGTGGTCGTCATACCTGAAGATACTACAATGGTATTTATCTAAGTTGTGGTAGGTTAGGCAGGTTATTTCTGTTCGTCATACCTCAAGATACTACAATGGTATTTATCTAAGGTGTGGAAGGTTAGCCATGTTATTTGTGGTCGTCATACCTGAAGATACTACAATGGTATTTATCTAAGTTGTGGTAGGTTAGGCAAGCTATTTGTGGTCGTCATACCTCAAGATACTACAATGGTTTATATGTAAGGTATGGTAGGTTATTCATGTTATTTGTGGTCGTCATACCTCAAGATACTACAATGGTTTATATTTAAGGTATGGTAGGTTAGCCATGTTATTTGTGGTCGTCATACCTCAAGATACTACGATGGTTTATATGTAAGGTATGGTAGGTTATTCATGTTATTTGTGGTCGTCATACCTCAAGATACTACAATGGTTTATATGTAAGGTATGGTAGGTTAGCCACGTTATTTGTGGTCGTCATACCTCAAGATACTACAATGGTTTATATGTAAGGTATGGTAGGTTAGCCATGTTATTTGTGGTCGTCATACCTCAAGATACTACGATGGTTTATATGTAAGGTATGGTAGGTTAGCCATGTTATTTGTGGTCGTCATACACCTCAAGATACTACAATGGTATTTATCTAAGTTGTGGTAGGTTAGGCAAGCTATTTGTGGTCGTCATACCTCAAGATACTACAATGGTTTATATGTAAGGTATGGTAGGTTATTCATGTTATTTGTGGACGTCATACCTCAAGATACTACAATGGTTTATATGTAAGGTATGGTAGGTTAGCCATGTTATTTGTGGTCGTCATACCTCAAGATACTACAATGGTCTATATGTAAGGTATGGTAGGTTATTCATGTTATTTGTGGTCGTCATACCTCAAGATACTACAATGGTTTATATGTAAGGTATGGTAGGTTATTCATGTTATTTGTGGACGTCCTACCTCAAGATACTACAATGGTTTATACGTAAGGTATGGTAGGTTAGCCATGTTATTTGTGGTCGTCATACACCTCAAGATACTACAATGGTATTTATCTAAGTTGTGGTAGGTTAGGCAAGCTATTTGTGGTCGTCATACCTCAAGATACTACAATGGTTTATATGTAAGGTATGGTAGGTTATTCATGTTATTTGTGGACGTCATACCTCAAGATACTACAATGGTTTATATGTAAGGCATGGTAGGTTAGCCATGTTATTTGTGGTCGTCATACCTCAAGATACTACAATGGTCTATATGTAAGGTATGGTAGGTTATTCATGTTATTTGTGGTCGTCATACCTCAAGATACTACAATGTTATATATCTAAGTTGTGGTAGGTTATTCATGTTATTTGTGGTCGTCATACCTCAAGATACTACAATGTTATATATCTAAGTTGTGGTAGGTTATTCATGTTATTTGTGGTCGTCATACCTCAAGATACTACAATGGTTTATATGTAAGGTATGGTAGGTTATTCATGTTATTTGTGGTCGTCATACCTCAAGATACTACAATGGTTTATATGTAAGGTATGGTAGGTTATTCATGTTATTTGTGGTCGTCATACCTCAAGATACTACAATGTTATATATCTAAGTTTTGGTAGGTTATTCATGTTATTTGTGGTCGTCATACCTCAAGATACTACAATGGTTTATATGTAAGGTATGGTAGGTTATTCATGTTATTTGTGGTCGTCATACCTCAAGATACTACAATGTTATATATCTAAGTTGTGGTAGGTTATTCATGTTATTTGTGGTCGTCATACCTCAAGATACTACAATGTTATATATCTAAGTTGTGGTAGGTTATTCATGTTATTTGTGGTCGTCATACCTCAAGATACTACAATGGTTTATATGTAAGGTATGGTAGGTTATTCATGTTATTTGTGGTCGTCATACCTCAAGATACTACAATGGTTTATATGTAAGGTATGGTAGGTTATTCATGTTATTTGTGGTCGTCATACCTCAAGATACTACAATGGTTTATATGTAAGGTATGGTAGGTTAGCCACGTTATTTGTGGTCGTCATACCTCAAGATACTACAATGGTTTATATGTAAGGTATGGTAGGTTATTCATGTTATTTGTGGTCGTCATACCTCAAGATACTACAATGGTTTATATGTAAGGTATGGTAGGTTATTCATGTTATTTGTGGTCGTCATACCTCAAGATACTACAATGGTTTATATCTAAGTTGTGGTAGGTTATTCATGTTATTTGTGGTCGTCATACCTCAAGATACTACAATGGTGTATATGTAAGGTATGGTAGGTTATTCATGTTATTTGTGGTCGTCATACCTCAAGATACTGCAATGGTTTATATCTGTTGTGGTAGGTTATTCATGTTATTTGTGGTCGTCATACCTCAAGATACTACAATGGTTTATATGTAAGGTATGGTAGGTTAGCTATGTTATTTGTGGTCGTCATACCTCAAGATACTATAATGGTTTATATGTAAGGTATGGTAGGTTAGCCATGTTATTTGTGGTCGTCATACCTCAAGATACTACAATGGTGTCTCTCTATTGTAAGGTATTCTTGGTAAGTAGCTAATTGGGGTTATTTTTGGTCTTCACACCTAAGAAACTTCAATGTAATCTATAAAGTGTGGTAGATGAAGCACGGAGGTTTGGTCGTCACAACTAAGAAATTACAATGGTTTATCACAGTTGTAGTAGATAAAGCATGGACATTTAGTCACCACGCCTAACAAACTGCAGTGGTTCCTATCTAAGGTGTTGAAGGTGTATTGTAGGGTTAACAATTAATAATAAAGTAAATTTTTATTAAATCTTTTAAAAATATGTTTTATTATATTATTCACAATATTTCTGTTAACAGTAGAGACAGCTCATTGAATGTTTACCATCTTAATACTTGTGTATTTAGCCATCAGTAGGATATTGTCATAGTTTGTAGAGTAGTTAGGTATAATAGCTAAGCAAATGGAATCATCGTTACTATAGGACCATGTTCTAGTACATTCTAGAAGCTTTTAATAGTGATTATTAGACACAATTGCTTGGTAAACACTTGTTAATAAAACTACCCTGTTAGTCTGACACATTATCAGTCTCAGTAGGCTGCAGGCAGTGCTGTTGTAATACGTAGCGTTAGTTTGGAGTATAGTGTGGACTTCATATTTTTAGTCGATTCAACTTTGTGAATTTAATCTTGTAGTTCAGTATCAATATGAATAGTACCATATTCAATAAATAAGTTTTTCTTGAACTGACGTGTGTGTGGTTCTTCTGAGTTCCAACTCTTCAAGGTGTCGCGGACATAAAGTGAAGTTGCTTAACCACTCGGGTAACTTCATTGGCAGGTACAGTAAGTACCCCGGCAACAATTTGGTGTCAGGTGTGGGGTGACACCTAGAGATCTTCGCACATCCGAGTTCAAGAAACAGTTTTGAAGAAAGAAGAATAAAAGTGGAATAGTGAACAGTGATCAAGTGAATTGAAAATGAAACTGTTGGTGAGTAACAACTAGAGGTTAAGTGGAACCGTCAGTAGTAATTGTAATAAGGTTAAAAAAAAATAATAATAATAATTAATAAAGAAAGTTTAGAGAGAGAGTTTTCTTTGAGATTGTAAAATGTGAGCTTGCACAATCTCATTAAAGTTCTGTTTTGAATAAATGAAAGATCATTTGGAGCCTTAGATTTTTATGAGAAATTTGTAATCAAGTAATAATGGATTTTGAGACAGCAGTTAAGTTAATACCTTTGTATGGTGATAGTAGAAATGAGGACTTACAATCGTATATAGATGCAGTTAGTTTTGTTATTGAAAATTGTAAGGAAGCTGAAAGAAAACAATATTTACAGATAGCTAAATTGAGATTAAGGGGAGATGCAGGGGCAGCAGTTAGGAGAAATGAAGTAGACACTTGGGCAGAACTTAAGAAATTTTTAAGGGAACAGGGAGATAAGCAACAGTCAGATTCGTACATTGAGAATCAGCTTATATGCGCTAAACAAGGTCACAAGGAATCGGTTAGGGAATTTGGTGATAGAATAGAAAAATTGGGTCACAAACTTATCATTGCACTAGCTAAGGCTGGGATTGACTCCAAAGCAGCCGAGGTATCAGCAGAGAGGAGAATGCACAAAAGCTTTAATAAGGGGATTAATGAACCTATTAAAGGGATTTTACTGAACAGAAAGACTAGTTCATTCAACGAAGCTGTAAAAGATGCTTTAAGTCTAGAGCTTGAGTTAGAGGAAAACAGAGATTTAGCTAGACAAAGAAAACCATTTGTTAATAATGCAAGTTCAAGCTATACACACACCAGTAGTAGAGATAGGAAGTGTTACCATTGTAACAAACCTGGGCATAGAGCAGTAGATTGTAGAAGTAAGCCAGTTAAAAGTATAAGTGGGAGAAACAACACATGTTACAATTGTGGGAAACCGGGGCACTATGCACGAGACTGTTGGTATTCTAAAACTCAGAATAGTGTTACTAGACCGCAAGACCGACCTCAAAATACATTCAGAGGGGAAAGTAGTCATCAGGGAAACGGGCAGAACCTTTCGCAGAGCTCCCGCCCCGAAAGGTTCCAATCACGGCACAAGTCGGGAGAGTACAAGGCGACAGCAAAGGGTACATCACCTTAGTAATAGAAGAAAGTGAAACCGAAACTTGTAAAATGCTAATAGACTCAGGTTCAGATGTAACAATCCTCAAACTAGATAGCTTACATGATGACGTATGGATTAAAGATACAATTGCTGACAAGTTAACTTTAACTGAAATAGGTAGCACAATAAGTACAATAGGTCAGGCGGAGTGTTGTATAAGTTTTGGAGACACAAAGATTGTTCATCCTATACATATAGTTCCTAGAGAGTTTCAGTTAGAGGGAGACGATCTGATTGGGATTGATCTACTAGAGAGATTAGGAGCTAAGGTAGATTATAGTGATTCAACACTAGAAATAGAGAAACAAACATTTATCTTAACCAATGTAAAAGCTGCGCAAGAAAAGTGTTTAATAGATACGAGCCACATGAGTGACATAGAAGCAAGTAGAATCTTAGAGGTATATGAAGAATTTAAAGATGTATTTAGACAACCTAACCAATACCTTACAGAGACCATTAAGCATGAAATTCCAACAGATCCAAACCAACCTCCTATTAACCAAAAACCATACCGCTTACCCGAGGCACAAAAATGTATAGTTAAAGAGCACATTGAAGATATGTTAGAAAACAATATAATTAGAGAAAGTACCAGTCCTTGGAATTCGCCCATTGTACTAGTCCCTAAGAAAAGTACTGATACATCACCTAAGTTCAGATTGTGTTGTGATTTAAGACGGCTGAATGAAGTCACTAAGGGAGACGCTCATCCCATAGGAAACATAACTGAGATATTAGATCAGCTTGGTGGCATGACCTACTTTACTACTTTAGATCTAGCGTCGGGTACCACCAGATAGAAATAAATGAAACTGATAAAGAAAAAACCGCTTTTAGCGTACCACAGGGTCACTATGAATACAACAGGATGCCGTTTGGATTAAAAGGAGCACCTGCTTGTTTTACTAGATTAATGAATGAAGTGTTAAGGAATTTAATTGGTGAATCATGCTTTGTTTACATGGACGATATAATTACATATGGTAGAGACTTAGATGATCAAATTAAAAATCTGAAGCTAGTTTTAGGAAGACTAAGAGAACACAAACTTTTGCTACAACCTGAGAAATGTTCATTTTTGAAACACAGCACATCCTTCTTAGGACATGTTATTACTAATGAGGGGGTAAAACCTGATCCACAAAAGGTCAAAACAGTTAAAAAGTTTCCTACACCTAAGAATACAAAAGAACTTAAGAGCTTCCTTGGTTTAGCCGGATACTACAGAAAACTTATCCCAGAATTTGCTAAGATAGCAAAGCCATTAAATAATTTATTTAAAGATGGAGTTGAATTTGTTTGGGAAGAACCCCAAGAAACAGCTTTTCAAAAACTCAAAGAAATATTAATTAGTGAACCACTTTTGCAATATCCAGATTTTAATAAAGAATTTTTACTCATAACAGATGCATCACAAGAAGCACTAGGCGCTGTGTTATCTCAGGGACCATTAGGGAAGGATAGGCCAGTATTATATGCTAGCAGGACTTTAAATAAGGCAGAAAGAAATTATAGCACCACGGAAAAGGAACTTTTGGCTGTCGTGTGGGCAGTTAAGCAGTTTAGGCCATATTTATGGGGAAGACACTTTAAGGTGGTAACAGACCATAGACCTCTACGATGGCTTACCAGTCTGAAGGACCCTGGAAGTCGATTAACTAGATGGACAGTGAAACTGAGTGTGTTCGACTTCGAAGTCATCCATCGACCTGGAAGAACAAATGCTAATGCGGATGCATTGAACAGGACTCAAATTGTGAAGATTGGAGCATCACCTCAAGAGATACTTCAGAATCAAGAAGCAGAAGGAGATTTACAGGCCATCAAGAAGACGTTGGACACCTACGAGAAGGACGAGGACGGATTCATTTACTTTGTGGATTCGAAGAATCGCAGAAGACTTGTCGTTCCGAAGAACAACAGAACAGCAGTCATGCAGGCTCATCATGATACGCCGTTTGGAGGGCATCAAGGAGTTGACAGGACAACAGAGCTCATAAAAGAAAAATACTATTGGAAAAACATGGACCAAGACATACAGGAGTACGTGAAGACGTGTGAGATATGCAGTAAAAAGAAGACAACAAAAGAAGATAGTTCACCAGTACCGATGCAGATCACTACACCTGTTGTTAGGCCATTTCAGAAAGTTGCCATGGACATTGTAGGGCCACTTCCGAAGACTCTTAGTGGTAATCAATATATCTTAACTTTCCAGGACCATTTCTCTAAGTATCCAGAGGCTTTTGCTATTGATAACCAAAAGGCAGAAACTATTGCAAGAATCTTTGTTGAAGAAATAATTTGTAGGCATGGCACACCAGAAAAACTTTTAACAGATCAAGGATCAAATTTTGTTAGCGAAATTATGCAGGAAACATGTAAATTACTGGATATTGATAAGATAGAAACTACAGCTTATCATCCGCAGAGTAACGGGATAGTTGAGAGAAGTCACCAAACTCTTATGTCACATATCAAATGCTTCGTAGACAAAGATCAGAGGAACTGGGATTGCTGGATACCATACGCCATGATGACATACAGGAGCACGCCACATGGAACTACCAAGTATTCTCCATACTATCTAATGCATGGGAGGGAGATGAGGCTACCAACTGATTGGATTAAGGAAGACCTGCAACAAGACCTTTCGGAAGATGACTTCGTGAATGAAATAAAAAGAAGACTACAATTAGCATACCAAACAGCAGCAGATACCACAGAGAAGAGGAAAGAAGAAAGCAAGAGTTACTATGATCGGAAAACTAAACAGAAGAATTTTGAAGAAGGTGATTTAGTTCTATTACTAAACACACAGCTTAAAAGAGGAAGGAGTAAGAAATTAACAATGCCATGGATAGGTCCTTACAAGGTTATTAAAGTTGATAATGAAGTAAATATAATAATTAAAAAGGGCAGAAAAGAATATAAGGTTCACAAAAACAGATTAAAGCATTTTAGAGAAAGAAACTAAGAAGTTGCATTTGTTTCAGGTGATCATGATGATACTATTGAGTTTTGATTTTGGGGATACAAAAAGCTACAACATTAAAAAACTAGATGACCACCCTGGATTGTATTTTTCAAGAAAATTTTCATTTCTATTGACTACCGAGTATTGAACGATAGCTGTTGACATAAACCTTAAAGATCTTGAAGATAAAATGCAACAAATTAAAAGCATATGGAATGAAGCAGCTAAATTACAAAAAGAATTGAAAACCATAGGGTCAACTTGGTCAGAGAACCAGTTTCAAGAAACATCAAATACATTGAGAAGCACGGAGCTTAAGGTGAAACGGCTGTATGAGATCATAGGAAGAACACCAACTGTGCCTGTATCAAGAGGTAGAAGAGGACTAATCAATACAGTAGGAACCGGATTGAAAACACTCTTTGGAACAATGGACAGTGATGACTCTGAGTACTTCAACGAGATACTCTTGAGTTTTTAAAATTACATCCTGATTACTCCTAAAATCTTTAAAAGTATGAGTAACATCTGAAAGTGAATTCCTAACTAATGTGAGTTAGTCTTTTTCTAGCTGGTACACCCTATGCTGATTACTATCTATGGTACTTAGTTTCTCGTTGAAGTACTAAGTACCATAGATAGTAATCAGCATAGGGTGTACCAGCTAGAAAAAGACTAACTCACATTAGTTAGGAATTCACTTTCAGATGTTACTCATACTTTTAAAGATTTTAGGAGTAATCAGGATGTAATTTTAAAAACTCAAGAGTATTTAGAACAAATGCAAGAATTGTCCAATAAGAAAATCTCTACTATCAATGAACAAATGGAAATTCATTTTAAGGTCATAGGTGCATTACAAATAATAGCTCTTACTTGTAAGGATGTTGAGGAACTAGCAAATGATGTGTACCTAGGAATAGATTCAATGAGGCAGGGCATTTTAAGTACTATGTTAGTAGCTCCTAATGATCTATTGAAATACTTAAAAGATATCTCAAATCATTTAAAGTCAGGTTCCACTTTGCCAGTTGTTGTTACTGAGGAGACTATTTATGAGTATTACAATCTAATTCGAGTGTCAGCTATCAACAGATCAATGGACATATAATCAGATTTTTTTTAAACGTTCCACTAAGACAGTCAGAGAGAGTGTTCACCTTGTGTGATATTTTGCCTGTTCCGATATTAACTTCAAAAACTGTTGATATTACCATTTATGCATATGTTCAGCCACATATAGAGTACTTAGCGGTAGCTGGTGATGAGCAGCGGTCTATACCAATGACAAGACGCCAAGTGGAGGACTGCAGAGGAGACTCTATGAAGGTCTGCCTAGGACCTAACTTAGTAAACAACGTAGTCACTGGACAAGAGACGTGCGAGTTTTCCTACTACAGGGGCATCGAGCCACCCAAGGACACTTGTGATGTGAGACTGGCGTACATACCCACATCCATATGGACAGAGATCCCAGATGTCAACCAATGGATATTCGTAATTCCACGAGAGGAATTAATCACCGTAACCTGCCCTGGAGCTGGTGGACTGCCTGAGCACGAAGGAACCGAATGGGTGCAAGGAACTGGACTGTTAACTTTGCCACCAAAGTGCCAGATGATTGGAACATCCTTTAGAATATATAGTAAAGTAGTGTATAAGAGTAAGGTAGAGTTAAATGTGAGTAGTATTATTAAGATTCCTAAAGGTAATAGCTTTCTCAAAAACTTAGTCCAAATTTCGAATGACACATATGAAAAATTGTCAAGGGAACTAAAAAACCTAACCGCCCATAGAAGATTTGTGTCACATTCCTTAAATGACTTAACCTCTTCTAGTATTAAGCTCAGTACTCTTGATGAAATCCTAAAACCGTATGAACCAAATAACTATGTTGATTATAAGACGCATCATGTTTCATTGTTTGTTGTTGCAATTCTGTTACTTATCATTGTTTACTATTTCAAATTGTACAAACTCTGTAAAACCAAGAAAAGAGAATACTTACCTGTGTTATTCAAACCTAAAGCAAAGAAAGAGGATGTAGATGAAGAGTTAGATAATCTACCTTTAGAAGATAGGATTAGAATTTCAAATCGAAACAAAAGAAGTAGTAAGAATGAGACGTCATAAGACACGCCGCCCATTCTTTCTAAGGGGGGAGGTGTTGTAGGGTTAACAATTAATAATAAAGTAAATTTTTATTAAATCTTTTAAAAATATGTTTTATTATATTGTTCACAATATTTCTGTTAACAGTAGAGACAGCTCATTGAATGTTTACCATCTTAATACTTGTGTATTTAGCCATCAGTAGGATATTGTCATAGTTTGTAGAGTAGTTAGGTATAATAGCTAAGCAAATGGAATCATCGTTACTATAGGACCATGTTCTAGTACATTCTAGAAGCTTTTAATAGTGATTATTAGACACAATTGCTTGGTAAACACTTGTTAATAAAACTACCCTGTTAGTCTGACACATTATCAGTCTCAGTAGGCTGCAGGCAGTGCTGTTGTAATACGTAGCGTTAGTTTGGAGTATAGTGTGGACTTCATATTTTTAGTCGATTCAACTTTGTGAATTTAATCTTGTAGTTCAGTATCAATGTGAATAGTACCATATTCAATAAATAAGTTTTTCTTGAACTGACGTGTGTGTGGTTCTTCTGAGTTCCAACTCTTCAAGGTGTCGCGGACATAAAGTGAAGTTGCTTAACCACTCGGGTAACTTCATTGGCAGGTACAGTAAGTACTCCGTCATCAGGTGAAGCTAGGAGGTTTGGTGTTCACAGCTAAGAATCTACAATGGTATCTATATAAGGTGTGGTGAGAAGTAAAGTTAGGTTTGTTTGTCACACCTCAAGTTTGTTTGTACTAAACAATTTGAAAATACTGCTTAACCTAAAAATACAATCTATATGTGATTCGTAGTAGTTTAATCTATTGACGTTGATGGGCGTATCGGTTTAGTTCAAACATTGATTTCAATTAAGTCATGAAGTATCAATGATACGTTGTGTGTTTGGTATTGATGTTTGTTCCAATTTAGATATACTTACGCAGTTACTTTCTCCTTACTAACCTAACCAACGTTATTGTTGTAATAGTTCGCTAGGTCTCCTATGATGTTATTGCTATATTATGTGAAACTAAAATTGAAAAATCATTCACTCATTACCACAAAGTTATAAAGAATAACCTATAATTACACTATACTTGATATGTTAGTCTATCTTATAGATTTATCTTTTCTATAAATATATATCTATTTTTTTAACTTCACTCGCCAGTTCACATGGGCCTGCAAGCATGTCCATGAACTTTATTCAACGAGTGAAGTACCTACCGTTGGCCCAGTGGGGATTCGAACCTTGGAACTTGACCTCCGCAGTCCGAAGCCTTATCCACTGAGCCACCACGCCGGTATTACTTGTTGGAAAACATTATAGCTGTCCCTCATAATTAATTAAATTGTTTACAACGCTTCCAGTATAAAGTATGATTTTATTACATACAATATACATTGACTTGTCGTTGTTGATTTGTTGAGTCGTGTTTGGTTTCTTGGTCCTAGAAACATTGCGCTGCAAATAATGCAGTATGAATAGTAATTATTTGTTGCAGGAGTCAACAACATGAAGTAAAGAGGCCGCCGGCGTCAGAGGAACTGCTTGCAACTACATCCTCGCAGGAAGTTGCGGGTACAACTCATTCAACTAAACCATCCTCTGATTGCCGCAGACGACGTCAATATTGCAAAACTATTATTTCACAGCTAATTGCCTATATTTTTGTAAAATTTAAATACATTGGAGGATCGAAGGGATTCTAAAACGTCTACTGATCGTAGACCATGAGACTAAGTTTTAACTGTCAGTTTATTTTGTTTTTTGTATTCAACTCAATACTCTGCAGATATTCGTGCTTCTGAACGCTAGCATCCTTTTTCTCCTTCGCACTGAGTCAGATCGAATTGCATCACTCAATCTACAACTGTATTTCTCCACAAATTGGATGGAATCCAAACTGCGGTCATTTGGTGGTGTTACACCAAGTCACTCTGAGAGCACAATTACTCACTGACTGTACACTACTTGACTGGTAAGTGTGTTAAACAGGAATATCTATTAGATTTGGTTTCACAGAGAAAAATGTGATCTTTTCGGTTAAATTCACAACCACTAGTTTTTTTCCGTTAATGTACGACCGCTTGAAAATAGTCTATTTCTCTAAAAACTGCCCAATATTTTTTTCATCCACTGTGGTAGATATTCCTTATCCGCTAGGAATCCGATATACAGTCAGAGAGCACATTCGGCGGTAAGTAAATCATTGGATTTACCAGTTTGTGATCAACTTTAGTAGCCACCTAATCTAACGTAACGTAGCCGTAATTGTGATAAAAAAGTAGTGGTAGTGAAGTAACGGAAAAAGTAGTGGTAGCGAATTAACGGAAAAGATCCAAAAAAAGAAACACCGTTGCTTTCTTATTGCCGCAGTGATTCCCTAAAAGGCAGTTATCAATAGATTACATGAATTAGTTACTAACGTACATGAATAAGGGGAGAGTAACGGATGGGCTGACAAAGTGCTATGCGTATGGAAAAATAACTTAATTTATATCTTCTCTATGGTGGTGTCCACAAAGAGTTAGTTAGCGTTGAGAGCGAAATTTGCCATTAGATGGAACAGTGATCAATACCAACTAACATTGTGCTGTTTTACGAATATATTCATGATGCCTTCAAGAAAATTAGCCAGGTAGTTGCCATTTATATTGACATTTCCAAGGTCTTAAACTTGGCTGTCTTAAAAGTCACGACAGGAATCTTGTTGTTATGTATGATTTTGTCCTTTCATAGTGTTGTAGTCGGATTTGTAGCAATTGTTGGGGAGTTTGGCCCTACCTGTTTAACATTTTTACATACGACGTGCTTTCCTGCATATATTATAGTATCTTGCTTTGCGCAGATATCATGGAGGAATTTTTGGGATCGTAAGACTTTGAGGATTGTTAGATCTTCAAGAGGATTTTCGAAAGTTGAATTGGTGTTTGAAGAATGACGTGAGCATTTACTTAAACCAGTAAAAGCTTCACCATTACTTTCAGTATGAAGCAATCCGGAGTGACGATGCGGTATTCTCTGCGGTACCAAGCCGTTCAGAGAGTGCAGGCAAAAGTTAAAATAATGTTAAAGGATGTTTATTTTACCAGATGGTTCAGGCTAAGTCAGGTGGTTGAGGCTAAGCCAGGTGGTTGAAGCTAAGCTAGGTAGTTAAGGCTGTCAGGTGGTTGAGGCTAAGCCAGGTGGATGAAGCTAAGTAAGGTGGTTGAGGCTAAGCTAGGTAGTTAAGGCTAAGTCAGGTGGTTGAGGCTAAGCCAGGTGGATGAAGCTAAGTAAGATGGTTGAGGCTAAGCCAGGTGGTTAAGGTTCCCTCTCTACCACTTAACTTGGGAACCAACGGCTTAAAAGGTGACTTCCGAACCATCACCAGTGACCGGGCAGGCGGGCTGCGTGGAAGGACGTGATCGCTCAGACGGACATCCACCAAGGAACAGCCACACTCCATGTTGCTTGACGCCGTTATCTTGCGTCAGAACCCTCCGATCAAGGCCGCAGGCGATGGGAGGACCTCACATGGGACAGGTTTTTTGGTAACATGGAGTAATTCATAAGAAGCCCATGTCTGTAAAGGTCTTCAGAGCTAGTCGGCTCATTGAGTTTTTAGTCCGCTCTACCACAGAGAAGAAATAGACAGAGGTCGCATCCAAAAGTGCGCTGAATATGTATCAAGTAGTTAGTACTCCAGTTTGTCATTCAGATGGCAGGGCCAGCACCTTGTCATTCCCTCAATTTATTCCCCCAAAATCCTCAAAAATAAATGTAGTAATTATTATTTCACATTTATGAAGATATCATTAGTACAGTAATCTATTTATTACTGCCATTGAGGCGTTTGCTGCGATCATAAGAAAGGGACCTTTGTTTATTTTTCTCTGTGGATGTACAAATAGTAGATATATAAATAATAATAATAATGAAATAAATAATAAAAACTATTGGAATTAAATTCAATACGTACGTACCATTTAAATTATCATATTTTTAGTATAAATTGAAATTCGGAGAAAACGCCAGATTAATATCGTTCAAATTTTGTGAATATAGAAATAAACCTTGATTTACTTAGATATTAGCGTGGCATACTCCTTTTTTATGAAAAAAGTGGAGAAAATATTAAATATGCTTAGGTTATATATTGGGCGTAAGATTTTTCTTCTGAAAATATGCAGTTCTCAATATTATTATATAATAAGTTATTGTGAAAAATATTATAGAATTCAAAATAAAAGAAGAACATTTACATTTTAAACCTTCAATGACAATGGTAAAATGTATTTATTTTATACTGTTTTTTGTTATACATATTTTTCATGTTGTTATGAAGACCAGTGGAGTGTATTTATTTACCCAGATGGTTTTTATTAATTTATTTTTTATTCTTAATTTCTTTGGAAACAACAAATGGTTATTTTCCCCATTCCGCAAGCACTCTTTTTGTAATCAATTAGAATATAACGGAATACGGGTTACAATATTTTTACTTTTTTTCACACAGCTTCCTAATTTAAAACATGATATAATCAAACAAAAGTAAATTAGGTATTTTCCCTAGGCTAACCTGTTTTGCAAAAACATCACTTACGAATCCGTACAGTCTTCATAGTTAAAATTTAACTGAAGTTTCTTAAAATATAACCATTCTTCTATATTAAAGTTATATAAATAAAATACATAGTCAAGCAAAATCAGGCGAAAGTAACCACGCTTTCAATTTTTTTGAAAACTTAAATTTATTTTACTTCCTTTAATTGTGATTGGAAACTATCCAAAAGATTTGGAGCAACAAATAAGATTCACTACAGTCGGCGCAAAAATGATGTGTACCCGAGTTTAATGGTTATTTACTAAGAGGCCTATGATAAATCCAATCACACCATTGTTTTCAACGTTTAATTGTTCGTTAAGACATATCCTTATTTAAATGTTACTATAGGTTTTAATTATTTTTGTCATAGTTGGAACAAAAAAATACTGGAATTTGAACTAGTTTTCACTGTGCATCAACTTTACACATTTATTACTCAAAAACCGATAATGTATTGCATTTATACTTTAATAAGTGGTTGACAGGACTGTTTACTATAAGTTTCTTAAATTTCATGATTTTAAATTGATGAAAAATGATTTTAAAAAAAAGGTTCTTATCGTCCTCAATCAACGTTTTCTTGGCTTCTAGAGGTCTTAAAATTAATAATTACTTGGTAACGTTGTAATCTTTACATGTAAAGTAATGTATATTTACGATACATTCCTTTTGTATGCATAGGTAATGCAGTGATTTTAAATTGATTCAAACGAATTTAAATTGATCAGTATATCATATCGTACAATGAATCGAGGAAAACAGTGGTGTGATTGAATTTTCCATAGATCTCTTAATTTCTTAATAAATAACCTTCAAACTCGGGTGCACTTATTTTCTCTGTCGACAATAAACACAGTAATATTTGGCTTTGGCGCCACAAAATTATTTCCAGAAAGTAAATTTAGTTCATCCAACGGGAATATTTCCATTTTTGTAAATTTAAGATATTGTTTCTTACAGAGAGTTACCATATATTGTTATGAGATTTCCCTCATGAAACGTAGATCAGTTTTGTTATGTACTCCTCGCTTTGCGTTCTTATGTGCGCTAAAGTCCGCTTCGTCTGGACGGATTTGTTTTCCGCCGAGTTCTCTGTTTCCTATTCGTGGGGACATAAAAAAGTGTCCCAATGTCACAAAGGACATCGGAAAAAACTGGTCCACTCTCCGTGGTAGAGATTTTTTGTGGGTCGATTCGCCCATAGTTGACAACTGTAAAGGTTGTTAAGTTTGTCTTTTCCTTAGTTCTTGACGAATTGGAGACTTTTTGAAAAAGGGAGACAGCCTGTACAGGCGTCTGATCGCCCCAAGATTACATGAATCAGAGTTGGTTTATTTTTTCCTTTAGTTGAAAGAAAAAACGTCCCACTTTTAAAAATCTTGAAGTCTTTTCTAGGACTGGACAAAATTTTGGATACTATACCTGCAACCGGCATTTCAAAACTGCAAATTGTGTAAATGTGTTTATATTATAGCTTACTTGTGTTATAATTTTACAAATAGTTTTTTAATTAGTATAATACGTGTTTGTACATATACAGTACAAGTGACCTTCACACAACACAAATGTATTATTTATATAACTTATATAAATTATAGACATTCGATAATGGAAATAAATTGGTAGTTAGTTAAGGAACCAAGATATGGTTCGAAAGAAATGAGTATTCATAGCGAGAACGGTGACATAACTGTAGTGTCATCATTACATCTCTTCTGTACGGTTTTAAGACTCAAAGAAGACAAATATAACAGATCAAACTTATATAATACATTGAAGTTACCTGACTTATGATGTTATGTTCACAGTAAACTAGCTTTGTATACTTTCAGTTATTCGTGTTAAAAATTATCTACTAAGGCTTTGTAGCTTTCAGTTCATTTGTTTACATTGATTCTTTTTTTTTTTAACCTCGAATCACTAAAAATGTTATACGTATGTAATTGGTCGGTAGTTGGTTCAATCCCAGCTTCATGTGCTAAAGGTTCTCAGTTCGATCCCAATCAGAGTCATTACATTTTGAGAGGGATCAGCTGATAACCACCGGCTGTTCATTTGTCATTGGGCTATTAACCCAACTACTGGCAACTAAAAACCCTCTATTGGCAGCCCAATTTTCCTAGTTTTGCAGGGATATTTTAAAAAAAACAATTAAAAATACTTCTGATCCTTAGATTTAGTATTATTTTATATCATTTTACTTGTAAGATTCTGTGTTTTTATATAAAATAAATAACATAAGTATAAACACTTAATTACTTTTTTCCTTTTATAAAATAAAAAAAGTTTTACCAAAAAGAATTTTGGGGGGGGGGGACCCTACCTGGAAATGTAATACATACTAGTCAATTCACAATTCCAAGATATACAAGTTTTTCCAAATTTTATAAACTTTTAGAAAATGTACAGTTTATAGGGTTTATTATAGGAATTTATAATGATAAAACTTAAAATAGTGCATTTTACCGAAAATTGATGTTTCTATGGTAACATGTTATAAAATTGTATATTCATAAATTTCTTAGCCTGTTATTATAATTTTATCAATCATACATTATTTATATATATTGTAATAAATTCTAAATTATTTCACTAACAATTCTAATAAAACATTGCATAAAGTACTTCAAACCAGAATGTAAACAAACAGTTTACTGACAGACGCCAACTAAAGAAATGGCGAAATGAAATCGTAAACATTGGATTCTTCTTCTCTCCATCTAGTTGTCATGTGGATAGTATTATCGATACTGATAACAATCGATTCAGAATTTAATCGAATTTCAAATAGTATCGATTAGTTTTGACGAAAAACGTAGCCATAACGATATAACATCAAATTTTCACAGTGATGTTTGACCATCCGATATCGGACGGTCACAACTTGTTGAGAGTGATAGACCGTCCGATATCGGACGGTCACCACTTGTTGGGTTAATTAATGACACTTTCTAAGGAATAGTCGACCTTAGTTTGTAACAATGACTACATTCGCTCATCTACACTCATCACACTCATTCGAAATCCATATTCGCCCATATCTTGACGATCGGCGTCTTATGAATAAATAAAAATAAAAAATAAATATATAATAGCGTAGGATTTTTTTTCAGCTACAATTTATTAATTTAAAGATTGGGATGTCAGCAGTATAAACGTAAAATAAAATTGGAGCAAGTACAGACCCCTGTGGCGGACCATCCTTCAGCTGTCTAAAAGAGCTTTCCTCCCGACCAAGATAAACTTTTACCAAGATTGGACTGAGCTTAAACTCCAACATTTGCACACTAAAAATAAAAGACGTAATAAAATTTTTTGAGAAATTAATAAAATTATTACAAATCATATGAATTATGAAATCAAGTATTGGAAATAATATAGGACGATATTTCAAAAACACATACAGCCATTTAATAAACTTGTGCAAATAATACAATTGTAAAAATAGTAGAATATATACCTGTTTATAATGTTGCACAACATTAAAAAAATAATTAGAAAACAATTGAAATGTTATATTATATTGAATGTCTGGGTTTTTAAATATTAATAATTTTATGACTGCAAACTAATCCATACAAAATGTATAACGATTCTACTTGTAATCTAGATATAACGTTTAATATTATTTTTAATTTTTTTAATTTTTGTTTGGAATGTCGTTTTGTAAAATTTGACAGTTTTTAATAATAATTATTCCCTCATTCTCTTAACTCTCAATACCACTTAAAATAAAAGTGTACATGTTGTGAGTGTTCTGTGATGATATTTCAGTTGACTGGTAAGTCAATTATTCAACAAACTGTAGTACACCAAAATACGATGCAATGAGATGAAACTGAGTAGAGGCATGGAGGGCAAACCTGTAGTGAGTGTGGAGCGTCCCAGGCCCAGGTTAGGGCTTATTCCTAGGGATTGCAATTATTTCCGACATATCTATATATCGAAGTGCAGATATATCGCAAACCAAATATCGATATTTCGGGTAATCGACATATTGACTTGTAAATGATTTATCTGTATAAAATTATGCACTAACTCTAATGTCATGACCAAAAATACACTCATTTTTTGCTGTACTATTAAGAAGATCCTACTGAATGTAAAATTAAATACATTTATTTCATCTACACGAAAAAGGTGTGGTGTTTGGGGTTGAAAGAAAAAAAAAATCAAAATAATTATACCTTTAATTATTATGTAAATTATAAAATGGATAATGTAATAACACTCGTATAGGATCGCCAACCGTTCTACCCGCTGGTCTACAATAAACTACATTTTAGTGTGTTAACCTGACGTAAAAAATTAAATAAAGTTACTTTATTATTTCAATGCATCTTTTGTACGCATAAGAGGCAATTTAAACGTGTTTTTTTTTCGAATTATGATGATTTTGAGGAGAGAGAATAACCTCAATATTTAGTGTTATGATATATCGGACCAAAATATCGATATGGCCGATATTATCGAAAGAAAATGAGTATCTATGTATCGAAATAAATTTATCGATATTTCCGATGTATCGATATAATGTTGTCATCCCTACTTATTCTTCAGCAAGCGATACAGTCCACGAAACCCTTTTCAAAAACATACACCGAAAATATAGTCCGAGGCAGTGTTCTGTACTTGTCTGCCATAGTATGCGAACACTGCGAATATGACGTTATCAGTTAAACATAAGCAGAAATATAGAGCAATTACCATAAGATAATAATAATTATTGGAACTGTGACATCACATGTTTATTGCAACTCTGGATGCAATCGTGTATGTTTATCGTAACTCTGGATGCAATCGTGTATGTTTATCACAACTGGATGCAATTGTGTATGTTTATCGCAACTCTGGATGCAATCGTGTATGTTTATCACAACTGGATGTAATTTTGTATGTTTATCGCAACTCTGGATGCAATCGTGTATGTTTATCGCAACTCTGGATGCAATCGTGTATGTTTATCACAACCGGATGGAATCGTGTATGTTTATCACAACTGGATGCAATCGTATATGTTTATCACAACTGGATGCAATCGTGTATGTTTATCACAACTGGATGCAATCGTGTATGTTTATCACAACTGGATGCAATTGTGTATGTTTATCACAACTGGATGCAATCGTGTATGTTTATCACAACTGGATGCAATCGTGTATGTTTATCGTAACTGGAAGCAATCGTGTATGTTTATCGTAACTCTGGATGCAATCGTGTATCCAGATGCATTTATCTGGATTCATTTATTTATTTCATTCATTTAAATAAAGTTTCATTTAAATAAACTTTATTAATTCATTTATCACAACTGGATGCAATCGTGTATGTTTATCGCAACTCTGGGTTCAATCGTGTACGTGTGACGCAACTGATGAAAAAATTATCAGAAATTAAAAAAGAAATTCGATAACAAAGCTTGCCATTTGAATGTGGGCGATTATGCTTTATTTCCTTTTTTCTTTTTTTTTCATAATTTGATAATGTTGTTTTTTTGAATCGCTAACAACTAATCTCAGGTTAATGTTGGATTATTTTACAGAATAATTTAAAAATAAAAGTACATTAATACCCTCGCCTTGAGAAAGTAGAATCTGCTGTCTGAGAATCAAGTTCGATCGTGCATAAACAATGAATGTTTAAATGTATTCTCGTGTGTCCTTGGATGTTCAATGATCTCTATCAATACAGACTTTATAAAGGAATTTCTTAATTTTCAAAGGTAAAGAAAACAATGTAGATTTTCGTCTAGGTTTTTTTTTTTTTTTTTTTTTTTTTTTCTACGGAGAAAGTTATAAAGTGACGTTACAACTAAAGATTTTTATACGATAGCATTTATTGGTAGCGCTAATTTTCCGAAAATGTTTACTCACTATAGTTTTAACTCTTACAAATAAATAGGTTAATGCCTCTGTCAGTGGCTGCTGGACTTTTGTATATCGCCACTGCTCAAGCGGAGACAGCAATCCTGGCCGCAACGAATCGAATAATCGCGTGGAAATAGCAATGTTGGCCAATCGTGTTCATTTCTCCAATAGACCGACATTTAGTGTTTCATCATTGCGATGTAGCCAAGCCGAAGGTTCAAGGTGATTCTTACACGTGAAAGTCCACGAATGTATGTTAACAACTGGTGATGACAACTATCCTCTCATTGTAATACGCTAATTAACAATTGGAAAGTGTGTTTAAACATCGACATTTAAATGTACACAGCTATAGAAACACGAATGTTTGTATTGAGTGAAATTAAACACATCTACATTTATGTCCAGGTGTTGTGTCATATGTATATAAATAAATCTTAAAATAGTAAAATCTGTTTATCCAGAGTAACTATTAGATAGCACATATGGCATGAAAATCATAGATAATAAATGCAAATTTCACCAACATGATCAGATGAAGAATAACCTACTAGGTCAGATTGCCTTTGATTGGTCGGAACTGTTTTAAAATACTATTAACATATACCCGTGAATTATTTATTCAAAGTAGGCAGGAATTTAATATTTTGAAATATAATAAACTCTTTCTGGTAGTCTGGATATACTGTCAAGGGGCACTGAAAGGGTTCAAATATATGATCTTAAAAATCGTATACTGGTCTGGATGTAATTGTACACATATGTTACGTGTCTGGCGACCCCGTGACGGAGCGGTCTAAGGCGTCGGGACTTTGAGCTTGGGTGAGAGACAGCGCTGGTTAGAATCCGGTCTACACTGGAAGAATTATCAGTAATATTCACCGTCTACTGTACTGGTTCACCCTCTTACTCTGTCTGAATAAGTCTCGCACAGATCAATAGTCTATGAGGAATGGGCAGAGTAAGGTTAAGAAGGAGGATCGGCCCTCCTTAAAAAATATCTACGTTTATCGAAAATCGGAATGAAGTCATGTAGGTGTCTCGCAACTCTGGATAAAATCGAGTACGTGTATCGCAACTCTACATGCTATCTTATACGTGTGTTGCGATTCTGTATGCAATCTTGCGCTGTATCCCAACTCTGTATGAAATTGGATACGTGTTGTGAGAGTTTGGATACAATCTTATGCTGTATCGCAACTCTTGATGCTACCTTTACACGTGGTGTCTGGATGCAATCGAGTACGTGTATCGCAACTCTACATGCTATCTTATATGTGTGTCGCGATTCTGTATGCAATCTTGCGCTGTATCCCAACTCTGTATGAAATTAGATACGTGTTGTGAGAGTTTGGATACAATCTTATGCTGTATCGCAACTCTTGATGCTACCTTTACACGTGGTGTCTGGATGCAATCGAGTACGTGTATCGCAACTCTACATGCTATCTTATACGTGTGTCGCGATTCTGTATGCAATCTTGCGCTGTATCACAACTCTCTATGAAATTGGATACGTGTGTTGAGAGTTTGGATGCAATCTTGTGCTGTATCGCAACTCTTGATGCTACCTCATACGTGGTGTCTGGATGCAATCGAGTACGTGTATCGTAACTCTACATGCTGTCGTATACGTGTGTCGCGATTCTGTATGCAATCTTGCGCTGTATCGTAACTCTGTATGAAATTTCTAGTTATAGTGCGTTGTGGTTAGGTTTGGTACGGTATTTATTTCAGAACTATGTAAGTTGTTTGTTTATTCCAACAGCTGATTAATGAAGCTATTATAAACAATTGTCAAATCGGTATTGCCAGAGGGCTTGCTTGCATTGATTCTTCTTAGAGCCTCTGGGGTGGTACTCTGACGAAATTTCAAAATAAAGATAGGCCTATGTGTTAGACCCTGATAATGTCCATGCAAAATTCCATCGTAAAATAACGTATGATTGCATACGTGGAAACTAGGTTTAGGAATGCAATCTTGTATGTGTATCGCAACTTTGGACGCAATCGTGTACGCCTGTTGCAAATCTGGATATAATCGTGTACGTGAATCGCAACTCTAAATGCAATCGTGTACGTTTGTCGCTAATCTGAATGTAATCGCGTACGCGTGTCGCCACTCGGGATTCAATCGTGTATTTGTGTCAAAAGTCTGGACTTATGTGTGGGGATATTGAATGCTCTGAATAATGGTATTCGTGTGTCACTAGTCTAAATGCAATTGAGTACGTGTATCGCAACTCTAGATTTAATCGTATATGTGTATCGCAACTCTGGATGCAATCGTTTACATGTGTCGCAACTCTGGATACAATCGTGTATTTGTGTCACACGTCTGGTCGTATGTGTGGGAATATTGAATGCTCTGAATAATGTTATGTGAGTCTACAGAAATCGTAAGACTTCTGATTGAACTATTAGTCTGTGCGCGCGGCAATATTGCTACTAACCATATTAATAAAAAATATTACAATAATAAACATCAGCTGATAGTAATAATAGATATTTAACGCTTCTTCAAGACTAATTGAGTATGCTAATGTTTTCCTAAAAGAGCCCCCTCTTCACTCCTCACCTACGTCCAGCTGTATAACTGGCCGTGAGCACAGACTAATTAATTGTTCAGTCAGTACGTGTATAGGGCCAAATGGTACTATTAGCACTGGAAACTAATCTAAGAGAATTGATAAACCCGAAAGTTGGTGACAAACGATGACAGTAGTTAGTTTAACAATATATAAGAATAATTTTGTTTTATTACGTGTTCTTGCAAAGTTCTTGTGCCTTTCTAAATCATATTACTTATTTTCTTCACTATTCAATTGTGGATAGTCCGAAACAAATTGTATTTTCTTATTTATGTTCAATTTATATACATTTACTTTAGACTTATTAGATAATTTTAGTTCGCCGGTATTCTTTTTTAATTTGTATCCAAACTATTTTCGTTTGATTTTGAATTGTAGTTTTTTTAAACCAATATCTTTATAATATTTAATTCCACTTGATCTGTACTTTTATATTTTGAGAGTTATCGGGAAGGTGTTTGACTTGTTTGTTATGTAGTCTCTTTTTTGGCTGAATATTCAGAGGTACTCACCTTGACACACATGATGCAATATAAAATAAGCCGTGTAGTAACTGTCTAGAGGACGGAGTGCACCCACTCCCTCAGTCTTGTGTTTCTTATACGAAAGTGCATCTTGACCAGTCATGATTGAATGTGCCTAAGTAAGCACGGACAATATTCTCCATTTCTGAAACTAGGATACTTTCTTGAACGCGCCCCGTACAGGCCTGAGCACTCTCTTCCTTCGTACACTTCAGCGTGTATTCGGCCCATAATTCTTCGTACATTTCAGCGTGTATTCGGTCCATAATTCTTCGTACACTTCAGCGTGTAATCGGTCCATAATTCTTCGTACACTGTGACATATCAATTTTTGCTGTGCATGGAGTTGTATTACAGTCAAGACGTTAAGGTAAACAGTTATCATGTGTGAACGATCGATTTGTAAACAGATGATCAGCTGTTATTTATTTTAACTTAATTTATTCATATGTATGTTTCTAACATTTGTTTTCTGTTCAACAATAAGTTATGTTTTGGGAATAAAACAGTTCAGTTTTTCAGTTCACACTAACATGTTGTGTTTTTAAATTTTGTGACGAGGATAAGTATTTATTTTGTTTTGTTTTTAGGTAGTTGTGTTTAGTTAAACAGTTACACTTCAGCGTGTATTCGGTCCATTATTCTTCGTACATTTCAGCGTGTATTCGGTCCATAATTCTTCGTACCTTTCAGCGTGTATTCGGTCCATAATTCTTCGTACATATTATTATTATTTTTTTACGGTTGACTATATGACATTTTGAGTTTCAGATTCTGGATTAAGAATGTCATTCATTTTATGCCCAATTCAATTGTGTTTTGAAACAAAACTGTTTTATCGTAATATTAGTCACTTTTTGTTTTAGGTATTTAGGGTATTTTTGGTATTTTAACTTTCCAAGCCCTAATGTAATATTCAGATTCGGAAAAAATGTTCATATTTTTATACCTCGACATTTTTGTCGTTTTTAGTTTTTGAGTTGATGATGCTCGTATATTTTGTCATTTATATTTGTTCAATTGGTGATGCTAGTATATTTTGTAATTTATAGTTTTTTTGTTGGGATACTCGTACTTTTTGTCATTTATACTTGTTGAGTTGGTAATGCTAGTATATTTAGTCATTTATAGTTTTTAGTCGGTGATGCTCGTATATTTTGATTGTTTGTCAACTCAAATAATATTAGAATTAAGGAGAAGACCGTTTAACTTAACTTCTAATATTGTTCCAACATTCCCCTTAACTTAACTTGCTGAGTCCGTATTCCTCATTGTTAAGTTAAAGGGAATGTTGTAATTGTTAGGCTTCCCGGTGTAGGTAAATAGTTGAGACTGACTACACACTTAGTTCCTAAAATACTCTAGGCAGTCACGTACTTGGGCCATAGGGCCATAAACAGTGTTATTCCACAATAAAATGCTATCTAACCTTGGCAGGTTATTGTGATTATAATATAAGCTGGAGAGCTTCAATAGACTGCGACTGTTACGCTCTCAAAACGACAGCCACCTCACTCCGGAACCTCTATTTACTAATAATTAATACTGTAGATATGATTATCTATCTTGAACATGTTATTGTATAATTGATAAATCCTTGTTTTTATTAACACAAAAAACAAAATTCTGTAGGTACCGGTACTCACAACGTTGAAAACAAGTCACTAAGTTCAATTGACCTCCTATTCCTTAATCGAAAAAGCAATTACAAACCGTAGTTATATTTCATATGTAGCTGTAAATAGGTGATTTTTCTTATTGTTTTTTTTTTTATTATTTTGTTTTATTTATTTATATTTTATTAGTTCTACAATACATTGTGTTCATATTCAGCACCGACGCCAAAATCGTAATAATATAGTATGTGTATGAATGTTGCACAGTACACAAGTGTGAACATCACACACGAACGAACACAAACATAGCACAATATGCGCACAAAATACACAAATATTTAAAAGATAAGTACAAAATGCACAAATATATTAAAATACAAGCACAAAATGCACAATTATACTACAGTACAAGTACAAAATGCATAAATATATCAAAATACAAGTACAATTTGAGCAAATATAGTACAATATAAGCACAAAATGCACAAATATTTAAAATACGATAAGTACAAAATGCAAAAAATATATTAAAATACATGCACAAAATGCATGAATATATCACAAGTACAATTTCCACAAATATAAGCACAAAATACACAAATATTTACAATATAAGTACAACATTCACAAATATATTAAAATACAAGCACAAAATGCACAATAAAGTACAAGTACAAATTGCACAGATATAGCACAATACAAGCATAAAATGCATTAATATTTACAATACAAGTACAAAATGCACAAATATTATGGTGATCGCTTTGGCGAACCACGTCTACTTCCTTAGACCAGAGGGGTTCACACAGTGGTTCGCCGAAATCGATCACCATAATATTTTTGCATATTTTGCTAGTATTGTGCTATATATGTGCAATTTGTACGTGTACTGTCGTATATTTGTGCATTTTGTGCTTGTATTTTGATATAGTTGTGCATTTTGTACTTGTATTGAAGTATATTTGTAAATGTTGTGCTAGTATTGTAATATATATATATATATTGCAATACATAACTGTAATATGCATATATATATATATATATATATATATATATATATATATATGTATATATAAAATGCATATATATATTACAATACATAAACTGATACATAAAAAAATAAAATGCGTGCGTGCGTGTGTGTGTGTGTGTGTGTGTGTGTGTGTGTGTGTGTGTGTGTGTGTGTGTGTGTGTGTGTGTGTGTGTGTGTGTGTGTGTGTGTGTGCGTGCGTGCGTGCGCGTGTGTGTGTGTGTGCGTGCGTGCGTGCGTGCGCGCGCGTGTGTGCATGCGCGCGCGTGTGCGCGTGTGTGCGTGTGCGCGTGTGCGCGTGCGTGCGTGCGTGCGTGCGTGCGTGCGCGCGCGTGTGTGTGTGTGTACACCAACAATTATATAATATGTGTACCAACAACAATTATACTAATTGAAAAACTATTAATTTGTATATTTATTTATTTAATATATTTACGTTCATTTTAAAATGGGCACTACTGATAAATTGCATGCTCTTTGATTGGTCCCAATATTGCAAATATGTAAAAAGTATGTATCCTGAATTCTGATAATATACCCAACATATAAAACGCTCTTTTACTTTATATTTTGTTCTTTACATTTCTAAACTTGCTTGTTATATGTGGATGTAGAAAACCATTCAATCTTAACTTAGAAGTTCCAACTCAGATAATATAACCAAGCAATTCATTGAAATGTTCGTCACCTGTAGAATAGACACAGCGCTGTTGGGTATTCTCTGAGTAATAATTAATTAATAGTTTCTTAATAATAAATGAGAGAATTTAATTAAATGTAGTGGAAGTCCGTGGGTTAATCTGGAATAGATTACAAGAAACACAGTTTTACGAGATTATTAGGCCGATATGTAAAGTAAGTATGAACGAAGCGCTATAAATAAATTCTCAGCCCATCGCATTCGGCTATAATAAATCAATTCGTAATTGAAAATTATAAAAACCACAAATTAAACTACATGACAATCGACTATGAACTCGATACCTTGGGACCTTTTCTAACAATTGATTACTTTACATTTATGGTTAGATTAATAGAGAACCGTCTGAGGAAATTGCCAGTCATGACCTGAACATTTGTGTCATTTGTTGTTTCTATATTTGTTTACTACTGTAAGTTGTTATTGGACTCGTCTTCTTTGGTAAGTTTGCTGATTTCCTATCTCTCCTAATATACTAATTACTATACATTTATAATTACATGATGTAAGATCGTAGTCCTTCCTCCCCCCCCCCTTTTAAATGAAAGAACTTATCCTCCATCGGATCCTACTCATGACGCATTCCACTTTTCTTCTGACGACGAGCCTCTTTCTCTGACCAGACGTCCCCTTGCCTTGCACCCGAATGAGACTCTCTCCTGGTCAAAAGCAAAAGCTATTGGTGATTTGAATCACCACAAGCATCTCCTTTCGAATCTGCCCCACGTACAATCAATAATTACAGCCATGGAGGTCCTTCAGGATGGAGGAGTGTTATTTAATATGTATGTCAAGTATGTGCGAAGGTTGGGGCAAGTTGACAATGTGGAGGTGGGTCACATATTTTTTGTTGTGACGATGGAAATCTAGAATCATTTTGTTGGTTTTTTGCTAATGTTCAAAGATAAGATACAATCAATAGGCTGGTGTATGTCATCTTAGAATTTCCAACTCAGATTAACATAACCAAGCAATTAATCGAAATTTTCGTCACCTCCAGAATGACGTATCCCTGTGGAATATGCTCTGGGTAAGTAATTCTGGGTAAGTAATTAATTAAATAATTTAATTATGTGCGAATCCCCTCTCCATGGCTTCCAGTGCTGTGCAAAATAGCTCCTCCAGATATAAGACGCAAAGGGGCACTTCTCTTAGAGTTGAAAAAGACCATACCTACTGGAAATCTCCCCATTTTGCAAGATATCCCACAACGTGCAGGCGATTTAAATATAGGAAACCACCTCTTCGAATAGTTTCCCAATTATTCTCACATGAATTTCCGCCAAAAGCCACCTGGACTTTAACTTGGGATGTCTTTGACAGTCGAAAGTTCCTTGTATCAGATCCTATGACCTTCATCGGTGGAATGAACCTTCCTATTAAGGAATGGATTATGTTGAGTCGCTTTCACACGGGTGTGGGAAGATGCAACTATTGGAAATATAAGTGGGGAATGGCAAATTATCAGGTATGTGATTGAGGAGTCGAAGTTCAAACTATGGATCACATAATAACGAGTGCCCGTAGCTTTCTTTTCGGGGGGCATTAGCTGGTCTTCATTCAATCGGAAAAGCGGGTGCTGGATGGTTAAGAAACTTAGATTTAGCTCTGTGACGGGAGATCAATATTTAAACACTTAGGAAAAGTCTGTAGAATTAATTTTCTATAGAATTAATGACTGTAGAATTCTGTAGAATTAATGTCTATAAGTATTCATATACCAGCCACCAATATATATTTATATATATTGGTCGGTAGCTTAGTTTGTTAGTTAGCTAGATAAATCTAAAGTTTATCAGTTCGATCCCACTCAGAGTCATAACAAATTTTGAAAGGGTTCAGTTAATGAGCTATTAATTAATGGGCCCAATAACAACACCCTCTGTTCATTTGTTATTGGGCTATTAATGAATGACACTTTCTAAGGAATAGACAGCCTGAGTTTGTAATGATGACAAAGTTCGCTCATCACAGTCATTCGAAATGCATATTCGCCCAAAAGTATCAAACGGCGTCTTAATAATAAATAAATATCCTAAAATCAAATAGTATGACAAATTTAGTCTGAAAGGCTTCGGTAATAAAAAATAAAGAAAAGATAAAACACAATTAAAACATATGGAAACAAAATACACTATGATTGAAATTCAAGTAAATCGCAACAAACACAACAAATGTGATTTGTGTTTGTAGTGTCTAATGTAACAGTAAGAAGATACAAATATTGTAGAAGTAGCAAATAGCTATCACGTAAATGAAGATACTAGCATTAACAATGATAGGTAGACGTACCGTGAATAATTCTGTAAAGCAAATTAAATTTGCAAATTTATAGTTTTGGTGGGTGATATAAAGTGAGAATTTATCAACTTCAATTCGTTATAAATTACGCTATAAAAATATCATTCATTAGTTAAAATTGAATATTTAGAGAAAAAAACAATTGGACAATCAATACAAACAAAAAATCTAGTCTCGCTAAACCTGCTTTTATTTATTGCGCCTGACCATTCCATTATCGGTCAAGAGCATCTACACTGCCTATAGTCGTTTTCACGTTTACTTGGCAGCACATGTTCTCAGTTGTGCCAAGTATAGGTCATAGCATGTTCGGATTGTGTCTGGTCTTTAGTATTCATGCTGAGGAATACTTTAGAAGAACCCCTTCCTAATATTCCTTTGCTGATAACCAGGCCCTTTTTACCAATGACAGAATAGAAAATGAACTGGAATTTTAAAAATTGCATGAAATTGTACTAAAACTGCCCCCCAAATGAAATATGTAAAAAAAACCAGATCATGGGGGTCCTACTGGAAACCAAACATGGGCAATTAAAACAAGTTCCTTTTTTTAAATATTTAGGAGAAACAATCCAGTTTAAATAGAATCATTAAAACAAAAGAGCAATATCTCTCAATTCCGAAGGTCATGTATGCAGCAGAAACAAGAGTAATAAAAAGAATAAACAAAATGCACAATACAGAAAAACAAGAAAACAAGTACTCAGGAAATTACCTCTTCAGAAACTACTACAAAGTAATTGTACAAAAAATTAGGCACATTTGAGCTCGTCTCATATAGATTTTATATAAAAAACGCCTAACATTTTATGGACACCTTCACAGAATGAGTGAGGATAGGGTCACTAAAACAGATTTTAATATAAGTCAACTCAAACATATTGAAAACTAACTAGATAAAAGAAAGTCAGGAAAATCTGAAACAAATTAAATTTTCAGAATATGAAATCAATGACGAGAATGCTTTAGAAAAAAGGTAGAAATGGAAAATTGGATCAGAAAGCAAGGTATAATTGGACAGAAAACAGGAAAAAGGAGCATAGTGAATGATTATAATTTATGTTCATAATAAATTGCGCAAATACAATTAAATGTGGACAATGTTAATAAAGAGGTTATAGGAAAATAAGAAGAAGAATAAGTGAATTAAGATTCTTCTCTGCTTTTTTGCATTTTGTAGGAGTCTAATTTTCTCTTTCTTACACGCAGTCATGTCCTTTCCTCTTATTTTTATAAAAATACATATAATTTCAACTGGATATTTCTTCACTTGTATTGTTCAGTTTACTGCGTTACATTTATATTTTACTGTACATATTTGCATACATATTTTACTGTACGCTCAATTTTTTCTTTCATTGGGAATCTGTTCTATCCTAGCATTAAAAAAAAAGGTAAAGAACTACTGTAATATTATTAAAATAATACGAATAATAAAATTTGCTGATTGTTCGTCTGCTAAATAAGAAGTGAAAATAGTTTTCTACAGAACCAATATTGTATTGTGATTATTAAATATTAACTATTCATTTGGAACAAGCCACATATTTTGTTGTATAACTGATCAAAAATAACATTTAAAATTTTACGTATTTAACTCTAAAAAACTAGAAAAATACTCATTTTTACAAAAATGTTATTTATGGTTTACTATTCTTATGGTTTATAGTTCTTCGCCTATCAAATGACACTTCAAGTGTTGCTAATACGATCATTAGTAAGGACCGAGTCCCAACATTAGAAACCCATTTTTTTGGCGTTTTCCTGAAGAGAAACGGTTCCCTTTAGACCTACGCACACAATTATGAAATACTAATACTGTTAAAATATGGAAATTTCTGTCATATTCAAAATTATGACTACTTCAGTTCCGACATAAACTCTGCAATAATCACAAGCAGATAGAACGAATATCCGTGTTTATTGCAGCGTTAAGCTTTGCAGATTTACGGGTATAAATTAATTTCTGATCGTCTTTAGAAAAAACCACATGATTGAGTACAAAAGGGGAACTTTTATGTTCCAACGATGATTTAAAAAAGTGAAAATTTTAAATAGAAATCATCAAGAATTACGTATATAGTTTCACATTTTTAACGATAAAAAATTTATAAAAATGTTAAATATTTTACAAACAACAACTTAAGGTCCACTAGAACAGTTTTTCATCAATCAAAAGACACTTGTTGTGTTGCGATACGGTATTGTTATGAACTGGACTTTTTAATGCTTTTCGTGGAGCGAAATGACCCCCTTAAATAGTAAATTGCCAACAAATAATCGTAAAAATATTGACTTACCTCTTGTTCTCTGAAGGGCTATTCACCACTGTGAATACGATCCTGGAGACAATCCAACACCCGGCAAACTAATAAACGCTAATTAAGGAAGTCGAGTAGAAGATTAATCATGTCTGAGCAGTGACAATAAATGAATAACTAAAGGGAGTAGCTTTTATTTTATTAATTTTTTTTGTTTCTACTCTAATAACTATTCGTAAACTTTATCAAAATAGTGGCCAGAAAACTAAAAACATCATTCTTAAACTCCCATTACAATCTGTTTTGAAAATGCATAAGAATACTTTGACGAATACTGTAGTGCTTTCCTTGATATAATCCTGAATGTCCTCCGACAACGTAAAAAAGGATAAAGACGTAAGGAGAGCACTTAACAATAAATATAACATTATTTTTCTAAAAAAATAGTTGTATTAAAAAACCCCTATGATAAATTCTGAACTTCTACAACAACTGTTTACAAAATATCAGTAATGCAATGTATAAATTATTACTATTAGTTGATAGTTTTAAGGTATACCAGTTAAAAAAAGTAATATAATTATTAGAAGCCTAGCAAGATTAGAAGGTCCTGTCAAAGTATAGTAATATTCTGAAAGCCACAATGGGCATGTTAAAACATTTTGGTGCAAGCTTGAGTTTTGCTCAAACTTGCAAGCGACTTTTTTAGGGGAGGGTTATTTTGCGTGGGTAACAAGTTGTGTAGCCCCCCACCCCACCCCCCAATGAGTCGTTTAGCTTCCCAGTGCCTGTAGCGTCCCTCAATCGAGGTTAAGTGCTACCGTAGATTTACTTATTTAAAATACTCTTGTTTTACTAAAATTCAGGGAATCCGAGACTGCAATAATCAACAATAAATTTCAGGTTGTTTTAACCATTTACTGGGGTTGTTTTTAATAGGGGGGGGGGGGGTACAGGGCAGAAGAAGTGGGTAGATGAGAGAGATCTGAGCCCCTTTATTGCAATTTTATATTAATTTACCTCGGGTCCATAACTTTCGAAAAATTAAATATGTTTAGCAAGGACTTTATCAATACAATATAAATAAGTTTTAATTTCACTTTTAATTATTGTCGTTTTATGTTTTAAACATTGTATATAAATTAAAATAATTACTAATAAATTAGCAACATTAACATTGCTTTGTTTATTACTTGTTTACCTTAATTCATTGCAGAGGGATTGTTAAGTTAAAAACTGAAGGTGTAAAGGTGTGGTCACAGAGTATACAAAAACGTGTACTGTAGGCATATTTCTATTCTATGTGGCTTTGTAATCAAGAGTAACGCCTTCAATCGATCAGTGGGGCAGTGAACGCAACCATCTTCACACGGATCAGCAGTACAGAAAGTACAGTAGTTGTGTTTCAAGTCCCATTGAATGTCATTACTTACTGCGAACTAAAATCCAAGTAGGATTTGTAATAAGTTTTGCACATTTTGAGAGGACGTTTAGATTTCTGTAAAATTTGGGAAAAATTATATAATTAATTCTTATAAAAATAAGAAAAATAAACAAAATATTGAAAACATTCCTAGGCTAGCCTAAATTAACAGAGTTCAAAAATTCCAACGCCATTTTGGAAGCTTGAGCCCTCTAGTGTTCATTAAAAGTTCAGTATTTCACTTGGATGATTTTTTTCCGAAAGTTAAAAAGTTTATGAAAAATTTTTTTGTTGTGAAAATTTAAATTAACAAATTATTATACAAAAAATATTCCGTCGATTTGCTCCAAATTTGTTCTGCATTTTTTACACGTTGAAAAGTTTTTCCTTGCGTATGTATGTAGTAGGTACAGACAAAAGGGTCTAAAAATCGATGAAAACAAGTCGTTCTTCATAATTTGTATTTATAATTATTAATAAATAACAACAACAACAATTATTTTTAGCTATTCTAACTAATCCTATCCTATGTAAAATTTTTCAATACGAAACTGTTTTACCTGAGAACTTTCCTTCTACGATTAGAAATTATCAAGCTAAAGATAAGGAAAGTACCAAAAATACCGTTTTTTAATTTTTTTTATTTAAGGAAAAATTACACATTTTGTAATTACTACTTCAGATTTAATGTGAAACAATAGAGAAGAAAGAAACAGAGGTCGTATCCAACAGTGCGCTGAATGTGTTTCGAGTGGTTATTTCTCTAGTTTTGCATGCAGATGGTAGGGCAAGTACCTTGTCAGTCCCTCCCCTTATTCTCCTCAAATCCTTAAGGATAACCGTAGTAGTTATTACTATAGATTAATTAAGATGCAAAATAGTAGTTCTAATCTATTTATAACTTCAACTGGTGCTTTCGCTGTGGCTATAAGACTATATCTGATTCTTTTTTATCTGTGGCACTTGCATAAATGACATTCATCTGTTCGTCTATTGAACAACATTCTCCCAAGTCAGAAAAAGAGGACAACATTATTTTTAATAGTTTTTTAATCAGCATAATACGTGTTGGTATGTACACAGTACAAGTTAACGTCACACAACACAAATATACTACAAGTACAAAATGAAGAAATATATCACAATAAAAGCACAAAATATATCAAATACAAGCACAAAATACACAAATATATTACAATACAAGCACAAAATGCACAACTTTCGGCAAACCACGTTCACCTTTCTCAGACCAGAGGGATTCACAAATGCATTTTGTACTTATGTTGTAATTTACTTATGCATTCTGTGATTGTACTGTGCTGTGTTTGTGCATATATTTGTGCAATCCGTGCTTGTATTGTAGTATATTTGAGTATTTTGTGCTTTTGTTGTGATATATTTGTGCAATTTCTACTTGTATTTTAGTATATTTGTGCATTTTGTGCTTGTATTTGATACATTTGTGCAATTTATACTTGTATTGTAGTATATTTACGCATTTTATGCTAGCATTGTGAAATGTTTGTGTTGTGTGACGTTCTCTTGTAGGCTACTGTAAAATTATTTTAGAAAATATCATTGTGAACTCTTATATTTCCTTGACACGGTGTTTTTATCCGTTATGGTCGTGAAATCCAATACGTTTCCAGATATGTAATTGAGTGTACCTTTGGTGGTTATACCAAGGTTCGTCAAATTACTTTATTTAGCCCTGAGCATAATACTTGCTGTGCGTTCCTGCTCGCTGTCCTTTCCGGGACAGTAAGAAAACAACAAAAAACTAGTCTTAAATTGATCCTGGCACTGGTATCCTTAATTTTCGATAAATCGTTCCGCTTTAATATTACCCGCACGTTTCCAATAAAATACTGATATTATAATCTGTCCAAAAAAAAACGATTTAATAATAGTAGTCATATTAAAAGCTATTTATAGTCTCATTTTATGATTCGGGAAAACAAGCATCGCTCACGGGGCTAGCGTAATGTTTCCCGTAAGCACATTTTGTTAATTTAATGTAAAATAACAAACTCAACAAATCTTAAATCATTGAAAAGCTAAGTAATTTGTATTTATAAGGAAACAATTATCCTTTTATGATTTATAATCAGCATTTTTAGACAGAAGTATTTTTTTGTATGATTGTTATTGTTATTCATATGAGAAAACCAGAACACAATTAATTAAATATGCACGTGCTACAAAGAAGAAAGAAACATAGGTATTATCCAATAGTAAGCTGAATCTGTGTCGAGTAGTTATTTCTAACGGATGGCAGGGCCGGCACCTTGTCAGTTCTCTTATCTCCAGAAATTATCGAGAATAAACGTATTAATTACTGCTATGGATGCATAAATATGTAAATTAGTTGTAATATGTTCATAACTGACTCTGAGGCTTTCGCTGCGACTATGGTAATTAGGGAAAATAATTAATAACATGTTTGATTTATAATTGATTATTTGTTTTAAAACAAATATTGTAATAAATTCGAATCAGCTGTTCAATTTTGTTTGCAAATAGTGAGATATGCTTTCATTGTGAAATCGAGGTTTTTTATCAAAACCTAATTCCTCAATACAGGACGATAAAAGTGAACGTCATATAACACAAATATAATAAAATATAAGCAAACTATGCACAAATATATTATAATATTAGCACAAAATTCACAAATATACAAGTACAAAAATACACTACAATATCACAATATAAACACAAAATGTACAAATATACTTCAATACAAGTTGAAAATGCGCAAAAACATATTACAATACAAGCACAAAATGCACAAAAAAACTGGTCTGAGGAAGGTAAACGTGGTTTTTTTCAAAATTGATTTCCATAGTGTTTGTGTATTTTGTACTTATATTGTGTATGTTTCTGCATTTTGTTCTTATATTGTAGAACATTTTAGCATTTTGTTTTTATATTGTAGTATATTTCTGCATTTTGTTCTAATATTGTAGAATATTTGTGCATTTTCTTCTTATATTGTAGAATATTTGTGCATTTTGTTCTTATATTGTAGTATATTTTTGCATTTTGTTCTTATATTGTAACATACTTGTGTCGTGTGACGTTCACTTGTTCTGTATATGTACCTACACGTATTATGTTATTTTAAAAACTAGTGGGTGGATCACCACTGCCGGTGTATGGGTGGGTGGGTCATCACTGCATTTGTATGTGTTGATGGGTGGGTCAATACCACTGCACGTGTATTGTAGCACGTACAGTGGTACATGTCTCACCCACTTAGTACAACCATAATCCTAGCATACACATTATTTTTCTTAAAATTTTTTATAAAACACACGACTGGAGCAAGCCATTACAACGCTGGTAATCTAATTATTCATAAATATAAAAACAAATAATAATAAAATGTTGTTTTCCGTTTCAAAATGAGGAATTTTGAATTTTGTAAAATCAAATAACTTGAAAATCGTTAATCGGAAAAGAAGTTACCAATAATGTTTTTATACAATTTATGTCAAAAACTAATGATACATGTTAATTAAAATTAAGTTAAAAATTAAAATTAAGCTATAATTAGTTGCTGGTGGAAAGTGCACTTCTATATCCAAGGACTGTAATTTAAGAATTATTGTCCATCAAATGAACAGCTGCTTTTAAGTTAGTAGCTTGTAATAATCAGCTGTTTCCGTACAACATATGTTTGATTTGATAACATGGGTAGAAAAAAGAAAAATGCAGGAAAAATCTTAGGTTATAAAAAACAGGAACAAGATATTGCTGAAAGGTTTAGCTTATGATAAATTTGTAGTATTAGAACTATATACATTCTGAAATTTTAATAGATCTTATTTATTTTTTTCAAAAAATTTAAAATGTATGTACTCGTAATGTTCTGTTATTGTTTGCATTATATTGATTATTTTGACATACGCATTGTTATTCATATTACATTTTTAATATATTTGTATTTTTTATTTCAGGTAAGCAGTGAAAAACAGTCGTATTTCAAGCCCTTCGTCCATGACTATCGTAGGTTAGTATTTATACAAATTTTGTTTCCATATAATTTTTAAGTTTATATGAAAACTAAATGTTGTGTAAAAAGTATAATTTTAAAGTTACTGACTATTAATATTGACCCACAACGTTGTTATATTTTAATATCTACATATTCAGATTGTCTTTGATTATTTTAAAATATTTATTGCTATACATAGTTATGTGAAGATAGCGAGTGCACTTTCAAAAAATCAAGAATCAGGGATCGTTTTTTGTCGTCCAGCACAAAAATATAAGCATTGAGAAAGTCATAGTATGATTATAGATAATGTTAATTATATAATACTATTATATAATACATGCTCAATAATAGTAATTTGATTATGTTGAATTAATTCACGTAAGTAATAAAGCATTGTATGGTAATTTATGAAAATATATAATTTGTTTAGTGTTAGAGTAAAATTAAATTTGTTTTTACTTTTTCGTTTGAAAATGTTTAATGCCTTCAAACTATAGTTTTTTAATGCTATAGGCAAGAAATTTAAGAATTTAATTTTAATCTGTTAAAACAGTTATTTAATTTTTTATCTTGATACGTTGTATAAATATTTACCTAAAGATGTGTATTTTCCACTCACGTCATTAAATTCAATAATAATTTCCCTTTCATGCATTTTAGTAAGATAGCTTATTAACTGTAAAAATATATTTTCTTTGCATTATTTTCTTTTTTTAAGCAAAAGAAAAGAATTTACCCTAGTGACTGCAATGTTAGTTAATATCCTACTTCTGTTATAGGAAGCATTTAGAATTCGATAAAAGGAACTGAACTCTATAATACATGGATATGTTAGAATACTGATACAGGGTTGGGCAAAAGTCTGGAGACGGTTTAATAGTTTTATTAATTGGACTAGAGGATTAAAACTTAACTAATTAAATTAGAAACTAAAAACAAAATGTTTAAGGTTCTTACTTCTATCTACCTCCAATGGGGGACGGCCCACAAGGAGTCAATAGATAATTTTAAATGTAACCATACTAAGATTCAGCTATTTTAAACCGCCACCATTTTTTGACGGATAACGCTTTTGAAGTTCGGTTTACGGCATTCTTCTCTGCTTGACCAGCCCTTTAAAATGATGTGCATATCAACCTATGCTTACATTAAAATTGTTCTAGTGACTCCTCGTGTGGAACGTTCCCACAGAAGAAAAGCAGGACACCGAATACATCTTAAAATATGTGTTTGTGTGCAGTAATCATGTGTAAAGTTTTGTAGCTTCATCTGATATGGTTACAATAAAATTAAGCCATTCTTGAACTTGGACATAAGATCAGTATCGAAAATTTCGAGTGCCACCATTTTGTGTAGGATTAATCAATTGAGGTCTGATTTGCGGCGTGGTTTTCTAATAATTAATACGTTTAAAATAGTATGCATATCGATCGATCTATAACATTATCTACTGCCTCCTTTTTGGCCGTCCCCCGTTGGAGGTAGAGAGTCAGAACGTTACAAAAATTGTCTTTAGTTTCCAATTTGTATGCTAATATTCCAAGTTGTATGCAAAGACACAACTGCAACCGCTCACCTCTTCTGGCAAATATCGTTTATTCTTCGACCAATCTTTAAAAATACGATCTAGGTAGATTGTCATGAAAAATGTATAATTATTATTACTTACTTACCTTTTTTTTTAATATTTAAGGAGAGGTCGATCTCCTTCTTACCCTTACTCTGCCCATTCCTCATAGACTATTGATCTGTGTGAGGAATTTATTCATACACAGTAAGGAGGCGAACCAATACGGTAGAAGGAGAATATTACTGATAAATCTTTCAGTCCAGGCCAGATTCGAACCAGCGCTATCTCTAACTCAAGCTCAATGTTCTGACGCCTTAGACCACTCGCCCAATAATTTAGATTTAATACTTGAAAAAGTCTTGGGTTGTACCAAGTCGAAATGTTGTTTAGGTTTCTTCACGAAATGTTGGGAAATGTCCAACAATCCTGGACGAGTTGAAATAACTTACCCATCAGAGCTTAATGCCACAA